>BMAO01018293.1:0-338022 GCA_019973975.1 Trichonephila clavata | reverse complement strand
CGTATGGGCCATCGAAAGCTGACCGCAACTGATTTGCTTGTACGCTGGACAGGCATTGATATTTTCTTTGATTCGCATTATTTATAATTCTAGTGGAGTATTATTAAGAGCTAGATTTTTAAGAGGTTATGTTGCTTTCAATACCATTTTTTTGTTTTATTCGGTGAGGTGGGAATTCGTATGTTGTGTTCTTTAGTTAAAAACAATAAGAAAATGTGACCTTCCTGAAGTATTTTGGGTAAGAAATGATAGTTTAAGGAGTTAAAAAAGAACCTTATACCTTGCACTTCTTGATTAAACTTGAAATGTATGATGAGTTTCCTTATTTAAAGTTATTTTCATATTCTATGAAAATATATTTTAAACTTTTCTGTGAAAAATATTTGAGTCAAATATATAGAGAAATTTTTTTCAAATTAGAATGATAAAGCTAATCAAACCAGTGTGTGAAATGTATATATGCGTTACTGTGTGAAATAATGAGACAAGGAAATACTCTATACAAATTTATCAATTATCTTCTAATTGATAAATCAAGTTTTTTTGTTTGAACAATTAACATTTAATTATATTTTGAAGTTAATTATTATACATTTTGGCATATCTTTTAAAAATGAAACTAGCTGTGTTACTTTTGGTACCATAGTCTGCAAAAAACTTATGTAAATCATTAAATTCTGCGAACAACTTTAGATGGAAATGAGAAAAATATTTGAAAAAAAAGTTCTTATACTAACACCTATTGCCGTAATTAGAAGTGTGTATATGGCTAGAAGCAATTCTCTGTTAGATGTTATTTGCTTCACAGTATATCTGGATTATACATGAATGTCTTGCGTTCTCATTCGTTCATTTTCAGCGTCTTCTAGAAGGACTCAACATTCAATAATTATTTCTGGCACATAATTAGCAAATGATTTAATAAACACTTTAAATCCATGATAATTTTGGACATTCCTATCTTTCATCGGATCTTAATCCAATATATCCTCCGTCTGTAGATGAAGGAATGGGTCCTGTGATGCTAAACATGTAGGCAATGTTCGATTGCTGTGTTCAACGAGTGTTTTTTATATCTGTTCACCTATATATCTACACACGCTTAAACATATTTAAAAACACATCCACATGCATATATAAACAGATATACAAATATTTTATACCATAATCATCATATGCATACACATATGTGCATATTATATATGTTGCAAATATGGAATATTGTATACACATATGTACATATATATGCATACATATACTTGCATACATATGTTATTGTTATTGTTGCAATATAACGTGTATTTACAGCTGGCTCCATATTGAATAACCTTCGAGTGCATCGTAATTTTATTTCACTGCATACCTCTGTGGGCCAATATTCTTCAGACTTTTATCCAGAAGTACATGTTGTATTTTTTCTTGCATCCAATTTAAAATCAGGAGTTTAATATTTTTCAAAAACCTTCATTCTACATCAATCGTGTAGACGAAATAGTTCTTTAATATTGCTGTGAACTTTCTTTTGAATTAAAAAAACAAATCTCGGGGAACTATAATTAATAAAATCATAGAGCTCCACTACTTCTCATTCAATATATATAAGTTAAAGAAAGAGCAGATCTGTTAGTGAAAAAAGGTATAAATGTTTTTTTTTATTTAACAGGGTCTTTTTTCTTTGGATTCCCTTGGAAAAAATAAACGAGAAAATTTTATATTGGTGTGGAACATGGGATTGGCAATTAATTTGAAGGATAGACACAGGTAAAGTATTAAAGAGTATTTGGATAAGTTTAGTCGTAAACCACGCAAAGAGGATGCGGATAAATTCAGATTAAAAGTAAAACTTATATATATATACATATATATACATATATATATACATATATATACATATATATATACATATATATATATATATACTAAGCCAAATACTTCAGCTGAATAAGCATTCTAAAAAATACCTATGCGCTATTTTTAAAACAGTTATTATGAATATAAATTGCCCTATAATTTTATTTCTTGGACCTAGACCATAAAAATATAACATAGAGGTTATGTTTTCTGCTATATCGGATGACCAGGAGACTCATGTCATGATCACAAATTTGTTTACTTATGCATTTTTGAGTGTTTTTGGTTTTGTTATGTTTTAACTTAAATTTTTATTTTTAGTTTTGATGAGCATTGTTCCTTGACGAGTGGCATGATGTAAGCGGGTTGTTTTCTTATTCTACCATACGGAAGTAACAACGATTTATAAAAAGTAAAAAGGACTAAAAGGTTGTTTTCTTGAATTCTCGAAAATAAAAAAAATTATAATTGCAGCTTTTCTGCAATAACAGGTCATCTTTGTTATAAATATATAAAATTTAATAGACATTCAGATTGCATGTGATGATTAAATAAAAGCATGGAGATTAATTACTAACATAAAATGTTCAATTATAGCGGTTGCTCCTTGCGTTCGATTGCATTCTGGATGGGTAAAAAATACACACACACAATTTCTTTTCGTAAAAGTTAGTTAAGAGTTAAGTTCACGGTTTCAAGCACCAAAATAAGAAGTGGAAGATTAAGTTCCAACAGTGTGTATAACAGAATGTTTTCCTTCCCAAAAATTGGTGATGGAATCAGACATATTCAAGTAACAGAAACGTGGTTTTGCAGCCGATAGATTCAGGAATGAAATACTGGACAGCAATTGCTTGAGCTTCGTCGCAATATTACTTAGCATAACTGTGAATCATACCCCATGATTTTCGCAATGTGGCTTCCATTTTCAAATAAGAATATAATTGTTTTATTACACTTAAACTTTGATTAACAATTGACAAATTTTGTTACAATTATTTATGAATAATATCAGATACCGAAAACAAAATCTAACATCATTAAAGAAATTAAAAATAAGTATCTACTGTTTATATAAATCTACATTTTGTCCAATTGTCATCACATTGTTATGCCCTAACAACTGGAAGAAGTTGAATTGATTATACAAAGTTTTTATTTCAAAATACATTAAGAATGCAAAATAAATCACAGGGATTTATCTTTAAATAACGTAACTGTAGATGAATGGTAACCTTAAAATGGGGGAGTGAGTGAATGAATATTAACGATTCAACAACGACAACACTCACTGAACTGCTAACTTAAATGCATGGCAAAAAAGACATGGGACATTAAGTTATAAAATGATATTAAAATTTCCCAAATTTAAGAAATAGAAGGAATAATATTTAATTATATAATTAAACTTCTGAAAATTTTTTTTAAAGAGGGTGTTCAAGGAGAACTTTTTAGTCTTTAAAATATAAGGGTCACTCTTAATTAATATGTGTTAGTGCGACTGAACTGTGATACTTTTTCATACAGTCCTTCAACACTTTATCCAGACAGAATCCATTAAGGACAAAAAGAGATTTCAATATAAGCTGTCAAGTGCACTTATGCAAATTTTTAGTGCTAAAATTAACTCGTTCCGGCTACATGTTAATAGAGTATCTTTTATAATTAATTATTATTCTTTATTTTAGTCTAGATTTTTTGCTTCCATCTAAGTTCGGTGATGAACAATTAGATTTATCACAGAAAAATGTGAGAGTGCACTTTGCTTTATATAGAATATTAGAAATTAGTGCTTTTCAAGCAAATATTTAAATGCACTGTTAAGACAGAAGACTGAAAAGTAAGTTACTGGCCCTTTGGATTTGATTTAGAAGATTTTTGTCAATTCCTTAAATAAATATGTATGATATAATAAATAATTTGTCGGTTCACGTTAGCATTACATGTCTGCTGTTCAATATAATGACTAAGTGTATTACGAGGTTGAGAAGTGGAATGAGTAAAATTATTCACATCGGTGAAGGTCTGATTTAGAGACGTAAGATCGAAATCACGTAATTACTCGTCATGGTCCACAAGACATAATTTCCCTCTTTTTATTAGCTTTGAATTTTATACTTTTGGAAATCAAACCTATATTGACAATCTAATATTGGCATAATTTATTATTCATAAAAAAGTCGCCATATAAGAAATGTCTATGATTAAAAAACACGACGGATTGAAGAATTAATCGTTTATATAGCATAATAATCAACGCCAATTTCAGTAATTAAACTAATTTAAGCAGTTATAGGCTCAAATTTATCTATCTGCTTACATATATATATTCATATATGTGATAAAAGTGACTCATTCACACATCGCATAATCTCGGGAATCATTAGACGTACTTGAAATTTTGCAAGTATGTTTCTTATGCTGATTAGAAAACTGCTAAGAATTGATTTTGTCGATAGCAACTCTTGATGAGGGATTATGAGAGTGTTAAAATTAAATATATATTTCCGTTTTAGATATTCAGGTACTGTCCTTTTTAAATGAAGAAACAATGTATGTTTTGAATGCAATCGAAAGCATGGTGCTATTATTTATTTATCAATAACTTTAAAAAATACAAATTTTTCAACTTAATGAGATAACCCATCAAAGTGGGCGATGAATAGATAACTATACGTATGATAGATTGCTTCTTGACCCTTTCGTGAAAAAAACAATATTTTTTTGGATTTGAATAAGCAAATTTTTATTGAAGCAACATCCAGTCATCGTTGGTCCATCATAGTATTCTAAATACGATCCGCGTTGGAGACCTTCTATTGTACGTGAGGGCTCCCTAAACCATGATGCCACGGTGTCGTGCGGTGAGACATTGTACAGATATTATAGGATTGGAACCTCTACCACATCTGAATCACTCTTGTGTGCTACATTTTTACGTACAGAAATGCAACTTATCTGAGAGCCCTACCATGTGCCCCATTCTATCGTTTACATTCTATTTTCATCGAATGGGTTGTGGGGCCAGTGACAGTGTGCTTCACGGATGGCATAAATGCTGGCTAGTAGAACAGTATTGGACCAGGAATGGGTTCTTCATAAACTGAACTTATCAAGGGCTTCTTGTACGTGCTGCAAAATGCAGGTAGAAGTGGATTGCTGAGCGTTTATTGCTTGTCGTGAAAGTATAGTTCCACATGTGCTAGCGTTTCTCTGGCTGCAAAGGCACTAATACTTGTCACTTTTTAGACCAGCAATTTTTGCCAGAACGGAATTCTGATCACTTCCACGAAGTGTAATGTAGTTTCGACTAGCTAGTTGTCAGTTGAGATTCCAGGTATTGGTGAACCTGCTGTTCTCAGTCCAATAACAATGCCAAAAGTTCGTGCCATTTAACTGTTTCAGTTGACTGAGAGGCAATGCCATTCTAATTTGTTACATGGATCTTCTTTTTTAAAAAAAGGAATAAAATACCTAATGATTTCCGCACAAATATAGCACATTCTGCTATATCTGTGCAGACGTCTGTGTGTGCTAGCGTCATACGGAGAACTGCGCATTTCATATTATTTACATTATTTGGTGAGGTGCATCTACCCTGAAATTTGTATTCTGCCCACTCTTTCTTGGAGTTGTACTTTTAATGACACGAAATACACATTAAGAAGGAGGATCTTTAGAAGACAATATTTACTTTAAAATAATTTAACTGATTTAATACTTTTATTCTTAACTATTGGTTTGACTAAATTAAAATATATTTCCACAGTTTTTATTACTTTAATTACTTCCGATAAATGTATTTATGTTCATTAAAAGCTAAAAAGAAAAATACATATTTTATGATTTGAATGAACTTTATAACTAATAAAACTAAAACACCTGTTTTATTTTTTGATTATTTGAGAATAAATCTATATTTAATTGTTCTGATATTTGAAGCATCAGTTAATTTTTAAAAAAAGTAAATACTTAGCAAGTGTTTACATATGACAATGAGATTATAGTGTAATTTACTAAATTCCTTTTAATATAAGCTTATAATCATTATTGCTTATAAAAATATGCATAAAATTAGTTTACAGCCATTTGTTGAAAACAGATTGTAAAAGAATGTAGTTTAATGAACTCTAATTTTTTTAGAAAAAAAAAAGGATTAAAAAGAAATAAATTTAAGTTTCAAGTTTTTTCAACATCAAAATATCTTGTTCACTCCGAATTGGAAAGGAAACTGTGTATTGCGTTATTATTGTTATTATTATATTTATTATTAATAATTTAAATTATTAAAATTATAAATATTTTTAATAATTACTAATTGTATGAACTAAAGGATTTTTTTAAAGATTTAATTTGCGTGCATGTCCCCATCGCACCAGGCTTGGGGTGGTACTCAAAGTTATAAAACACGATATAATAACAATTAGAAAACGTATGTTAATGAGACTGGAACAGATGTAGAAAGTGATGGAACACTTAAGATCTTTAAGAGTCTTTGATTAGGGAAAAAAAGATGCGATGTGGCTAGGAAAATCTCTTGTCATTTATTCTGAAATACTTTGTAAGTAAATACAAGGTCTTTTTCAGTAAATTGTGTTTTTTAGTACCCTGTTATGTTTATATGCTGGGCTCTGAAGAGAAAATAAAATGATAAAAGTACATTAGAAAGTTTGTATTATTGTTTGATTCTTTCAAAGAAAATGCTTAATGGGTAAAAACTCAATAGTGAAAAGATCTTCAAAATATATGAATTATGCGACAAAGAAAATATTGTTATTAATTTATTTATCGGGGAAATTGTTTTTATATTTTATTTACCTCCTTAGAATACCATCAATAAAAAACTTTTTATTGAATTAGTTTCTAATCTTTGTATACCATAAATTTGAAAAAGAATCATCACTTCTTTTGGTTGAGAGCATATAAATTAATATATTAATATTAAGCTTACTAATATATAAAATTATATAATGTATTTAAAATCAAATAAAACTAATATTTTTTATTAATATTAATGATACAATAACAAAATACGGAAGATAAGTTTAGTAATATCTCATGTGCTTCAAATTACTTTAGAGATCGTGTGAATAGTTTTGATAAATGTACAACTGCATTTCATTTATAAAAAAAATTGCAATAACAGTGTCTTAATCATCTAATGATATTTAAGCAACAAATAAATTCGGTATGCAAATTTTATTTACAAAAACTTAATAAAGTTATGCAACCATCTATTTATATTTAAAGGAATAACATTTGCAAATAATGCATTTTAGAATATGATATTTTTTGTTGTCATTAATCGAATAGAAAATTAACACTCATTACATTTCTTAATAAATTTGTTTTGATGTATAGAAAAAATAAACAATTGTTTTAATATTATATATTGTTCAATTTCTTTTGAAATTGAGATAATATTGTGCCTTTTTTTGTGAGAATAATTTCAATAAACTTCATCTATCAGAGATTATGTATAAAAATATTCAAAAATATATTAAATGAAACATAAAAAAAAAATTTAAGGTTGAAAATCTGCGTATAATAAATTGTAATGAATTTAGATTTGTATTAATGTAAGCTTTTTAAGTTTACAGACGAAACTTTAAATATTTTTTTAAGAAAATTCTTTTTCCTGATATTGTATTTGTATATAAATACGAAGAATATTTAACAGTATTATTTGGAGATACTTTAGCGAAAAATTTAATAGAATCATTAAGGTATTAAATTAAAGGGCACATTTTTGGGGGAATATCTGAGAATAAAGTAGTATATGTATATATACAAAGTGTAACATAGAAAACCCCACATCGTTAAAAAGTTAATTGGAAAGAACCAAGATCGATAGATGAAATATATATAAATAAAAATAAAAAGCTCACAGTAACACAGAAATATCTATTCAGGAAATACAATTACAGAAAAAAAAATATCCTATGGGAATGCCTGTATTTCATGTTCAAAATTTCGTGTAGATAGGAGATATTCTTGGAAGTTTAGAGACTCCGCTTCATTACAACTCACAAGTACTCTACTGGAAAAAGGTCTGGCAATCGCATCGACCAAAGCAGTGTTAGATGAACTTAAAGATAAGCAAAGTAAATGCGTGCCGTATGCACTCGAAATTGCCTTTGAGAAACGCATTTCCAGGTGTCTAAAAAATAACAAGAATAGTAAGGCGCATAGAATCACCTCCATCCTGCAAGTGAGTCTTGAAGGAAAACCAAAGAGGTCCAGCTTTCAAATAAAATTAGAGAATATGCCAGAATTTTGATATTCGGGCAGTGTGGTGGTGATGATCCCAAACTGTCAAGAAGTATAAGATGAATATTTCACTATCATACTGGACGAAGGTTTTGTTTATCAAGACCCAATTTTAAGCCAAAAATAATTGCTGAAACCTTATATACTGCAGTCCACAAGATTGCAGAAAAAAATTCTCCTGCACTATTAATGAGAAATCTCCTGTTTTGTCGGAATATTTCTGAGTATTTAGTTACCCTTTAACTACACTCACTTCCAAAAGTTAAGCAAGGAGAGGAAGATCCTAATTTCCGGAACCCAATCAGAATTGAAGAGGATGAAATTCGCTGCAGAAGTAGATGGAAGTATGAAAATATGTTAGGTAACAGCCAATCGTGCTTTCATGTCAAGAAATATGCAAAAAAGGCAGTCTTATAAGAAGCCAGCTTTATGAAGGGTTACAGAAGTTGATTGTAAGTGCTGATAGAAGGTGTTTAAAACTTTCGTATAATTTGTTTTCTAGACATACGTGTTTCTATAAATTCCAAAAAACGAATGGAAGATTCTGAGTGCTGGCGTGCTGTGGGGCGCATTGAAGCAGGACAGTCGATCACAGATGTTGCTCTTTTCTTCGGCGTTCATAAGTCTGTAATTTCACGTGTATTGGAAACAATTCCAAACCACACAGACAGTTGTCCGAAGGCCCTTAGGTGGTCGCCCAAGGGTTACAACCCTCGCGGAAGATCGATATATTGCTATTGTAGCCAAGCGGAACCGCAGAGCGACCTCCACACGTTGTACATCTATGGTTACAGCGTCTATTGGTAAGGCTATATCTGCAGCTACTGTACGCCGAAGATTACATATGAATGGACTGTATGCCCGGGTACCTCGAGTTTGTGTTCCTCTATCCGTCCAATCAAGAGGGGCACGATTAAAGTGGTTCCGGGAACATGGCAACTGGACTTTGTCTGACTGGGGCAATGTCATGTTTACTGATGAGTCAAGATTTTCTCTGGAGACAAGCGTATAAGGATATGACGTAAACAAAGAACACGCAATCAGCCCCAAAACTTCACCGAAGATCACACATTCCTGAGGAGAAGCATTATGGTGTGGGCAGGGATTTCATTAGGATACCCACCGACCTGCACATCTTTAAACGGGGTTATGTGACGGCTGTCCGGTATCGAGAGGAAGTCCCAGAACACATTGTGACATTGTACGCTGCAGCAGTTGGCCCTACTTCTGCTTTAATGGACGATAACTCACGTCCTCATAGAGCTGACATTGTCAATGACTACCTGGAGAGTGAAGGGATTCCGCGTATGGCGTAGCCAGCATATTCGCCCGACTTTAATCCCATTGAAAATCTTTGGGATGCTCTCGGCCTTGCTGTATCTTCACGTTTCCCTCCTCCAGCCACTCTTATTGAGCTGGAAACTGCTCTACAAGAAGAATGGCGATTACTTAATTCTGCAGTGGTTGACCACCTAATTGAAAACATGGTCAGAAGGTGTAAGCTTTGCATACAGATGAGGAGGGATCACATACTCTATTAATGTCCTTTTTTTCATTTTATGCTGTTTATTTTCACTTTATACATAATTCTGTTTAAGTCTCCAGTATGACATTACCTGATAACTTACAAAAATTTAATATTGTTTTCATTTCTGTATATAATTATTGATTTTGTTTTTATGTATAAATATATATGCTGCTTTACTGCCAAATTTTGTGTCAATCAAAGCAGTATTTGTTGATTTATTTTTAGCATTTTACATATTCATGCTTAACTTTTAGAAGTGACCGTATAATTTAATATCTAGAAATTTTGCTTTATAGATAGATATATTGAGAAGATTAAGAGAGGAAAAGTTCATTGTGTCTTTAAATTCTATAATATATCATGTGTTTTATTTTTGCTCTTTGTGTATATATTCAGTATTGCAATAAAATAAAAATTTTATTTTTGGTAACTCTGAGTATTGGACTTTTTAAGACAAATATTAAAAATGGTCGTTCCTTCGTTTCCCCTTTGATATGCTTAGATTATTTACTTCAAAGACAGAAACCAATAATTCCTTTCACAAGATTTGAGTTTTGACAATCATCACTTTTTATGACATTGATATATTTATAAATGTTGAGCATCACCATAAAGAAAAATGTTTACAAATTTTTGAAATAAATCAAATTACTAAGGAAACACAATTCCCTTTTCAAAAAAATATGTAATTACAATTTTATAAGTTATCAACTGAATTATGCAACATTAATTATTTTTTATTTGTAGCATTCAGTTTTTGAATCATCAAGCTATTATATATTCAAAAGCAGAATTTTTTTTGGGGTACTCTGATGAGTTTTTCCTATTTTCGTAAACTTACTTTTTATTATATGTTTTAGGTATGTATATATAAGAGACTTAAGAACGCATTTACGAATTATGAAAGTAAAAATTTTGAGGTTTGTATAAAATATTAATTAGCGTTTAGTGAGTACTTTTACTAATCAAACATTTTTTTAAAATCTTATATGCAGTGAAATGTTGTTGATTCTTCACCTTAGTCTAGAAATCCACATTTATATCACTTGGTCGTTTGTCAATATTGACTTTGATTATTGTACTTTTTTTTGCATAGGTACCGGTTAATAAGATACATTCAAGCAATTTATTGAAAATGGTTCTTAATGGACTTAAGCCAGTTTTCTCTTTAGTGATCTTAATCACTTAACTGAAAGGTATTCGAATAATACCTGCTTTCTTTCCAATTCACCAACTCGCTGAATAACAAAGTAAGATAAAAAAATCTTACTACTCCTGAACAACTAGAAACATGGCTACAGACTCTCCGACACCCTATTCCGAAAAGTAACCGTCCGTGAATGTCGATAAGAAAAAGGAAATGAACAATAAAAGAACAAAGAGAAACAATTGGAACTTCTAGACGGTACATTCGTGACGAAATCCTGGAGACGTAACAGCTCCCTTGTCGCATCTGCATTTACATGCTAGAACAGCTTGTCACTTGCCCGTAAGTCCCTGATTAAGAATTTTCCCATTACAGAAAACAAAAGAGATAAATTCGTTCTAAGTAATGGCTGCTGATAAAAATCCTTTGGATCTATTAGTAATTATAAAGAGTCAAATAAACTAAAGAAAGTATAAAAGTAATTGCAATCGGGAGAGAGATGAATAGATTGGTAGTTGGAATGGACTGAAACTTATACCAAATATTTTTTTATATGTATAGGTAGTTAAGACTTTTCGTTAGAGCCCTTTAAAACAGTTCCATTCATTGTCATTTTCCTGGTGCTCACCTGGGTCTCTTCTTTATAAAAATTTTAATTTCCTTAGCAAGAAAAAGAAATTTCGGAACACTTTGATAAATGCGTGGATTTTATACATTTATTTACTTATAGCCGAGAAATTGGCAAAATGTTTTTTGTCCGAAAAAATATTGTAGTATATATTTACTTTAAAAAAAGATCTTTTGACTACTGAATATCGAATTGTAGTTGTAGAAGTGGTTTTATATAAAGTAAACTATATTATAATCTTTTGAATCAGTAAAATATTCTTGTAAATATAAAATATGACTCTCAACTTAAAAAATTTTTCAGTATAATAAACAACATTATAGATTAATTTTGATAATTTTAAATTCAAAAATTTCTTCAACTTCAAGAGCTCAAACATACACGGCTTAAAAAAATTAAGAGAGCACATACATTTAGCAAAACTATGCAAATATTTCTGACTACTAACGTAAAACAATACATCTGTAGTCTAAAGTGTAGCAGAAAACAGAAGAAGAAAATTTCATATACAAACAACATTCATGACGACAAAAATCCGAAAATAGGCATAAGTGCTGATATTGTAATTTCGCAGAAGTTGTTGTTTTCTTAATCTCAGTTGTGAAATTCAACCATTCTATTTTTGTTTTGAGAAAAGGTGACTGAAAAATGTCATGCCAACGTGATCTAGTGGAATCCATGGCTTTGCATATTATTGGGAAACTGAAATCTGGGCAAACACAAAGAAATGCAGAGGATGTTGTTAGAATGGCAATAAGTGTCATTGTAAGACGGTAGAATCAATTCTAAAAAATGGCATGTTTGACGTCGGCCAGGACAAGCTCTTTCACGCGTTAACATTGCAAATAATGATCGGCATGTCATGTAAACTGCTCGTTGAAACATAACAGCCAATGGGACCAGGATTCAATAACAGTTTCCTTTTACAAAAGAACGAAGGATCTCACATCAAACAGTCCGAAATAGGATTCATGCAGGTGGTCTGTATGTATGTAGAATAATTATGTGTATTCGTTGGCAGCAAGACACCGTGCGGTGAGATTAAAGTTGGCTGTCAAATATTTTATAGAATCCAAAATGATTGGAGTAAGGTGCTGTTTACGAACGAGTCGGGATACAGTTTAGAGAGTCACGCTAGACGTGCTTTCGTATGGTAAGAAAGGGGCACTTGAAATAACACAATATTCTTTCAGAAAAGGATCACATTACAGACTAGGTGGTCTGATGGTGGTGGCTCGAATCAGCGTAGGTGGACTTACTAATCTGCATAACTTTCAGAATGGCAGTTTGCAGCTCAAAGAATGCAGACGAGATACAAAGACCACTTGCTTTTTCTTACGTTACAGTCATTAGTGATTCCTTTTGTTAATGCAGAATAATACTGGAATTCATACAGCTCGTCTTTTAGAGAGCTTTCTTGTAGCTGAAACAATTGAGTGGTTAGCATAATCTCCTTGTCTTAAACCAATAAACCATGTTTGGAATACATTCCAAAGACGAGTTACTGTAAAAGCAAGGTCGCTTGTTACTATCCAATACTTGGGGATCGTACTTCGTCAAAAGTGGACTCAGCATTTTCCAAAGCCTCCTCGATAACCTCATCACAGCCATGCTAAACAGGTTTGGGAGAGTTGAGTAGTTTGGTGATACCACGCACCGTATAAAACACCCTGTATCATTTCCAAACAATCTGCTTTTTGTTATTTCTCTTTAATGAAATTGTGATTCTGAAGTATCATTTCATGATATTTATACCATTCTATTGATTTAAAGTCCTAGTACAATTGTTTTTTGCTTCTATTTTCTGCATTGAAATTTTTGTTACATCTATAGTCTCCATTTTATGTGCCTGCTTGGTTCTTATGGCACTGTTTCTTCACTTTTTGTGTCAGGCTCCCCTAATATTTTAGCACTGAATACATTGTTATGTAGATCAAGGTTCGTAGATTTTATGATATGTAAATTTCAAAGAGCAAAACAATTCACTGAAAAAGCAAGGAAATTTATTGACGAAAACAGTCCTTCAAATTCAGGACAAGCTGCAGTGAATTTCATACAAAAGTTTCAGAAGGCCCTCCCACTTTCTGCAGCACTCAGACACAGCCATAATAGTCTTAAAGGACAATGCTCGTGTTACCTATGGTAACACGAGCATTGTAGTGAGACCGACCGGTAGGCAGACCGACCGGTGAACACTTCAAACGCTGAAGAACTCTAACCCAGTTTCAGAAAGAGATTGTTATTTATAATCTCCGTAGCTACCTTCTGCTTTCTCAAGTAATCCGGTTATGTAATAAGTCAGGACGTTATATACTTCTCCAGAAATTTCGAGATGACTCTATATGGTTAACATGTTGCCAAAAGTGATACGCGTACCAAACTATATCTCCAATATTTTGCTTTAAAACGCTATTACAATGAAAGGGACGCTGTTGCTTGCAAATATTACATTTTTTATCAAAAATAAATGCTACGAAAATAATATTAATTTATAACGCATGCAAAACGAAATTACTTACACCATATAAGGTGAAATTAAGCTCTAATTACCGAAAGTTCATAGCATTTATACAGCAATTAATTTAAACGTGAATTTAATTAAATTACAGTTTTGGAAATTATTTTAAAGTAAATACTTTTATAACATTCGATCAATCAAAAAGTTTTCGCTAATAATACAAATGACTCTTAACGGAGAAAAATGATCAATACAATAAGTAACATAACGGCATAAAATTTATGATTTAAAATCCAATATTTTTTTTTCAAATTCAAGATCTCAAACATAATGTGTTAAGTAATACTAAAGTGAAAATTCCACAGGCTTTAGTCCAATTTAAATCCCTCCTTAGAATTGCGAGTTATTTCTCGAATAAATCATGAATGAATTTCAACTGGCAAAAGCTCGTAGGACATTCATTTTCCGGTGACATCTGAAGTGAGGAAGAGTCTTATACAATTTCCATTTCATAGGAGCTCAATGGTCATTCTTCCGGAAGTCACGTCCCTTACAACTTTTCCAGCATTTAGAAAAGTAATAACTTCCGATTTCTACCCGCTACCTTTCGACTTGGCTGAAGATATAATTTAAGGCAGGATATAGAGACCATTATTCCTTTGGAAGTTTGCTTCACTTACAATTACCGTGGATTAATCATAATTCTCATTTTCGAAAGATTATATTAATTTTAAAAGTGATGATAATAATAAAAAAAACTATTAGTTTAAGAATATTTTTTTTTTAAATTTTAGAATTCAATGAAATTTTTTTTTTATTTAATGAAATATTTTTTTTTAAAA
Source organism: Trichonephila clavata (assembly GCA_019973975.1). NCBI lineage: Eukaryota > Metazoa > Arthropoda > Arachnida > Araneae > Nephilidae > Trichonephila > Trichonephila clavata. The sequence continues at coordinate 323,298 of BMAO01018293.1, read as the reverse complement.
TTAAGTTTTATAAAGTTTATATCTAAGTTTCTGTCATATTTTACGATAAGAAAGCAATTTTTACAATGTGCCATAAGCATAGGGAACCTTCTCTCATGAAAAATCCCCAATAAAAAAAGCTGAGAATAATAAACAGAAATTTCAGTATTATATTGTATTACAAAAAAAAAAGTATATCGTTTGAGCCTAATTAATTTTACCCTTAATGCAATAAAAAACATTTTCCTTTAAATGAAAAATAATACATTTCTAACCATGCTTAACGAAATTATGTCATAATTTTCTAATGTTATATATTAGAATTTATTACAGTTTTTGACAGCATATAGGAACATAGTCTATGGAATATTTTTTTTTTTGTTACAAATTGTTAATATGATCGCGACATATGAGTTGCATTGTTCATGATTTCGAGGCAAGAGAGAGAGAGAGAGGTGATGTACGTAAATTCTATTGTTGCTCAAAGTCTTCATGTTGAAATGGTATGGAAATTTGGAAAGTTAAATCCTCGCTGAATAGTCAGTTGAACGTGGCACAGCATTAAGAGGTATATCTCCAATAGCTGCGAAGTGCAACTTAAGTAAACAATCGATCATTCTAGAAACTGTTAGAAAATATTATCTATTACAGGACTTCTTACATCCAACGTATAATATTGTTTATGAACAATTATTGTTCCTTTATAATTAACAGATAAAAACTAACGAAGCATACGTGTAATTCAAAAAAAAAAGTTTAAAAAAAGATGTCATACTATAAGAATTTTTTTTATTTAAATTTTCTTTCAGATGCAAAAAATAAAATTTAACATATTGAATAAATTGCATTTATGGGATTTCGAAAATTATTTTTGTTACTAAATTTAAGCTTTTCCATTGATGTATGTGAAATTTATATGAATATTTATGTGAAAATCAATTTCATTTATCCATGTGCTCTATACTTCTATTTATTCATATTGACACACAGCCAGGAAAAAAAATCCCAGATTTTTTATTAATTATTTAAATGTAATTAATCAGTTTCAATATTAGATCATAGATGAGAAATATTCCCAATATCTTCAATATTGTTGGATTAAGATTTGTTTATTTTGCATTACAAATACAAATGCATTTCTTGTAAATTTAAACTAGTTATTTTACTTGGCTATTTACAAACTGTGAGTACAGTACATATTCGAAATACTATACAATTTTGAGCGTCTGTATTACTAATAAACATTAAGAGAAGAACGAATTATTTTTCTAAGGATAAATCATTTGGCGGGGCAAGCATACAAATTTATTTAAAATTTGCTTGTATTTTCATTTGCTTAAAATAAGTTTATGTACTTTATAACCGAGAATTATTTTTGTAACAATAAGAAATTTGAATTAATAATATTTACTTTAAATAAATGACATTTTGCTTAATCTTGTAAAAGCTTATTTCAAAACGTTTGCAAAAAATGTGTAGTGAATATAATGTTATAAATAAAAGGACGCATGCATCACAAATGAAATACGATTGTGAGATCAAGAAGGATGTCACAGAAGCATTTGCAACTTAACTACACAGAATGTACACTAAAGTTAATTGTCACCCCAATAATCTATGAACGACAAGAGCTGTAGTCATAAAAGTGGTGTCTAGATGTAGTAAAGTTACCAGGTGCTACACAAAGAAACTGGTAACTCCCCTCTCCCGGGGTAAATAAATTTGAAGTAGCGCTCTTACTTCAAAAACAATAACGATATACATGAAAAAGTGGATTACTTAGTTATTCAGCGTAATCGATTTAGTAAAAAAAAAGACACCTTCCGTAAAGAATGTTAAAAATAAAAGTTTCACAACTTCCAAAATTGGAACGCGATGGAAAAAAAGAGAAAATTTCACACTCGTGAGGATGTCTGATCTCCAGCATCGTAAGGACGGATGAGGCAGGCTATGTGCGTAATACTACGCACAATAAGCATAGTATCCATTTCTGGTCATTGAATAATCCTAGACGTGCTGTTAAATTTGATATGGATCTCTCTGGTCGATAAATGTCTGGTGCGGGTTATTCTAAAACAGACTGATTGGTCCGGTATTTTACGAAGACGCGTTAACGGTATTCCGTTACTTGTTATTACTGAAATATGTACAATCCGATTTTCTAAAAGATTTGCCTTTGAGTGACCTCCTTAATGCCTGGTTTCAACACGACGGTGACCCGCGTACAAAGTATCACGTGTCACACAATGCATTCGATACACATTTCAGCAACCAGTCATTGGGTATAGTAGTTGCGTTGAATATTATGCGTGGTCACCTGACCCGAACCCGTTGGACGTTTTTCTGTGAGAATGCATCAAACTGAAATTAATGCAACCCCTCCATCAACACAGCAGGAACTTCGAAGCCACATTACGGATGCTTGTGCTAGCGTTTCACATGCTATGTTGAAGAAAATACAACGATAAATGAAAAGTCTATGTCCAAATGCATACTGTTGTTGAAAAACACCATTTGCAGCTTGGCAGGTAGATTTCAATTAATGCTATGCTCAAAAATTCACCTAGCATGGAAAACTAATAAGTTTGGGGTTTCACCTGGAAAACTGAATTCGTGATGTCACGCTATCACCACGTCATGTGCGTGTGTTATAGAACCAACTGTTGAATGTCAGGTACCAGATCACTCTAATTACCTCTCAGAATATCATCTAATTAATGATTTGCTAATGAAGCAACTTTTATTTAAGGTTTAGAATGTAGAATAACGTATAAGGAAATTTTTGACCATGAAAGGAAATGAAATAGAATTGTAATTTTAGGGATTAGAATTGTTATATATATATATATATATATATATATTGTGTGTGTGTGTGTGTGTGTGTGTGTGTAGCCCTTTTTGTACGAAACGGCTTACGTTTTACGGGTCATCAGGTGAAAGAATGTAGAATGGCTTAGAATGTTTCCATAAAACGTATTAATTAATTAGAGACACAATGAAGCAGCCCCAAATGACACTAACACTTGAAGACTCGCTTAAAGTAACTAATATGATGCAATAAAAAATAAGTATGCAACTATTTATAATCTGCAGAAAGTAACTTTAAAACTGATAAGCTAAAAATCAAACACCTCACTTTCTTAATTTAAACTGGGAAGTTCATTAAACTGGAACATTATTCGTCCGCACTCTAAAGTTTTTTTCTTTGGGGCATCAGCACCTTGTCGAGACAGATGCAATTAGGTCAAAGTAGGGGCCACGTAGTGGAGTGTCACAAACACTTGCCTTGTAAAATTCTGAGTTAATTTACTCTGTTCCTGGTATATTTTAATTGCATTTTTTATAATCCAATATATTTTCTCTTTAGCAGCTCAAGTTTCTTTATTTTATAAGACAAGTCAAGCGGCTAGTAATTAAATTTATTGTCTAAAATGGTAAAAGTGCAGGTCACAATAGAGTGAAACTTAAACATAATAAATTTAGGTTCTATGTACATTCATTTTTGTTAAAAGAAACAGTGACAATTAGAGAATTGCAAAGGATTATCACACTAAAATAGTTATTTAACTATATGATTTAACTTGAATTCAGGAAAATATTTTATTATTATTATATACAAAATAGATGCATTTAATTCCAATGTCTTATGATATATTACTATATGTTGTGTTATAAAATTACTTTGTAAATGTTATGCTTCATAAATCCAATTTTTACAAATCCAATTAAAATATCGTTACTGTATCATAATCTTATGTTTAATATATATTCAATAATACGCATTCACATTAAAAAATAAGTATTTGGAACATTTTCTGTTACATTTAGAAAATGGCAAACAGTATCACCGGCTTATGAATAAAAGATATTTTTAAACTCAATATATTTTAGGACAAAAAAAATTTCTTTTACACTAGATTATTTAGTTATTCTGTTTCTATTGATTTTCTCAATAATTTTCAAAGAATAATGTGTTGTTTAAGTTATACTGTATGTTTTAATATATCATTATGTGTCATCTACAATTATGCTTAAGATAATGGATTTTTCCTCAAACATAAAAAATTAATATTCTATTTAAATGTTTTTTCAAATGTAATCAAATAGACAAAAGTGCAACATGTAGGCATGATTCATTTAAATCAGCTATAATTTAATAAGCTATTTGACTTAAGGACTTCATGACATTGTTTAGCATAACATAATTTTGCCTCCCTTTTATCTCGCATAATTTGTTAATGATTCAGTTATTGCTTGTATAGTCATTCTGAATTTGTGCTCTTTCTGGCACTACTTTGGGGGAAATAATTGGAGAGATGTTACATGGCATTTAGACTCATACAATATAAAATATTTATTTATGTTTCGATGAATATTTCATAGTTATTTTACTTCTATAATAAAATGCAGTGTTTCTAATTTTATGGTCTTTCATTTTGCAATATCTAACCGCATGGAAAGAAGGAATTTATATAGATTGCTCAAGGAATGCTTTGGAACAATTTCCAATTCTAATACCTTTTTCACTAATAAAAATATTACACTATTTCTGAAATAATTAATTGTATTGGTTTTAATAATAATAAGCACTACATTTGTATATTCATGACTTTTCAAATGAGGTGTTCAAAAGGAAAATGAATTACTTTACCAGGAGATATTTCATTTAAAAAAGCTGTCTGTCTTTTTTTATTATTTTAAATAACGTACATCTATTTTAGCTTTTCCCAATTGATAAACATCATTAGCTATTCTACCCATGTCAGTGAAGGAATAGAATGATTTTTTAGCATTTGATTCTGTTCAATGTATGACTAAAATTTAAGTTCAAAGTATTTGAACAGCCGATTACTTTTGATCACAATTCAGTAAAATTGAATATCTTTCTTAATTTTATGATCTTATTACGAGTTATTTTTACCAGTTATGTACTTATTAAAGAATAAATTTATACATCCAATTTCCCTTTTTATAAATATGAACACACAACTTGAATAAATGGAAACATGTGTTTGAAGCAAGACATTTTTAACGTATGTATTGATCGTTGCAGCTTAGTGATCTTCCCCACGAGCTCATGACAGGAATGTCCTAATTTCTAGTCCTAGTACCACTAGAGACTTGTTGTACAAAGAGGCTGTTGCACGTTAAATCTATAGAGGCTCAGAGTCCTCATTTTGCGTTAGTGATGTAGATTGTAGACGGCAGGCAGCATAGGTGCCGTCGTGGTCACTTGACAAAGGTTCAAAATTAGGAAGTCCATCACCAATATTTATGTCCTCATGTTACTTTATTATGTGACGTTGATAAACCAAAACTCATTACGGTAACCGTAAGAAATATCCAGGAAAGTCAATACATATAATACATTATATTTATTAACTTTCTTGGTTAAGTTAACAAATATACTTTATATATATTAATTATTAAATCAAATTTCCCCCAATCATGAAATCATTACAGGTTATAAAGTGAAGAAAAATTAAAACCATTCATTAAATACATAATTTAATGTATGTAACTTCTTTTTTTTATGAAAAATAAATTTACCGATATGTGTTTTCACGAAATTGCTGTAAATTTAACTTTATTAAACATGCTTGGATTTAAATATATATATGCTTACATCCTGTATCCAGTGCAAATGCAAAACCTTTTTTAAAAAGCATGTTAGACTTGCTGATATTATTTTTAAAGTATATTGTGTGTGTGTGTGTAATTCTGTTGGGACAGAGCAAGTTTTTTAATAATAGCTGTTTAATTGAACTTAAAGAAATATTAAATAAATGAGGTCCCAACCAATTTTTGTTTAATAACTCCAGATAATGATGGAATCATTTATTTAAAGTATTTTATCTAATCTAGAAACGTTTTTATAAAGGATACCGCGTTTATATAAAATATTATACACATCTTAGAACAAAAAAAGTCAGAAGAGGATAATCAAGAACGTGAAATAAAATTCGAATAAGAAAAATAGAGTTAGCCGATTTACACAAAAACTAGTAAATGCGGACGAGGGTGGGGATTCAGCTAACATATACAAAATTAGAAAACTCAGAGAACTGAGCTCAACTGATAATTTGGTGAGTTTAATTAGAAGTGTTAAACCTTAGCTATCACAGAACTTAAGGATTTAACTCTTAAGAAGTTAGAATCGTTTAATTTGTGTTTCCATTTCTTAGAAAAGCATGCCAGAACAAATATATGCCTAATGAGTTAAAAGACGAGATTCTGTTGAATATCAAGAAGGGAGGAAAACTAAATAATTTACTAGCGTATGTTAGTCAGTTATGGTGATTTGAGTGATTACGAAAAGATAAAAGACAGAGTGTTAAATGTGACAGAGTGAAAAACAATTTCGAAACACTTTATTGTTAACTAACTCCCATCGAAGACAAACAAGGTGAAAACTTTTTCTAACCGTAAATTAGTTAGTAATGTGATATTTACTTATCTAAAAGTAAACGTGCAATTATATTAGTCAGCAGTATTACAACAGGGAATCTAAACGAGGAAGTGGAAACAAATGATAGAATAAAATTCAATATGCGAGAGCATCAAACTTTGTTTAAGTTGCTCGTATCTGAAAAAAAAGGTGAGAATACGTCTTTGTAAAAATGCAACTCATCTATTTCCTAAGTGCTTTCAATTTAAGCGCCTCTTAATATGGAATAACATGAATGTGTGATAAAGAGAAGTTAAGGAAATTTTCGCTGTTTCTCTTCCCATAAATTAAGCGAATATCATTTTGAAGAAAACTATTTCTGCCATAAGCCAACTCATGAGATAATACATTTTCCATTAAAAAAAGTCTAGCAACAATTCTTATTTGATATATTATATATGCACTTGTGTTTATGGAACAAATGAGAAATTCGTTCCAAGAGCACCTTCCTTAGGTTGTTTGGTGAGAGCTATCCCGAAATCTTTTAAATTCTTTCTTAAAAGTCTTGAGTAGATAAAATGTAATCATAAATAGCTTTCGAACAAATAAATTGAAACTGAAGAAATTTTAAATTATTGACTTCTGTGCGAGCAGGGCGAATGGCTTAAGCGCCTTAAAACTGTCTCATTTAAGTAAAAAGGTCAATAAACTCCATTATTCAATCGAACCAAACTGATTGAAAAAGGGTATGCCCACACACGATGGCAAAGAGTAACCAGATTGACGCAACTCATTTGGTAGAACTGACATTAAGGCTATCTCAATGAGCTGCAAGGTCGATGATTTAGTTGTCATTATTAATCATTATATGCCTGTCTTTAAATACTCGTTGCGCAGAATACAGAAATACACGTAGTGGTAGAGACAATGTAATTGGAGTTGTGAAAGTAAAACCCCATAATGGCGAGTACTAATAAGCCAATCATCCGAGTGTGTTTTTTACTTATGAAACATGGAGACTATTTAAATGTTTTGTATTATTTTTTTAAAAAGGTGAAGTTTGAAATGTCAATGTACAAGTATAATGAACGTCTATATGATGTCAACAATGTAGAACATTAACGCTTCCAATTGTTGTTTTACTCAAAGCTCAGTGATAACTGACACTGTTCTTGTTTAATAATAAAATTCCCGTTTAATAAGTTCATTACTGTCCATAGTGCCATTGTGTTGTGTGTCATTTTTTTCGAGCTATGAGAGATTGTGGTGTATAGAAGCAGTTCATGTTATAGGTACATCGATGTGTTTCTATTTTGAATTTCTTATTGACACCATTGTTTTTGGGATGTCATAAGTAAATTTATAACTAGAAATTTTCAATTCAAGTCTGAAATTTTATATTCGTCTTTCCTACAAAATTCTCTAAATCAATATTTTTTTGCCGTAGGAAAATGTTTTTGCGGATTAGGAATTGTCCAAAATATTTGAATAAAGCTCTGGTGAAATGTTTGTCCCTTTTAAATCAGCTATCATCTTAAGGATCTTCCTATCTGTAAGTCATCTTGTGTGCTTTTATGAAATACTTTTTCTGTTTACAAGATGCGTATGAGACTTTTTTTGACGCAAGTATGATTCAATGTCCCGTTATAGCATTCTTGCCATGAAATTAACCTAAAAACGCAATTCCAATATTTTACTTGGAGTGTTAAAGAGTATTGATTTTCGTTATATCATTAAGAAAAAGCTAAATTTATTATTCTTTGTTTTATTATATTCTATTACAGAATTTAGTATATTTGCTTTATTATATTTTGTTATATCATTTATTACATTTGTTTTATTATATTTTGTTACATATTTTGTATTATATTTTGTATCATATTTTTTATTCTATTTTGCTACATTATTTTCTATATTTGTTTCAGTTACTTTTCATTTTACTCTTTTCTGATACTATTTTCTCCATTAGCACTGACATCTATTCAATTTCCAAAATGAGGGTTATAGCACAAACAACTTTAGTTTATTTAAAGTTCTATATATGAAGCACTTGAAGATTTATACTGATGCAATATAAAGGTTATTGTATTCAAATTTGGTCAATTATGATCGCAAAATCATAGCCTACTAGTTTTGTTGCTAATTAACGAATTATATGCGCAGTTTTTTATGTATGGAGAATATACTAAATGTGATATTTTTAAAAAAACAGCAAGCACACACACACACAACACACAAAAAGAGTGAAGTAAGTTCTAACTAAATTATTATAATTAAGGTGAATGTGCACTATATCCATTTTGGTGTTGATTTCAAAATTGACTTTCACTTTCTTCATATATTTTGAAATTCTTCTTTGAAACAGTTCAAAATTTTAAGAATAAATTTCTAGGAGATTTCTATGTGGTATATTAAATCAGTTTAACTAAATAATTAACATATGTTATATAAGAATGTTGTGTCTCAATAATCCATGCTACATTTAACCAATTTTCAATTTTTCCTTGGTTACTCTTCTTACGTCTCTTCACATTATCGTTTCGTTTAACTACGTACAAATAATTTAAAGTATTCTGAATAACTGTGAGGAATGTGTTTGAACTCTCATTCATGATTTTTTTCCAAATAGCTCCTATTTTCACTTACGAAATAAAACAAATTATGCATACTAATTTAGTGGTCTTCAACTTTTAAGTCTCACGAAGCCCTGAGAACTGTAAGGTGTTCTTAAGGAACCTCATTGTCAAAACACATACACTCTTATAAAAATATATCAAAGTAATATTTAAAGTAGATCAACATGTTATGAGTATTTTATTAGAAGACAGTTAAAACCAATTTATTGTATTTATTATTAAAATATTTAATCCAATATAATCAATTAATACTATTGATTTGGTATTCACCTACCCATGCATTATATTTAATAACTAAGATATGTGTTTTCACAGTTTTTTTTTTTTTACAACAACTTTCGAAATCTAGATAAAACGGTGGAAGTCAATAGATCGCATTCCATGTTTTATTTTTGTAACCACGTAAGTTGAGAATCATTTTTTCACTTAAATACGTTGTTAAGAATGACATTAAAATGTATATAGCTGTGTGAGAAATCCTGTGTATTTTGCACGAATTTGCAACCTAAAATTTAGGAACTATTCTTGCTTAAATTAGGATATTAACGTCGAATATGTTGATAGGATATTCTCTCTTCTTCAGTATAGGTGTTTTTTCACACAAATGGAAAAAGATATATTTTTCATTCGAATTTTTTTTTATTTTTGCAAAACATTATACTAAGGAGTGTAAAATTATTTCCTGGGAGCAATAGAATGGTAACAACCTACTAGTAGGTAGTACATATAATGAAAAAAAATCTTCAATATTCCTTCATTATATAATGGTAGTTTGAAAGGTATTACAAAATAAAGTTAAGTCTAAATAAAGTTTTCACTTTAAATGATTAGGATGAGCTTTAGATACATGTGGTTATTCAAACATCACAGAAAACATAAATTCATTTTGCATAAACATTTAGAATTTTCTTTTCAATTTTTTACAGTGGCTCGTAGAACTCCTGGGACATGCCTTGTGGAACCCCAGGGTTCCGTGGAACAGAGTTTGAAGATATAATGTTTACCAAGTCGAATATTAATAAAATTAAATTTTTTTAACTTTTGGTTATTTAGCTTACTTTTCAGATACAAAATTACTAAGTTGCTTGGAATCTTTTAGACTAGTTTTCTGTAACAAACATTTTCCCCGTAGCTAAGCGTTTAATATAAATAATACACTTATAAACGAACATTTATAATAGGAATAGTTTACGTAAATATATTTATGAAGCGCAGAACTTGGGGAAAAAGTGTTTTGGAACTTCGAAAGAAATGTTGGTGAAAGGAATAACATGAATGGAGTTAAAACAATTTGTTGTGTGTTCGTTCTGAAATAATTTTCAAACATAGGACTTGATCCTTTTTAGTTGATCTTTTTCAAAAGACACTCGTTTAGGAGTGGAATTCAAAGTATTATTTTGATTATTTGATTGTTGTGCCAATAAGATTCTGCTTTACATCTGTACTTCCTTTTTTAAGCCAAATTCAACGTTCTTGTGACTGAAAAGAAATCACCTTACTCATACATAGTGATTCATATTTATTTCTCATGTTCTTTTAATGATAAGGAACATTATTAATCTAGTTATTTAACATTATTAAACGGAATAATATAAATTTCTAATTTTCCCAATCTCTTAAATTAAATAGGCTGTCGTGGAAGTCAATGAAATGTATAAAAGTTTTAAAGCAGTTATAATTTTTCTTCTTGATTATATGAACGCCATCAATGGTAGAATATACATATCACGAGATATAATTCTATTGAAATTAATGTAAAACTCTGTATGAATCAAATTTCATTAAATTTGTGATTTTTTTCTTTCTGTTACCAAACGCAGCAATTAAATTTCCCTCTTATCAGATTAAAAAAAATTAACATTTTTTTCCGAAAAAATTAAAATTTGTTCAAATGAAGCAAATAAATGAAACTGCGTAGTCATTTATTTGACAATTCAAATATTGTCAATCTATTTATATAGAGGAAACGGTTTTTAAATATTTTTATACTTTAAAATGTAACTATATTTAACAAAAGATTCGTCAGAAAGGGGATTTTCCAAAAGGGATATATAATTCTGTCAAAAATATATTTATAAGTTACAGCGTAAAATAGAAAAATAAATTCTTACTTTACAAAATGTATAATATTAATAAGTATAACTACAGTGTCTGTGTATTATGCCCATGATAAATTTTTCTCGCATGTTAAAATTATTATATTTACGACAATTGTTTCACTTTGTGCAATAACAGTTGCAAGGTATTCCCTTTTAAGTAGAAACAAAGAGAAACGGAAAAAAATATGCTTTATATTCTGTCTGAAAGACTTGGAAAGATGGCGGTTGCATTCCTTTTGTCTGCTTCAAATAATACAATTGTCCTCCTAATTTTATTTGCTTTTTTTTTTCTTTTCAGAAAATGCTACAAATATTACATATCACTCCTATAAGGCGTTGAGTCAAAATAAAGGCCATCTCAAAGCTGTTCATCTGTCTCTTGATTTATTACTGTTCGTAAAATGTGAAAACTACAATTAAAATAAAGAATACTGTTAATTGACTGTCTTTTTTCATTCGTAAGTCATTTTATGCCATAAGGTCAAAGAACGCTTATTGTAGTTGATAGAAATTGCAAAAATAATGCTTTGAGAAACATCCTTCAAGGAAAATAATAAATAAAGGAATATATTAATAATTCCATGCACATACATTCACTGCCCTGATGGAAGAGAATGCCTCCCAGTTACTAATATCTGATTTTTTAAAATTCCAACTCTCACTGTATTCATACATTTCTTGGATAATTTATGTCTCATAATAATGGATAGCATATTATCCTTATTCTCTCAGGAAATGAAAAATGAATGACTATCTCTGTCAAAAATAACTTGTATCTCTCACAGACAAATGCATAGATTAGCATAGGCTTTAAAACGCATCAATTTATAATATTAGTAAGGTAACTGGGATGTCTGCGAGAAGGAAAAATGAACTTTTTTTGCACCAACTTTAAATGGTTCGCATTTACTTAAATGTAAAGCAACGGAAATAAAATTTTTACAATGAATTATCTGTATATTTATGTACTTGTTAATGTAAAAAAAACCATTTAATTATAAATAATCTGTAAGAACAATAATTAATCAATAACTATTTTTTTATTTTTAAGCATGTTCTTACCTTTAGGTACACTTTTCATAAAATCTACTGCATATATAGCTATACAATTTCACGGAGTTTTTGTAAACATAACAATCCATAAAATGAACAAAATGAAATTTTAATACATAAATTTATAAAAATGTAAAAAAAATTAATTTAGTGATTCAAATTTCCTTTAAATTTTGTGCAGAATTTGTGCTAGATCTGAAATTTCTGAATGTTTATTTGAAAGCGAATTCGTTTACTTTGTTATAAATTTGTTAATCTTGTACTATGCAAAATATAGGTAAAGTAGATTTTGAGGAAACTGTACCAGAATCCCCAAAAAATGCGCTTTGAGAAAATTGCAAATGAAGATATTTTCATCTATGATTTGTAAAATAATATATTTTAGTACAATATAAAGCCATACCGTAGTTAATTGGGTTATTTTGCATCATTTCGCAGTTTTTAAATTGTAAGTTTAAAGTTCTAGATTCTTTAGAAGTCTGTTTAGTTACCCTTTCCCTACTTCATCAATACGTGTTATCAACGATTCACATCTTCTTCCATTTAAAATACCAAAATTTTACAGATATAAGTTTTAGTATTTTTACTTCACTGTGAACATCATCATTACAGAACATTACAAATTCCTTACACATATTTTTATTGTTATAAAAATACACAAAACAGAATGTCTGATGAATTTACGAAATTCATTTGATGTCTAATTTAAATGGAATACTGTTTTTAAAAATTATAACAAAAGAATATTTGTTTTTGTATTCATACATATGAATAATTATTTACTTTAATGTAAAACCAAAAGTAAAAAAAAAATAGAGTTATTCAGAAGCATTCAAATGTTAACAATAAGCAGTTAGGAAAAACGAAATATCTATTTTACAAGCTGTGTATTTAATTAAAAATAGTCCTCAAAATCTACTTTGTACTATATCCACTTGATTTATAATTTAAAATCTATAGTGAGTATTTATAAATGCAAAACTAGAGATAATTAACATTTCAAAAAACAAATTTTTCTTTCAAAATTTTGTAACAAATTATTTAAATTTCCTTAATTTTTGCACAAAAAATTTATAACTTTCAATAAATTTGAACATATAACATAGAAAAATTACATTCTTCGAATAGAAAAATTAGTTTTTTACAATACATATTGAATACACTTGAAGAAAGTGTACCTGATCACAGTTACATCACACTTGTTTACAAATTTAAAATTTAATTTTCCAACGTTCTTTTATCGAATTCTCATAAGTAATACATCTATAGAAGCAGCAAAGTTCCTCTATTTTTTTTTAAAAAAAAATAAAAAAATGCAAACTTTAAAGCACCTTCACGTCCCAGTTACCTTAAAGACTTATCTTGTCGTATATTAATGTGATTTGTCATCTATTTTATTCCTCAAATGCACCTTTGATCACGAGATAAAAAGAAAATAAGTTTTATTGGAAATGTAAATGAACGTGATAGTGAGCTATTTTCAAGATTATATTTCAAACAAATTAATCATCAACAAAACTATAAACTGATAGCAACAACAATAAGCTTGTTTAGAACAATATACATTATTAAAATTCGAAAGTAAGCAAATGTATGTATCTGAAGCTATCTGCACAAGAATTTCTGATCGCAGATACACGCTAAAAAAACTATCAAAAGGTGGATAAAAATTCAAGAAATGATTTTGGGCTATTAAATTCTGAAATTATAGTTAGTCAAACTAGCATTAATAAAAAATGAATGATTAATAAGTTATTGGTTTTCTCCTTATAATGCCATCTATTGTATAGAAAAAGGTAAAATTCCTTCCTTGGCTGAATTACGAGGAAGAGAAAAGTGCTGTTGGATATACCTTGTTATCATATTCCACACATTTTCTAGATATTTAATTTCCAAGCCACGTGATTGTAGGGAAGGTATTAGGAATCATTTTAAAGCTCAGCGGACTTGTTTTGAACATTTTTCGCTTGTGCATAGTTATATTATCATCCATGAAGTATCCGTTACCATAAGTGTAAGACTGTAGCATTACAAAGTGCACTTGATCTGCTAATGTATCAAGGTATCTCATGGCTGTTTTTTTACACTTGAGGAAAACCATGGCACCACTTCCATATCAGTAAAGCATGCCCTGTATCATGATACTCCGACCAGGTCCTTACGCAGTGCGAGTACGGTAAGATGAGTTCATGGTTTCCTGAGATTCTTAACGAATTCGACGCGTCCCATCAGTACAAAATAAGGTGTGGCGAGAATCATCCAACCACTTTTCCAATCCTCATATGATCAATGTCTTCTTTCATAACATCACTGCATTGATTATGTATTCCTATCATCTGCAATTTCTTGGAGCCTTGTTTGACGATTTGAGTTATTTGAAGTACAGTAAAGTACCTGTTCCGCCGTAAAACTCATCGGACACGACGCCGATCATGTTCTTGGAAAACTGTGCTCGAACCGCAGTTACGTTTTCTAAATAAGGCCTGTAGGCTCTGATTCGAGTTTTTGTGAAAACCTTTGATATGGCTGCTTTTGAGAACTCAATGAGATTTGCTTTCTTCGAAATCGAGGCCCCTACTAGACCCACAATAATCCCTCACCCAAATAAGGCAAGAACTGTCGTTTTTCCCATTTTACTTCTTTTATCATGAAAAGCACTTTTACACTTTGCTTATACTAGCATTCTAACCTCGAGTAATCCACGTCATGAAAAAAATTTGCATACTTCATCCCTAGCATGCATTCAAATGCAAATCTCAAAGATTTCTAATTAATTGGCCAACGTGTGTAGTCAGATTTCTTCTATTTTATTTCTAGAACAGGTAGTAAAATTCTTTTTATCTGTTTTTTTTATTTGAAGGCAGAAATAAGAAATTCGCAATGGGAATGTGAGCTTCTGATTCCAAAATAACCTCAATTTCTTTCCCTTTCGATGTAAATGCTTAGTTTTTGAGGAAATTACTCAGTATTTTCATTCAGATATACATGCAAATGTTTTGATCTAACTTAAGTGAAGACTGTTTAGTGCTTTTATTTTTACTTCTTTCCCATAAACCCTGCTTCATAGGTTGAGGTAACCGAGGGCTCATGGTTGAAATTCGTGATCGCTATTGCCCAGGCGTGAGATTGCATCCTCGTGTCACTGAAGACCCGCTTTCCTTTATTCTGTAAAGGGGATCATACACGTTAATACTTTCAAGGCTCCAAGTCTGAACTTTGGTTGGTATGGAAGTTTGAAGAATGAGGTGCCAGATCGAGTGTCATTCTTATCACTTTATCGAGGTTCAAAATTGTGAGATCTATCTCAGTAACGCTTGAGAAGCTTCAAAGTATGACTTAAATAAGAAAAATGAAACCACTGTTGTAACTTGGTTCATATATCTATCAGAACAATCTCTGATTAAATGAAAACGGCTTGCACACATAGCAGTTCTTTGTAGTTTTCCTTGCGATATTTTCTTTCATTATAATGTCCACTGTAGGAGTTAAGTTGGGAAAACATTTCTGTTTGTAGAGTAAGTACCCCAGTTATTTTTTATATTCATAATTTGCTCTTGCAAGTTCTTACTTGGAGTCACATCATGTAATTCCATTTTTTTTTGTTCAGTAAAAAAGTGATTAAATGTTTAGACGGTTAGTTCGTATCATTTTAGATATATGTTTCCTTTGTTGGTAATTTTCGGTTACGTCTTCCATTTGAAGAGATATTTGTGTTTCATCGTACAGAATAAGTGTATTTAGACAAAAGAAACCGAACCTTTTTTTGCCGTCATCCGCTCTTACATATAGTTCAAATAGTATTATATATATATATATATATAGATGAAGGTCGTTGCATTCGAAACAAACTTCTGTAACATTCTGTGCAGTTGTACTGGAAACTCAATGCCTTGGATGATTTCAGTTTCAGTTCGAATTCTATTGTTTTCTAGAGATGCATTTTCTTTAATTCAAATCCCATTTCCACACTTCTTTTTATACTCTAATTCTATTTCAACTTTCCTTTTCCTTTCTTCTAAATTCGTTTCGTGTTTTCTCTTTTCCTTTGTTGTAACTCCGATTCTATTTTTTATTTCTGTCTTTTAATAACAAGAGCCAAAGTTCTTTAATATATTTTTCATTGTAATCGAGAATGGTAGTTATTAGTTTCTTTTAATTTAGCATTATTAGACCAGAAAGTGCTGATGTCCATTTCTTTGGAGATGACTTGTAAGTCTTTTCTTTTTTTTCCTCTAGCAAGAAATAAAAGCTAGTTTTGCAAAATTCAACAAGTTTCCAGCACGGAATTTTTTGAAAGTTGCAAAATAATAGAATATATAAATTTAAGAGTTCCAAGTATAACACTTTTAATTTAAGTTATTATTACACCTACTGTGCTGAAACGGAAATAATAGTTTTTCCAACAAAATATTCAAAATCTGTATCTCATGAGAGGGAATGTTTTTTAACTTCACTCTTAATATAGGTCGAGGGCTACTACTAATGGATCCCCAATTTTGAATCATGCCCAAGAGACAAGATCAAACCTGAACCTGCATCTTACACTCCTAAATTCAACACTATGCCAGCATGTGGAATCCGAGCCAACTGAGATTTTACATGCATCAGCCCTTCGGTGCCGTCATGACTCCTAAACCGCAACACGAAAAACCTGAATTTGATTATCATGAGAGGGAGTGTATATTAACGTCACTCCTAATATAGGTCGAGGGCTACTACTAATGGATCCCCAATTTTCAATCATGCCCAAGAGACAAGGTCAAACCGGAACGGGCATCTTAAACTCCTAAATTCAACACCATGCCAGGATGAGGAATCCGAGCCAACTCAGATTTTACATGCATCAGCCCTTCGGTGCCATCAGGACTCTTAAACCGCAACACGAAAACTTGAAACTGATTCTCATGAGAGGGAGTGTCTATTAACGTCACTCTTAATATAGGGTGAGGGCTACTACTAATGGATCCCATAAATTTGAATTATGCCCATTAGACAAGGTCAAACCTGAACGGGCATCTTACACTCCTAAATTCAACACCATGCCAGGATGAGGAATCCGAGCCAACTGAGATTTTACATGCCTAAGCCCTTCGGTGCCATCAGGACTCTTAAACAGCAACATGAAAACGCTGGCTACGAGTCCGTAACCATATTTGCTCTTACAATTTCATTTCCTCTCTCTTCAATTCTTGCGGCAACTCATCTCCACAGCTTGTGAGAGCACATAATATCTTGCCAAATTGCGCCAAATATCACAGGGATAAAGAAACTAAAAAAAGAAGGATATCATTTCCTTACCTTTAAGAAACTCTACGGTATAAACTGGTACAAAAAATACCAAATTTCTACTCATTTGTCAATTGTAGGCTTATTTAAAGGCCACTCGGATCAATCGAATATCTAATCTGTTACTTCCACTTACTTATTATGAAGCTTTGGTCTTTGGACAAACAAAATGCCGCTTGGACAACAGGCGTCTTAATCATTTTCATTTCCCAATGTAGAACAAATACGCTGTTGAAATTGACTTACATGTTTTGTGTTTAAAAAAAGTTTTTATATAGCTTTCTTTCCATATTACATATTATTTTTTGCATTGTGTGAACTAAAAGCAATTCGTATTTTAAAATTTAAGAATTTGATTCCAAAATAATCTAAAATTCATTAGTGTACTAATTATACTTTGTACAATCAAATCTTTAATCTCAAAATTACTATTTTCTTAATTTAAACTTTATTTATCTACTTTATTATTTTAATATCCATTGAAAATACATGCAATGTAAGCAAATTCTAAAAAATAAATAGCATTTAAAAATCCTTTGTTTTGAACAAGTGCCTACAAAGGTAATATTTATACATTTGCCAAAGAACAAGGTTGATTTATTTTCTTATTTTTTCTGATAATATTTTATCTTAGTTTTTCCATTACCTATCATTAAATTTTTTTCATTTTTGAGGGGAGGCTAGATGGTCTCTGATTTAACCCCTCCTGAAAAAAATGAAACAGTTTTGATGTTAGGTAAGAAACAAAATTTGTTATTGGGCTGAGAATGCTTAGAAAATAATTCTTAAGAACGCTTAACATTAAAAAATGCAGACAATGATTGAGACTCATTTCGAAAAGTAACTGTTTTTAAGCGCCGATAGAGGAAGTGTATAGAAAGAAACGAAATATTTGAAATATTTAGATGGCACTTCAGTGAAGAAATCCAACGGAAGTAACAGCTCCCTTGTCACATCTGCATTTATGTTTTGGAAAAGTTTGTCACTTGGTCATAAATTCCTAATTAGATATTTTATCCCTTACGTAAAACTGAAGAAAGAAATTTTTCCAAGTTATTACAAACAGCGGAATCCACTGAAGGAAGCGCAAAAAATATCGTAAGAAAGCTACAAATGGGAAACAGAAATGGTTGGGTCGTGAATATGAAATTTTGCAGCAGATGTTTTAATACTGGTACTTCAGAAAACTTCACACTGCGTTGCTTAAGAGAATTATTTATTAGATTTCTTTTCGCCTATGTCATACTTATTCTTACTTCGTTTCTTATAAATGTTAATCTTAATTGCACCTGATAGCTTCGTAATGCTAGTTTGTGAGTGGAAGAAACCGAAGAGCATAATGGTTGCTTCACACTCTCTAATCACTCTTATTTTAAAAATACATGTCTTTTTTCAGGCTAAACGTTTTAGATTTCTTTTCGTGAACTTCTGTCCCTACTTATAATTACTTTCTTTTTCTCGTTTTGCCTGCTTCTTTTTCAAGATAGTTTACACAGACATAGATTGAATCCAATATTTATATGCTGTGTTTTTTACTTATTTTACTTTCATTATAATTGCCTTAAAATATTTCAAAATAACTTCGGCCACTATTTTTTTTGTATCAAAAATACATGCATTTTATTGTTTTGTTGAATGTTGGCTGGCCGAAAAACACTGTTTAAACCTGCAATCCTGGGTCCTAAGGCCAGGAGTTTGTCCTAGTATTTATGTGGCTAAAACTATTCTATCATGACTAGGTATATAACTATTTTTGTATATTTTGTTATGTATATATATATATATATAATTAGATTCGATTCTTGTTACTTTTTAGATACATAGATGACTTAATCATCTTTAGTAATATAGTAAATTTTATAGGTTAAATTTTATAAAAAGAAATAAAGGTTTAGTCACAGATAATGATGTTAAACAAAATAATTATAAGCTGTTCTGCAATAATTGCTTAGAATACAACTATCCAATTAAATTCATTTTTAAATATATTTCTAAGTTATCTCCCTAATTTTCCTTTTTAATGTTTAATTTTTTTTTCTCCTTTTGTTTTATATAATTTCAATATGTTTTTGTTTTATTAATTTAATTACAATAAAACTATCTAGGAGGCGCCACTAATTTTGTTTCTGGTTTTAAAAATTTAACACGTAATTTTTAACATCATTTATCGTGGTTGCTTTCGAATGTAGTGGTCTTTTTTTCCGCTTTCTTGCGGATTGCATCTTTTCCCGTAATTTTCCCCCATATTTATTTTTTATTTTTATCTTGTTAAAATTTCATTTCCTTTCATGTTTTATATTAATTTTATTTTATTTTTCTGTCGGTTTCAAATTACACGTGGTAGGTTTTAGGCCTAACGTTTCAATATGGTTATGTTTTGCTATTATGTCGAAATTTCTGCTGTACGGGGAAGTGTTGGATCCGTAAAATATATTTAACCCTAATGTTGCTGGCCTAATTCAGCAACAGCTTTAGAAATCATAATAGGCCTTCGTTTTAGTCCATTGAATCTTCTGGTTTCTTACATTTTAAAATTCTACCTCTTGTTATGTTTTTAAGTTTGTATGTTTATAGAAATTTTACATTGCAAAAAATGTAAAGTATTTTATATCTTTTTAAAGAAACTTTAAAACTGAATTCAATACAAAAAGCAAAATTTAAATATTTGCCATGTAAAAAAGCTATTCTGCAATAACTGTCGATATACATTAGATATTGATGATAACAGTGAGTTATCCAAGATTAGTGAGTTTGCCTTTATTTTTTTATTACAGCTTCACATCGATGTTTCATAGAACTGAAAATAGTGTGACGGGGCTATTCGCGAGATATTTTCACTAATCCTCTTGGGGAAAATTTGAGGCTAGCTTTTATACTAATGCACAGCCTTTCAAGAAAATCTGATGTATATCGACAGTTATTGCAGCATACCGCTTTTTTGCCTGACAAATATTTTAATTTTGTTTTTTTTGTATTGAATTTAGTATTACTATCTCTTTAAAATGATTTAAAATACTTTGCATTTAATGCAACATAAAATTTTCTATAAGCATACAAATTTAAAAAACATAACAGATTTAAAAAAGTGTCCACAATTTTGACCTAAACTGTATATATATATATATATATGTTGTTGTTGCTAATGCCACCTGTATGACGAAGTCATATCGAGGCCTACGAAATTCATCATGACATCGGGCTATATTGTACGCCAGTCGTTAGCCGTAGCTTTGAGGACCATGCAGGTGACAGTACGTTTTTGCTCGGTTCCACCCCAATTTTGAGGGAGAACATCCTGGGAGTGGTCAGGGGTTTCCCACCTCTCTGCCCCTTCCACCAACCACACGAGATGACTTGCGGCTCGACGGCTATTTAGAGTACCCCATGCCACGAAGGCACTATGCATTTACAAACATCCATGTCTTTTTCGGGATTCGAACCCAGGCCCTACGGCACAGCAGCCAGCGTCGCTAACCACTATACCGGATGGGCAGACGTATATATATATATGTGTGTGTGTGTGTGTGTGTGTGGTGTCAGCCGCTATTTCACAGCCACTACATTACTTGTACTGCGCATGCCTAGGAGCGTTGTAAGGGTTTTGGGAGCCTGCCAGTTGGTAGACACTCGACGAAGCTAACGACCTCATAATATAAAAGGACGAGAGGTCATGCGAACAACACCATGTTTGGAAAATGACGAGATGCATGACGATAACGCCTCGAGTTTGTTAGAAACTGTAAAAGACGTTTTTGACTTTGAAGACGTGAAACCCTTTCCCTCAAATGGATATTTGTAAATATTATGTAAATAGTTATGCATTATAAGTATGTAAATAGTAATAAACAGTTAAACTTAAAATTAATTGAAAACGCACTACTCTGTTCCAAACAAACCATCACTGACCAGCCCCATATATATATATATATATATATATATATATATATGCAATGTATTAAAGCTATAATTGAAAATAGTAAAGATATTATAGTTTTTTTTAAAAATAAAAATATTTATTCAGTTCATAGCTATGATTTTAAAGATCTTTTTAATTCCATTGATATCAATGATTTAATTAGGGTAATTTTAGATAATCATAGTAATTATAACCTTATTATTAATTTACACAAATTTAGAACTGTAATAGATTTAGTCTTAAGTGAAAACTACATTAAGTTTAATGGTTCTCCGTACAAACAAACGAAAGGATTGCCTCAAGGTGGCCCTGCTAGCAATAGTTTGCATAATTTATATTTAAACTTTTACGAAAAAAATTATATTATTAATAATGATCATTACATATTTAGATACATAGATGACCTAATTATTTTTGGTAAAAAATAATAATTTTAACCCCAATATTACTTTTTATCCCAATTATTTAAAGCTAATTAAAATTAATAGTAATCCAGGCACTTCCATATGAGCCCCATGTTAAATTACGTAAGTTTATGCACCTTTTTCTCAGATACTACTTGCTTCTCATATATGAAATTTTTACAGTAGGTTATATGTACCATCAATAAGACTTTAATGGAGGGTGTCTACTAATCTTAAACACACTAATCTTTTTGCTAAAAATTAAAATTATTATGAATTTTTAAAAAATGTCCTATTTTCCTCCTCTAAAATTTAGCTTAAAAAGACGTTATCTAAAAAATTTTGCTAGATATATCTTATCCCCTCCATTAAAATGTGTAAACATGTTGAAAATATACTTACTGAAAATTTGAGGACCCTTCTATTCGTGTTGCCTCCTCAACAGAATTTCTCATTGATTTTTCACAGGTAAATTTAGAAGAGTCGAACAACAATTCTGTATGAGTACGGAATTTTTCAGGTGGAGACGGCAAGTTCATAAGTTCACAGAATGTTTCTGCAGCTGAATGACCTCTTCCAATAGATCTATCTGAAAGCAACTACCAATCTGATATTTGAGTGGAAAGGTTTCTTTTTATTCTTCAATTAAGTTGGCGTATAAATACACAATTCTATCTCTTTTAGAAGCCTCCAATGAGATAGAATGGCCACAGTTTTTACAAACAGCAAAATTCAATAAAGCTTTATTCAATAAATTTAATTCTATTAAAACATTTTTTTCATTACTTCCTTCCATATGTTCATATAAACTTGTTTGAAAATTTTTCGTTTTCAAGCACTTTGAATAACAGTTTCTGAGCTGTCTGATATGATAGCTGGAACATTTTGAACATTCATTTTTTGAACGTCGACATTTTTGAGTTTCTTAAGTATTTTCTTAGAATCTCCATATAGTTGTCGTTAGTAAAATACTAATACATAATTTAATGTAAAACGTGGATTAAACAGAAAAAAAATCTGGATAAATAAATTAGAATTCACAATTAGCAAGTTCAAGTAAGAATAATCCCATTTAACAACAAACCAAACGAAAAAAAATAACTATGTTGAGTTGTCTTTTCCTTTCTTCAAAGAAAAATCGTTTTATTTATGTGTAAAAAAAAAGGTTATATTAGTTGTATACAAAACAAATCGCGCTGTCATCGAAACATTAAGCATGATGAAAGAAAGGTGCTCCTTAGAGAGCACCTGTCAGCACCAAGGAAAGTAGCTTCTTTTAAAAAATAAATAAAAATACTTTTAATTATTGTATTTCCATATATCATACATCAATTTAAGCAGAAATGTTTGAACTGTTCAAAAATATATAAAAGTCAAAATCGATCCTTTTTCAAAAATTCATGTGCCGGACCCCAAACTAATTACTTGGATGTAACATTTTATATTAAGATCTATAAATTGCATAGCAATATTTATGATAAAAGAGATGATTTTAATTTTAACATTCTTAAAGTGCCTTTCTGGAATTAAAATTTATCTATATCTATATATAGAAATATTATTTTCAATTATATTTATCGTAATAACGTATTAGTTAGTGATAAATTTAATATATATTTAAATTTTAATAAATTTATTAAACATTGTACGGAACATGGATACCCTCCTAAATTTATAAAAAAATTACCTAACAGTTAAATAAAAAATATGTTATTAGTTGTACAGTTAATTGATAGATGGAGCCTCAAGCTAAGTAAATTAACAATATTATATTTTATTTAAAATTAATTGTATATGTCTGGGTGGTACTTTTATTTTCTTTAAATATTAAAATAAAATATAGAGTTTTTAAATGCGTATATATATATATATATATAGTATTAATGTTATTTTTATCAAAACTTAATAATTTTATGCGCTACTGTTATTGTCCTTTGCCCGGAATATGTTTTGTAGTACTCACGTGTTAAGTCTTTATCTAATAGTTTTAACTTAGATTTTAAAATATTTTAGTTACTATTATTGGCTATAATATTATTGTTTTACATTAATAGATTATTGTTTTATTTATAATAATAGTTAAACTTCTCTAGAAATTTCTTACTTTCTAGGTCAGAGTATTGCATTAGGTGAGGTTGGTGGCGAAAACATTGTTTAACCTGCAATCTTTTAAGCAGTTTCTCTATACTACTGTTGATATTTTATTATATTATCTTAGTTTTTATTTTTTTTTTTTTTTTATATATGATTCTTCCTAGTATTCTTAAGTAATATTTAAAAAACATATTTATAATTAAATATTAAGTTATACGTATTCATTTCAGTGGTTCTTGCTCTTGTTAAAATCAAAAGCATAGTTTAAACCTGCAATACTGTTAAACTGAAGGTCAGGAGTTTGCTCTAATACTACTGTAGCTAAGACTATTCTATCATGACTATAGTTATCTTAGGTTTCTTATGTTGTTTTGTATATTTTTGTAATATATATGAATATCTTCCTAGAAATATTCCTTAAAAGTGGAATACTTTTAAAAAACATATTTATACATTAAAAAAAGTTTTAAAAAAGTGTTAAAAGAAATATACTAAGTTTTCGAGTATTAAAACTACATTTCAGTGGTTCTTGCTCTTTTAAAATCAAAACATAGTACCCAATACTGTAAAAAACTGATCATCTTTCAACAGCAAATCAAGCACAATTAACTGACGAAAAAGAATAAATTTGCAATCTAGATTAAATGAAAACTCTATTAATGAAAATAATATTTTCATATGTGTGTGTCATTGTGCACCAATGTACATAAATAATTATCTTCAAGAATGTTATCGCATACAATATTACTGCATACCATAAAATTTTATCAATATATATCCATTAAATAGTTTTTTAAAAAGTTTATTCAATAAATGTAAAAATTAATGTACTGTGGTAATTTTGAGAGGATGTTTATTATTGTATACTAACACTCTTTTGGCAAGATATTTTATTGTACTTTAGATTATAATTGTAAGTCTACTGCTAGTGCTGGGGATTGTTGATATTTATTTTTACTTGCTCCTTTCAATGCTGGAAGTTTGTACAGTGGTGTTGCATAGACCTACTTTAATGGTAACTTACTTTTACTTAAAGTAAAGAAAGTCTATCAGAAAAATCATGTAATGAATTGAAGAAATGATTTCGTTTTATCTTTCAGATAGTGATGTAAAAATCGTGAGTCTGATACTATGTCGGAATGAGTCTCTATGGCAGACATCGGCAGGCCTTCTAGAGAGAAGAACCAAGTTGTCCAGTGAACTTGTTAGGAAAAAGGTGAAAACAAATCAATGTATGATATTTGTTATGGATGGGTTCTTTATTATTTATTAATTCTTTAAATATTGTTCATGGCTTAGTTATTTTATTTTTAAAATAAAATTTTTGTTTAATAATTCTGCATTTTCACTAAATAATAATTTTAACTCTTAAAAAGTTAGCATCTTGTGCTGATACAGATCCATGTTTTTTTTTATATTTCTTTAAAAACTGTAATCTGAATATACATGTAATAGAGTGCTTCTCAAACTTTAAATATTGGCGACTGAGTTTTCAGTCATAATTTTCATCGCCCCCTCCCATACAAAAGTAATCAATTGAATGCATTAATACTGTACTTTGAAGCTAAAACTGCAATACGGCCTTAATAATAAACAGTACAAATTATCAAGATTAGTATTAAATTTCGTAAATAGTTCTTTTAAGTAAGTTATATTTCAAGCAGTTTTTTTTAAAAAATAGATATATATTACGTTGATTTTCCTTTCTAATTTTTAAATTAAAATAGATAACAAAACAATTTGTAATTACCTTGATATCCGTCATACTACGCCTCGCCACCGCATAACGTGCACTTATACTTTCAAGCTGCAATTTTTAATTTTTAGGTATATTTGTCACATAACGCGCACTGCCTTTAATACGAAGAAATCTGAAATGTACGTGAGAAGTGCTACTATGTTTTGAAGTTATTTATTCGAGGTATTATTTGAGAATATAAAACCCAATAATCGATTAGAAGTATTAAAAAAAACGTCATTTTTTGTCATCAAATTTCTACGTATTTACAAAGAGAACAAGTCCTGAATCTATTAAAACCTGTCTTTTTGTATCTTCCTATAGCTGTGTTCCATTTCAAACAATTTGCCTTAGAATAGTGAGTTATTTCCAGTAAATCATGAAAGCATTTAAACTTGCAGAAATTCTGAACAATCTTTTTTTTGGTTAACATCCAAAGGCATGCTTATTATTTTTAAATTTCTATTTTACAGGAACAAAAGAGGTTACTCTTCAGGAATTCCAAACCTCTTGCATCTTCCCACTCTTTTAAAGTAATAACTTCCGACTTCTGCTCAGTTATTTTTCAGTTGATTGAAAATGTATTTTAAAGCAGAAAATAGAAACAAATTATGCATAGATATATTCACTTTTTTAGAATTTCGTTTCATCTCTGATCTCTGCATCCTTAATAGGGCTTTCATCTTTTGAAAAATACAGTCACATTAAATTTCAGATAGAGAAGATAATATTATGTAAGTAAATGTAATATATGCTTTTAGCCAACATAAATATTTTATGGGACATTTTAGAAATATATTTCTTTAAACCTTTCCATTTAATATCAAATTTTTTTCTAAATGGCACGATTTTTAGCAATATTTCTTTACTATATAATCTGTTGAATTTAATAATTCAACATTTCAATTTAATATTCAATTTTTTTACATTATGTCCATCCACAGCATAATACCACCTTTGCGTTATTGATTTAGTTTGTTGTGTAATAAGGGTGTATGTTCTATGTCCTCTCCAGAACATAGTGAAACCAAAATAAATCATGATTCATCAGAGAATATAAAAAATATTATTGTTCTAAAAAGGCTTTTGACCACAATATTAAAGTAGTAACTACATATAATAAGCAATATTGCTAACCGTTTTAACAGTAAAAACTCTAATATATATAAACTCTACCTTTATATGTTTATAATGATCTTGCTAATATATATATATATATATATATATATATATGTAATACGACGATGTTGTTGGAATGGATTATTTATATGAGATTGATAAGGCAGTACGGTGATCGAATAATACTTGTTTATTATCCATCTTGAACACATAAAACATTACAAGGACGACACAGTACAAAGAAAACGAATGCACAATGAGCTGCAGCGGGCTACATGTTTACACAGACAAAATACAGAAGCGAAAAAGAGTTGGTCTCCAGGAGTCTCGGTATTTATAGGCAGCTTAAATCACGTGATCTGTGTGGGTGGATGGATGTAGTTTAAAATCCTCTCGTTAGACGGCTGGTTAACTTATTACCAAAACGTTGGTCCTGAAGGGATGGACCAAAGGTAATTAAAAGTTATTAAGAATAATTAATGGTGATTATTACATATATATATATATATACATAACAAAAAAACGAAGTCCCAAGAACGTGTTGTCCGATAGAGACAAAAATTTTGGTGCGTAGAAAGATTATGTACATTATATAAAATGATTAAATTTCAGAAAATTTGAAGGATTTATTTCAGAGTTACATAGTTACAAAGTAAAGAGCTCAATAAGGTGTTCATCCAACTCTAGCCTGGATGAAAGCTGCCACACGCCATGACATAGAGTGATTAAAAGCCCCTGAAGGTATCCTGCCTTATTTCTTGCCAAATTTATTCCAATTGTCGGGCCAGGTCATCAACATTTCCTGGTAGATGCAATCGCCTTTCCACCATATTCTAGATATGCTCAATTGGAGAGAAATCTGTTGATCTGGCTGTCAAAGGAAGTGTTTGATAAGCTGTAAGAAAGTTCATAGCAGAAGAAAGTTGTGGCTGTAAAGTCATAGCTGTAAGAAAGTTGTGGTCTGTCATTATCTTGCTGAAAAATATGGTCAGGGTACTGCAAAGGAAACGGTTTCAAAACATTTCTCAAAATGTCGTCGACGTATCACTCTGCTGTAAGTGTGCCTCTAATGACAACCAAAAGGGTCCGGATGTCAAAAAAATAGTACCTCAGACCATAACTCCTGGTTGAACGTCTGTGTGGCGTGCAATAATGAAAGCAGGATCGGCACACTGCTCTGGGCGTCTCCAGATACGTCTTCGATGATCGTCAGGACACAGTTGGAAGCGAGATTTGTCGCTAAATACTGTACATCCCCAGTCAACAGGATTTCAACCTGATCGAGGCAAGCATCCATTTTATATAGCTCGTGTGCAGGCGTGAGTGGCAAGTAACGAATCGATCGTTACGAGCGTAAATTTCACTCTATCAGCCGTCTGTGAAGGATCATGGTAGACACTTGTGTGCGTGTCGCACGTCTGATGGTTGATACCGATAAATCAGGTGTTGTGACAGCTGATCTGACAATCAATATGTCCTCTCTATCTGCTATGTCCTAGGCCAACCGCTACCATCAGTATGCTGAAATCTGCCATTCTCCACCCGTTCTAGCCAGCATCTTCAAATGGCCCTTACGCTTCAACCCATATGACAAGCGATTCTCCAATTTTCCCAACCTGCCTCTTTTAGTCCAAAGATGCGCCCTCACTCAGACTATGACAGTTATTCGTAGTGAGCTCGAATCCTGCGTCGGGGCATTTTTTCAGTCGTTGAAAGGTATCCTAAATCACAATACAACAAAAGTTTTTACCATCAGATTGAGAATCGCTTCTTATTGACACCTGCTGAGTGCATAGTTCCAATGCACTGTAACTCCCACTATTCATTCACTGGACACCAAATTTTAATCATTTGAATGTTCGGTACAACACACACACACACACACACATATATATATATATATATATATATATATATATATATATATATATATATATATAAATAGTCGCGGCCGTTGAAAGGTATACTTTATATGAGATTGGTGAGATAATAAATATTATCAGGGCAGTCATGGGGTTGTTCAAATCTGTATTCCACATCTGAAGCACATAAAATATTACAGGACGACACAATACACTCACACACACAAACACAAGCTGTAGCCGGCTACATTTTTACGCAGACAAAATACAGAAGCGAAAGAGGAGGTTGGTCTCCAGGAGTCCGGTATTATAGGCAGCTTAAATCACGTGATCTGTGGGCGGATGGAGTAGTTAAAATCCCTCGTTAGGCGGCTGGTTAACTATTACTAAAACGTTGGTCTGAAGGGATGACCAAGGTATTAAAAGTTATTTTAAAGGACTATATTATGGAATTAATACATATATATATATATATATATATATATATATATATATGCACATGTGTCTTTTAAATTTGTGCGATATTTAATTGCAGAACAAGTCAAAAAATTAAAAGGAACACACAATAGAAATCACCAACTTTATTTGAGGAATTAATTTCTAAATAAACTAGTTTAAATTGCAGCTCATTGATTAATTACAGGTAAACGAAAATTCAACATCTTTTCATTTAAATAATTTTTTTAGCCAGTCACTCAATATCAAGGAAAAATATAAATATTCATAGCGTTTAATGAAAACATGGCAATTGTAAGCTGTTACATATCAAGGGATTATAAGTTTTTTTATTTTCAAATATGCAAAAAAAAAAAAAATTAAATTCTGAATTTTGTAAAAGTATTTGTCATATGAGTGCAATATTCCTAAACAAAAAAAAAATGATGTAGATTTTTTTTTTTTGTAAAATGAAAAATAATTATTTCTAATAAAACATACGATCCATTCTGTAAAAAAAATATATGATCAAATAGATCAGCATATGATTTCTTTCATTTTGTTGAGTATATTGGTATGATTACTTCCACCAGTTTCATTTTTAAATTGCTCCCTACATTTTAAGCAGTTATTATCTAAGTTGTTGTAAGATTGACGTTGATTTGAACATTAAATATGTTTTATAAGGAAAATTTAATTAAAAGAAAATAAGAAAATATACACATCTGGCGAAAAAGGAGAAAAATATGAGCTTTGAACTTATATATAAATTTCCTCTTATGCCTAAGTTCTAAGAAGAGAGTACAGTAGTTTTTTCAATAAGAATATTTGAAGCAATTAAATCAGGAGTGAAATCACTTGCACTTTCAAACTAAGCATTACAGTTCATTAAACTGGAACCTTATTCGACGATACCCTGAATTTTTTTTCATTGGACCATCAGCATATTGTTTAGACAGAAGCAATTAGATCAAAGAAGAGGCCACCGTGTATGGTGTCACAAAAACTCCCCCAGAAAATTTCGCAGTTAATTTAACTCCTTGCATGGTAAATGTTAATTGCATTTTTATAACACAATGCATTCCCTCCAGTAGCTTAAATTTCTTTACTTCATGAAACAAGCCCAGTAATTAACAATTTAATTTATCACAGAAGGCGTTGAATCTTAATATCTAAATTTGGCTGGTTGGACAGAAAAAAGAAAATAAAGGAGTGGTATTAAATCCACCTTAAGAAAAATTAGTAAAAAAAGAAAAGATACAAATGCACTTCTCAAAATTGAAATTGTAACCACAATGAAGAAATACGTATAACTAAATACAAATTACTGAATGGTTGGAAGTGGAAATCATATGTAGAAATGAGGAGCAAGTAGGGAACGTAAGTGTTTACTATCCATATATGTTTGACCATTTCTAAACTGGTTGAACCACACTTTCATTGATCCTCCCCACATGGGGAGGATCAATGGAGCCCAAGATGGGGCCCAAGCTGAAACTTAAGGTCGTGGTAGCCTGGTCATCAAGGTAGCGGACGTCTGGCTGGGGAATCATGGTTCCGAGCCAGTTCCGGTGAAGACCCACAATGTAGAGGAGGTCGTTGCACATTAAATATGACACGATTCAAACGTCCTCCCGTTCGTAGGATATAAGGAAGGGGGGGGGTGACAGACAAGGTGTAATCAATGTCACTTGATCAGAATTAAAAATCACGTGGTTCGTCATCAATAGCCATCTTGCAGCTTTATAGTGCGACGTAAGTACAACTCTCATCCTCATTCACTCCGAAGGTGAATCTTATAAATTCTCTTAGCTTCGAGAAACACAAGAGTTTTACAAAAATTTTACGCATGATCTTCGTTTAACCACTCCAATAATCTCGAGAGAAATCAAAAATCTCTCTCTCTCTCTAACGAGCAATGAAAAATATCTTGCGTTTTGGCCCGCAGGTAGAGAACGGCACAACCTAACACAGAAAAAAAAATCAATCATGTGAGCTATAAAGCTTTCCTTCCATAATTCTAAGGGGATCCAACCTGCAATAATTATTTTGCGAATATTCAAAGTTTGATATCTTTTAGGTTTCAGACAGCCTTCATACACATTCAGCGTTTTAATGATAAATCTTTAATATACTAGATTTGTTTTTATAATAATCATACATCTTAAGAAAAGTGATGACTTTTTTAATTTTACTAAAAAGAGCATTATTCACTAATAAGTTCTCAATTAGCATTAATAATAAGCATTGATAACTCTTTCACATGTATCAGTTGCTTCAATAAAATATTTCATTAAAGTATAGCCAATTGAGCAAGTATTGCAAAATATAAAATTTAAAATAAAATTAATATCCTATTTATATAAAATTCGTCTTTTAATGTATATAAAGTTGACAAACCAATAAAAATTACCTTGGATATTTTTCATTTTATTTATAAGATAAAAATATTATAGATTTTAGAAGTAATTGATTTAAGCTCTGATGAGTTTTTTTAGGTTAATAGAATCACATTTGTAGAGTTTTATGTTTGCTAAAGAAATGCATGCATATTGCTTGGATAAGAAAAACTTAATCTAACAACACAGCATCAAATACATACAAATTATTTTTATTTATAAATCATTAAAGATAAAAGTACAAAAACACGATAGCTATAGAATATCAAGAAATATAACATGTAATGAATTTTAATTTTTATAAAAAAATTAACTCCTATCATAACTATAGAGGTAGTAAAAAGAAAACATCATTTAAAGGTGCCCGACAACGTAAAAACGTGAATTTTGTAGAAAATATCGAAATATTTTTTTATAAGGCTCCAATTAAATATTTGAAGTCTTAGCTTTCTAAGACTGCCCTTATTTTAGAACTACAAAAATTGAATTAAAAACTTTTAAATCTAACCGATTTAAAGCAGAGAGAAAAAAATATAAGTCGCTATTTTGAAACCAAAAGTTAAAATCTTGTCATAAATATTCAATATTTTCCCCTTTTTTTTAAATATTTACAACCTGTATATTTTTAAAAGAAAACTTAGCCTTTAAAAGAAAACTTGGAAGAAAAGAAAACATATTAAGATACTGTTTAAAAAAGCTAGATTATTTGATATCCTTATCTTTGTTTCGTTCTTCTGTAGCAATAAAAAAGAAAAAAATTTGTTATGCTGTATCATAGTCATTTCAAACATTGATGTTTTCTAAGTAATTTTTCTTTATTGCTATAATTTGCAGTAAAGTTTCTCCTATGCGTGTTTACTACTTTCATTTTGTCGAATATTATCAAAATAAAATCATACTTTCAGAAAGAAATGAAAAAAATATCTCTGAGCAAAAATAGTTAAAATTTTATGACGCTTCATCATTACTCCATACATCGGTGTTTCTAAATAGAGATTCGTCATCACTGTAATTTGCAATAAAATATCACGTAAGCGTGTTTACTACTTTCATTTCAGTTCAGTATATTGGAACAAGCTCCAGTTCTTGGAATCTCTTTGACAATCGAATAACACAAGAAATGAAATGCATCATTTTATCAATAACTAATAAGAAAAGGAACCAAACATACTGCTAAAGAATAAAATAGCTCATGGCAATGTTCGA
The DNA here is from genome assembly GCA_019973975.1 of Trichonephila clavata. Taxonomy (NCBI): domain Eukaryota; kingdom Metazoa; phylum Arthropoda; class Arachnida; order Araneae; family Nephilidae; genus Trichonephila; species Trichonephila clavata. The sequence continues at coordinate 290,684 of BMAO01018293.1, read as the reverse complement.
TTTGATATTTTAAAAAGTGAGTTACTTCTGATGCTAACGAGATCAAATAAATAAATAAATGAATAAAAAAGAAAGAAAGAATCAGAATTTCTCGTTTCTATTGATTTTCTTTAACAAAACTACTTTTTTCTCCTAAGTTCTAGAATATACAATAGCTCCCATGTCACATCTACATTTACATGAAGACGCATCCAATCATTTAAACGTTAATCCCTGATTAAGCATTAGTTTCTATTATAGAAAACTATGGAACGTGTAGTTTTTGTAGCCAATGTCGGCTGATGAAAATCCTTTAGATCGAATAGTACAAAGAGCTAAATGAACTGAAAAAGTAAAGAATTCTCGAAGGGGAAGTCAGTGAAATGGAGTGTGGTGTACTCAGAATTTGGTCAGAAGGGTAAGGAGGAAATGTGTGGCAGATGTTTCTTATGCCTGCAATTTGTAAAGAATTCTCATTGGTTTGCTTTAAAGAATCTTTCATTCAATTATTTTTCACCTTTTCCAATCTCCATTATTTCCTTCCTTATGAATGTAAGTCTCTGGTTTCCTAATTACTTTTTCTGGCTGAGCTGGAGGAGGTGAATGGAACAGAAGAGTCTTAGAGCATAATGGATATTTTTCATTCTCTCATCACCTGAATTTCGAGTGGAATTGTTTTTTCAGACTTTTTATTTTCTATCGTTCTGTTCACCTTTATTGGAAATAATATCTAAACTCTTATTTTTTCCCTCCTTTAATACTTATATATCTTTTTGTTTTACTTAAAAAATACATGGATTCTTTTTGTAGAAGGGCGGCAGTAATAAGACGTAAGGATTGGAGAATGTAACATTCACAGCCTTTGTATAAAAAGACCGAAGAAATATTATCTTCCAGCTTACTAATTATGCATTCAAAATGTTATGCTTTATCACAAGTTACGTTCAAGTATTAAAACATAAATAAATAAATAAAATAAAATAAATTTTTAAAAAAAACTTTAATTAAAAAATGTTAAAATATAAATTTAAAATATAAAAAATAGATTTTATTCAAGAATGTAATTACTAGAAATCTGTAGTGTTATATTAAAAAATTAAAGCATACAATACATTGTTATTATTCAAGGAATTAAAATGTTCCCACGATTGTATGTTTAAATACTTCATTTAAAGATTTAAAAATTTATGATACTTAAATATTTTAAAATAAAATTTACGACTCTAAAGAAATATTTTTTAATAAAAAAACTTTTTTATTCTTTATACAAAAAGATGAAACATTGCATAAGGACATTATCATACATAACAAGGTCTTTTTATACAAAAATCCAATGGCGTAAAGGAGGATATTAGGGTTATCCTGCAAACTCAGGTTTTGTGCCCCCAGCCCAAATACGTACTAGTGTCAGTTACGCTTTAGGCCCCCTAAAGTCCCTAGCCCCTTCCCCGCAATGCGGGGGCTTTGGGTGTGTACGTTACGCCACTGCAAAAATCTCATGCTGTATCGAAACACTTTAGGTAGTAATATATTAATATATATTGTTGCAAACTTAATACAACACAAGTTTTTATAATTCATCTAATAAAAACAATAATAAAGTTGCTTATTTGAGAACTTTGAAACAGTATTTCAATTCTAATTAATGTCAGACAGGTGATTGTAACCAAAAATAATCAAAATCGGTAAAAAATTAATGTCCAAAGAATACTACGTAATCCTCTTATCTTACCTCTTTTTACATAAAAATCTTACTTCCAAAGCATACTTTTTTACAAGAAAATTGTGATGAAGAATAACAGCAATCCAATAGCATTTTAAGTTCAACAATGAAAGAGCTGGAAAAGCATTTCATATTTCTACTTAACGAGTTTTAGTAACGACGGTCATTTTCTTTTTGTTTTTACTTTGCTTCAGAAAACTGCAGTTACTATTCTCCGTTCTCATTTCCCCTTTTTCTTTTTAGAATGGTTGAAAACACTACGAATCCATCATCTGAATCAAAGCAAATTAAGTCTAATCTAGATTACTCCTATTTTCCTTGATTTATCAACATCTACAAAATGCAAAAGAAAAATGAAACCGAAATCTAGTTTATTAGAACGTATTTTTATTGATAAGGTTTGTTCATATCATCTCCAAAAAATTATTTCATTCTGTGAGGAAAATGTTTTAAAGAATTATTCGAGAAAATTTGTTTAAAGGGAGACGAAAAATAACAATATAGTGAAATGTGACCAAAATTAAATCACTGTCCCAATGGAATCAGCTGGATTTTTGTTTGAATATTAATTTTTGTCATTTTTCTAAATTTACGCTCTGGTTGCTTTTATCCTTCTGATTTCTTTTATAACGCAATTCAAAAGGGGGCATTTATTATGTGTGTGTACCTTTAAAAACAAAAATATTTTTTTAACAAAGTAATTGATAGCTTCAGCCGAAAACATAATTTAATGTTTTCATTAAATGTATACGATTATTATACGTTACTTTTTTAATGAAAATATCATTTTCAATTTATAAGTTTTGTTATATACTAATAATTCAAAGCAATTACCCAGTTTTTCTAGCCGAAATTGATGGCAATGATATGTAACTAAGCAACTATTATATTATAAGAAATATAGAGAAATTTTCAAATTTTTTTGTGCACAATAATACTGAAACTTTTGAATGCTATTTGCTCTGACAAATATCCGAAGAAAGCGTAAAAATAAAATAAAATTTGATTTTATAACAAAGGCATGTTTGTAACATTCATATACTAATATAAATCTAATTTTTAAAAGAAATGCTAATTTATTTAATAGTTTTACTGTGTCTGCCGTATATATATATTATATATATATATATATATACTTTTATTATTCTTTGGATCATTACTGTCCTATAAACTTCTGAAAACGTTTAAATTTATATAAATATACATACATCATTAATACACTGATTATTTTGTAAGTTCCAAATTTATCACCCAACAATAAACTCACCAAGTCAGCTCATTAATGTTCTTTTGTTAAGATTAAAAATACTTTTTCGAAGTTAACAGTTTTCAACTCACAATCTAAGAACTCTTATCAATTTACAAATTTTATCTTTACACAACTTAGAGAAAACTACAAAATTATAATATAAAATGTTTCTTTGGTAATTACGACTACCCGCTCGAAACACTCAGAGATATCAAACGATAATATGGAGCGCAGGACCAATAAAACGAATGCATAAGGCCACGATTAAGCATATTCTCTATATGATGTTTTGAGATTCTAATCCGATCATCGTGATATTTCAGGTAGAATCAAGATTCGCCTATTAATAGAATGGCTTCAAATTTCAGTTTTAGATCTTCGCTGTTCAGTGCTCCCTTATAATCGCAAACGTGCAGAAAATGTGATATTGAGATAAACGTAATAGCAGATAAGGACGGCTGAAAGATATTTCATTGTGCTCTAAACAATATCAAACAGTGTGTACTTAACAAGGAAAGTAGAGCAATAGGACGTATTTCTTGGATGATTTCTTATAGGACAGAGTTATTCCTCACTCGTATGGGCACAATATGCCTGGTCTAGTAGTATGGCAAGGTTATTCCAATTGGCCCCGTTGTTTAGACATTCTTTCCTGAATTAATCCCCTACCTCAGATCCGCATCACTGTTGATAAGTAACACTGGTGTCCAAAAGTTAAGCACAAATCGTAAAATGCGAAAAACATGGAGTAAATATTCGTAAAATTATTCCAAATTTCTTGCTGATATTAATTGGGTGAAGAAGAAACATTGGGTTTATGCAAAACTTTTCAGTCGACTACATCCTGCACGAAACAGCAGCGCATGTCGGAATGCGGAGAAACCGATTCACGCAGCATAGGCAGTTCAGAGAAGTTTCGTGCAACTGCTGTGTGAAGGAACGTTGTTAACCATCAAACAAGGTGAATGATGGCACAAAGATGCCAATTGGACATGTTTACGAATGGAAGAATCGTTGGAATGGTGGAATCTCACAATCACAAACCGAAGTGTCTCGAATTCTGAATGTGGACCAGTCTGTGATCTCAAGACTGTGGAAGAGGTTTCAAAGAATGGGAGATGTTACCCGACAACCAATATCAGGTCGACCAAGAGTCACAACCCCTCGCCAAGACTGATATCTGGTAATAAGAGCGTGACGTCAGAGGGGCAGTACTGCCAGAGCACTGGGATGCGAATTTTGAGACAAACTGTTTACAGGAGACTCAATCATGCTGGCATGTATGCCAGAAGACAAGCAGTTTGCATTCCCCTCACGTCTGCGCATAAACGCACTCGTTTGAACTGGAGTTTGAAATATCAACATTGGAGTATGGAAGAATGGGCCAATGTGATGTTCAGTGACGAGTCTCGGTTTAGTCTGAGTAGTGATTCGCGGTGGGTAACTATATGGAGAGAACGTGGAACACGTTTTGAACCAAGAAACATAACGGAAAGACATCATTTTCCATCAAGGGGAGTAATGGTATGGGCAGGCATCATGATGGACGGCCGCACAGACCTCCATTTCTTTGACACGGGGTCTGTGACTGCTCAAAGATACAGAGAGAAGTTCTTGAGCCTTATGTTCGCTTGTTTCGAGGTGCTGTCGGTCCTGACTTCATATTCATGGATGATAATGCACCATGTCACCGAGAGGTGCTGATTTATGACTTCCTTGAAACGGAAAACATCCAGCGAATGTCGTGGCCTGTGAACTCCCCTGATTTAAATCCTATGAAACTTGTATGGGATATGCTGGGAGACAAACTTCAGCCCTTTCTCACCCACCAAGCTCCGTTACAGAACTGAAGAGAGCTCTCCAAGAAGCTTGGAACCGTTTGAGCCCACAAATCATTCATCATCTCATAGCAAGTATGATATATCGCTGTGCAGCGTGCCTGGCTGTCAGAGGTGACCACACGCCTTATTAAACTGCAGCATTAGTATTTTATTTAATGTTTTCTTTCATTTTTTATTTAAATTGTGAATCCTTGCTATGCTCAGTTTTCTTTCAAACTGGATAATAAAATTAATTATTATCATTCTTTTTATTTGCTTCCTTATTTTATAACCATTTTACACTCGCATATCACGTTTCCTGCCATTCTGATTTACAGTTCCTTCTTTATTCACATAATTATCAATTATGCTAAACTTTTGGACACCAGTGTAAGTCAAACAGAATCACTGAGTTTTCCAAAGTTTTATACTAACTTTTTCTAGATCAAGTTTTAGAAGAGTGCTCGAATAATACCCATATTCGTCTTCTATACATGCTAAAATTATTTGAATCACTCTTGCAAGTTTTGTCACAACATTGATTAAAACTGCACATAAATAACAAGGACTGAAATGATTTATTAGACTGTTCCAATTCTAAACTCATCTTGTCTTTCAGAAATTGAGATGAGCACCATCCAAAGTAAGTGTTTATTAGTGTCGTATTATAAAGCAGCATCATAGCTATTGAGGACAGACCTCACAATTTTTAATCATGGTCTAATAACGAGGGTGTTACATGAAATGGCATCCCACTTTCCTAACTTCCACACCATGCCAATGTGAGTACTTTGAGCAACGACAGTTTTAATGTGCATCAGCCTTTTTACATGGCGAGTCTTGAGTTTTACTGAAGCTGAAATTCATGTCATATCAGCCACGAGTAAGTGACCTTATCCTCTAGACTATCGTGACCACAAGCTCCTTCCCCCAAAAATTTCTTATATTTTTAAATAATTTCCATTTTTATATAATTGTAAGTTATAAGTAGTTTTGCATTTGATAATTTTTTAATACTTTATTTATTTATTTATTTTGCTTTTTACCTCACTTATTCACTTGACTATTCTATTTTGCAATTCATTATCAGACTTTTCTTTATATTATTCTTTAGAATCTAATTATTTCTTACAAGCAGTATTGACACGACATTTAGCATTGTTAATAAAAGAAAAAAAAATATTAGAAATTAATTTTAGTAATAAAGCTTTAAATTATGACTAAACCTTTTTAATATATATATATATATATATATATATATATATATATACTAATACTCTTTAGCCTAAATATATTTTGATGCGTCATATTATAAATATTACATGTCCAACTACGTTTTGCTTAAAAATTTAATACAATTTCTCATTAAATTTAATTTTTATTTCTGCATCTTAGTACATAAAACGCATATATTTATTCGTTTTATTTACAATTATAGATTAAAAAATCATCATTGTTATTAAACAAATCTGTGTAATTACAGTAAATGTAAGTAATTTTTGCTCTTCATTTAAATTATATCTCCATTTTGTTCGAAAATTACATCATCAGCGTACATGCACAACAATATATTAACAAGTATCGTTGTTTATCTGAATTAAAACCCACCTCCATTTATGCAACATATTACACAACTAATTTAATATCTTTAAAGCGTGCCTATAAATAAAGCGGATGAAAGCATCTTTAGTCCCAAGAGCCTGACTATCTAACAGAAAAGCGTGTGGAAAGCTTACGATGCACAGCTGCGATGATCATAAATTTTTCAAAAGTTCGTTTCACTAAATGAGGTAGTCGTTATAGAAGCAGATTTATTGAGACATTTTAAGCTAAAAATACTGATCATAAATCTTTTCCTCTTTAGGATTTGTTTATTTTGCAAAATATAGTCATTGTAGGAATAATATTCTTGAATAAAGAGTTTTATCACGAAACAGAAGGATCAATAAAATGCGATTGGTTTTCATTATATCGTATTAATCGATTGATTAATAGCATTTTTTTACAAATATCCTCCCATAAGCTATTAATCAACCATAAAATATTCTTCCTCAGCTCCGAAAATGTTTTAATAATTCTCAAAATGTACCTAAATTTATCGTAAGTTTTTAAACGTTGTTATGTAACTTGAAACAAACATTTTAGTGTTTAATAATCAAGTTTCATTTTTAAATTACAGAATTATCGATTATTATGTACGTTTTCAAATATACGTTATGTTTTTAAAGATATAAATGTGAATGGCAACACCAGATTTAAATGATAAATTGATTTGTAAGCTTTATAATTATGATTATCTTTAAATAATAAAAATGTATCATTTTCATTCAGATTCCAATTTTCCTCTAGTTTCATTGCTATTTTTTATAGAAACCTTAAACCTTTATTGCCAAGATTAATCTTTAAAAACAAATGAGATTAATAAGCATTTTCAATTACCTCAGTGTGGGCAATTGTTTTCGCTCGAGAGCCACAATGTTGAATCGGAAAACACTGAAGGGCCAGACCTTTTTAAAATGATTTCATTCATTAGTTAACATTACATGTCACAAAATGTGTTAACTGCACAGTAAAAATCAATAAATATAAGTTAAAAAGAATAATTATAGTTTTATTTAATTGTTGTGAACTTTCATATCATATATCTCTGTAAACACATTTAATTTAGAATCAGTTTAATGAGACAAAAAAGTAACCTGTTACACTTTTCTATATATATATATATATATATATATATATATATTATTATATATATATTATATTATATTATATATATATATATATTTAAATCAGGAGTGAGATTGCTTGTTGAAATTCTCATCACAGCAAACTTGTTAACGTCATCCAACTTGCATCTATATTTACTTTCTTCTTGCACTTCATTCACATATTAAAATGTATATCAAATACAGAGAGCACTTTATGAATGTGTTCTATTGGTGTCTATTGTCTATTGATGGGCGGCGGGAAAAAAAACTCTTCGCAAAACGCTTTTCCCCACTCCTGACTAAGCTTATTATAAGACTTTATTTTTCTTTAATAAAATAAAGTATTTTATTCCCTTCAGAAAATATTTATTTTCAATACATTTAAAATTAGCTTTCCTTTACAATCATATTTTTTTCTCAAATTGCAATATCCAATTTGTAACATTGCTCTATGAAGGCCTGGTATAAAAACCACTTACTAATGAATGAAATTGAATTAATCACACTTTTTTTAACCCTCTCTACATTTAATACAAATCCAATATTTTTTAAAAGCAATTTCTTGCTCATTTATATTTCCCACATTTTTTTTTTTTTTGCCTCACTGAATATTTTTTTAAATAGCAATTTGTTCCTAATTTTAGTCTCCCATTATTAGATTCTAAACCGGCATTTTTAAAAGAACACCTCTCCCAAGCATCGTTCCACGCCTCCTTTCCCGCTTAGTTAATTTAATTCTCAATTTTTAATCCAATTAACTTGCTTTCCAGGCAAAGTTCTCCAACATGCAACGCTGGAAAATCGATTCAATCAGAAACTTAATCTACCCCACTTGTTAAAGCCGCTGTAAGTTGTTCGGCATGCATAACTTTCCTGTCCAAAATAAAATAAAATGGAAGAAAAAGTCTGAAATTGCATTATAAGTGCATTTCCAACACCTCTTTATGCACCCTGGATCGATAAGAGGAAAGAGAGGGCTTGAGGGAAGGAATTTAAACTGAAATATATAACACGATGCAGGCTTGTCTCAAATCTTCCCGACATAGATTGATCGCCCTGCCTTGATACTGAAGATTGATCAATCTATGATTTAACCATAGTCTTCTATTGCTTCTATGAGTTACTACATTAGGGATAACACGTTCTCGGAATGGAGAGAAGGAACAATAATCGATTTATATGCTTTTGTTGCAGGTTTACTGTCTTCTTTAGGAGTCTGCTACGAATAGGATACAAATGCTTGGACTGATGCTAGGCTACAAGCATGATCGATTACATCTAGATGTTAACAGAAGCATTTCGTTCCAATTTCGAGGCCAGCAACTGCTGTCGATAACAGACGACGGGCGACGCTTGTATACAGAAATATAAATCATTTCGTGACTGTTTCACTTCGTTTAGAAATCCCCATACTCCCCTTTTCCCGACTTAAGCTTACAGTTAAAGTTTTAAAAATTTTCATTTATTTTGTGAGCCATGTTCCATTATTAAACACATATGCTTAGTATTGATTCAGAAATTTAATTCCTAGATGTTTGCAAATTTCTTTCTTTCTTTCTTTTTTTTTAATGTTTGAACAGTATTAAATTCACATAAAAATTCGTTCATAAAATTCCTTTTTTTTCACTGCGAGTCTTTTATTTTTTTTATTTGTTATTCTTGACATTTAGAAAATGATTTAATATAATTTTATCCCATATATAAAGGGTTTTTTTCCGTTGAGTACTTAAAATAAAGAAAATATCGTAACTTATTCTTTGATTTTTGTTTAAATTTACTTTCTGCACTTAAATTTACTATACGTTTATATTACTAAAATATATGTGCTACATATTAAGAATGTTAATCCATAATTGGGTCACAAAAATTTTACTATTTATTTATTAACTAGCAATTGATCTGTCGTGAGGGACTTTAAAATCCTGAAGTTCCAGTTGTGTTATGTCATCGTCACGTGGACAAACTTTAAACTTGCAAAAACTCGTTCTCAATAAATGGCACATTGCTTCAAAATGAAACTTTAATAAACATTCACACTCCCTCAGTTAACTAGAGATGTGTGTGTGTGTGTGAATGGTTATTACTAATCACCAAATGCATTTTACAAATTGCAATGAAACAGTCCAAAATGCTAACCGGGATTTAACACTCACTTTTATAAAAAAGCTTATACAAAGACTGATACAAAATATCGATGTACTTAATGCTGCAATAGCATTTATAATTATTTTAATAATCTTGGTTTAATATTGTATTTTTGAAGAAATACATTTGATTATCAAAAAAACAAGTTTTAAGAAATGGAACAAAATTATCTTCAACATCACACGTATTTATTATTTATTTGCTAATGGAATACGTAGGAAAAAATACCTTAAAGAGTTACTAAAACATGTAATTTTTGAGGAAAAACAACGCGTTTCAAATTATCTTCAACATCTCAAAAATATTGAAGCAGATATTAAAGAAATTTATTTTTTTAGTACGTAATAAAGTGAAATTTAGTTCTGGAAATTTATAATAAATTAAAATTTCTGATGTCAATTAAGTCCGTTATATGTAAGTCATTTTGGATTTGGATTGTTTGTTCCAGATAAAATTACTTATTAATAGGTTTAAATTATTCTTAATATGAAAATTTAACTCTAAAACGTATGTAGAGATGGAACACCAGTATCATATTTTCTTTCAAATCCTAATTACGTTTCCCTTTGCTCTAAAGCTTTTGTTTTTAAAAGAGCATTGTATGAAATATCCAATAGAAACCTATATATATGTTTAAATTAAATAAAAACACAGAAACTAAAAGCCGGCGGCCCTTAAGAGCTGTGTAAAACTCATTCTTACAAAGAATAATAGTTCATTTAATAAAGTACCCGAGTTAATTAATAAGGGCTCATAAATTACCTCACTGTGACGAAATTTTCGGGGAAAATTTCGCATGTAAGTCCATTATTTTAATTAATTTTTTTCTGCCAGATTTCTTTCTCATTCGTTTTTTCTTCCGCCATAAACTTTGAAACTTGTTGTGTGTGTGACTATCAAAAATAAATATAAGCCTTAAAGAAAAATTAATATTTCTAAAAAAACTACTACCCAAATTTACTAGAAAATTCACACCATTTTGTGCTTTTTTTTCCCTACGAATTTTTCCCTTTCATCATCCCACTTTATTCAAATAGTTAAGTTAAGCAGATAAGTGTTTTTGAAGTACAAAAAATTAATATGCCATCACGCATTTAGACCATGATTCTTTTAAAGTTTAATTTTGCAATCAAAGAAAATTCATCAAAGAAACAACAATTATTTTAAATAAGGTGATATTAAATAAATTTGAAAAATAATTAAAAGTAAATGGTTAAAATTAATGAGAATAACAAACGAGGCGAAATTTAAATACGTTTAACAAGCCTGCTAATGGTTCTGCTTGTAACCATCAAATAAGAGGTTTGCTATTAATTAGCATAATAAACCTCAGCGTGACTTAACGCTTCGTGTTCCTGTAACCTAATGTCTATTTGTATTAATTCACTTTCGTTTACTACGAATGTTAAGTGGTAATTAAATCAAAGCTATGAAATTACGTAACTTTTGGTTTACTTAAAATTGCTGACAGTGGAAATATTTATTAGCATTAAAAATCCAAATTAATAAGTTTGAGTTTTAATGACCTAACTGATAATTTTAATTTCAATAGCTTAGTTTGTTTAGTTTATTTTCCAGCATGAATATTTTTTCTTATTTCTATAATATTCAAATCTATTTTAATTACTAACGGAAATTAATATTTATCAATGCGCACAGAATGGATTTAAATAATGACATTTTTCGTGCGCAGCAAAAACTTTTTGTGGAAACAAATCTTAAGATATATGTCTGGAATGTTGATTATTTTTTAATTCAATATTTTTAGTTTTCTAGAGTTTTAAATATTCTATGCAGATTCTAATTGACAAATGGATAGTTTATAGATTTATAAACGGGATTATAACATTAATGGGGTCCACAGAAACTACAAATGCCAAAATTACTAATTTTATTCAATATTTGTTTTATATTTAATATCCATAAGTTTATGTTACTCATAAAATATATGTGAAAATACTTAAAACCATTTTTGAATCATTTAAACTTTTGTTTACACTTTACCTATCGAAACAATTCATATAATACGAAATTTTTATAATATCTTTAAGCATTTTCTCTAAAAAAGACCGTTAACTTTCTGGATAGATCAACTGCCCCCCAAAAAATGTTTTGAAATCTGTTGCTTAAATTTTACCCTAAAAACACCTCTCTTTTTTTAAAAAAAAATTGGTTGCTTGTGAAAGTAATCAAAATTCCATTTGTATTTTTTTTAAATATACACACGATACAATTATATAAATTTAAAATATAGGCATTCTTCAGCTGAATTTGAGTCGCAATGAGCAATTTGAAAGTAAATAATAAATATTGAAGTAGATTAAAGTATATCAAAGACTCTAACAACTTAATTAGTCTTTAAAAGCAAAAAAATATCCCAGAAGACTTAAAAAGTGTCCTACCTGAACAATTTTCGTAATTTATTAGAGATATAACTTTATATATATGCATACTTACATACCGTAAAAGTTACTTTTTGTATATCTTTGAGTCCCTTGAAGTATTACAATAAGGTGTTATCATACGCAAAAATTTTAAAAATCTGGAATTACTTTATTTACAGTTAATGCTTTTAAGTGTTAGGTAAGAAAATGATATAAAAAAGATAACACAGCTAAAACTATAATTTATTCCCAAAAGTGCAGAGTCCTAAGTAATAGGAAGAAATACTTTTTTATTTAATAAAGATATGCATGAACAAATTAGGAAAGTATATGAAAGTTGGAGCAGTAGGAACAATTTATACAAAAATTATCTTAGTAGAAAATTATCGAGACTTTTTTGTTTGCATTCCGGAAACACGTGGTTTGCAGTAAGATCATAATTGAATTTTAGGCATACGAGAGAATAGAAGGCTTGTTTTGTGAATTCAGAACATTTACTTCCTGTAAGCTATAGAATTTTCAACTATACCTACACAACTATTACCACACATCACTACCTTTCAACTATACCTACACAAATATAGACATATATATTTCCCTTATATTCTAAACTAGAACATAAACAGAACGAAAAATAGCATGTTACTACTTTGTTTTTATAGTTTACATGAGTCTTGTATTCAACATTTCAGTTTGTATATGTTACGAAGTTTCAGATTCTACATTTCAACAGATCCTTTTAATCTTTTAGACATTTCCAGAAAAAAAATAAGTAAATTAAATGTTTTAAAAATTGAATAAATCCCAATTTCATTAAATTCTTTCTTTAGCCAGAAAAAAAAATTAAACTTACTCCTTATCCAGAATAAACCCACTTTTGCAGGGGGGAATGCTGCAGTCCTTGGTAAATCTCTTCTAAGTGGAAGCTTATGTGGACAATACCAATTTATGTTTTTCTTAGGCTTAGTGATAAAAAAAGGGGAAAGAGAAAAGTTCCTCTTAAGAAGAGGGACATTCTCTTGTTTTATTTCATCTTAGGTAAAAAGAAAAAGCATCCCCTCCCAATGTCGTGACTTAACTGTAGTACTTCTTTCCAACCGGAATGAAAAGCACCGATAAAAGAAATTTTGAGTACACTCCGAAATCCTGTTTAGGTCTCGTCGGCGTCTTCGAAACAGAAGGACATGCGACGGGGAACAAGATAAGTGGTTTATTGCTTTTTCCCCGTACTTTCCTCGATGAGTCCAGAGTGTGATTTATTGCTATGGGCAGCAGCAGACAATGGATCAATATCGAACCTGGAGCTCCTGAGGAATCATATTTCCTTTTTAGGCACCATATTTGACAAAGTTAGGGCGAGGGAAGATTTAAGGGGAGGCACAAATGGGTATGTACGTCTTGTAATACCCAAAGCTCATTTCGATTTCGGTCGGTGGATTATTAATGGCCTGATAAACAAGATAAATCGTAGTATGGTCGCTTAAAAGTCGAGAAAGGAAATCTCCGGTCTTCATAATCGTGGTATATTGCTTGTAGATCACGTACTTTTTTAATGTTGTTTTCCGGAATTAGAAAAATGGTTTGTCTTGTGTGCACTAACATAGAAACGTTAAAATACAAATGGTGTTTCTGTCTTATCTAAGTAATCGCATATCAGTGGAAACTAGGATTTTAACATATAAAAAAATAGTTTTCTGCTTAAACCAGATTTCGCAAAGAAGAAATAATGCCGAGATCATTCGTTTCATATATAACAAGTAAAATAATGTGATTAACTTCGATTGATGATTGATTTTTCAATGAAAATAGCCTTAGCTAGAAGAAAAGAAGTTTCCTTTTAATAAATCGAGACCTTGCTTAAGACTGAAAAGAAAAGTTGTGTGTGCGTGCGCGCATAAATTATATCATATGCTACATAATTATTTGACGTTTAATCTTATTTTTCGTTGATGAGAAATGCTTTGAAGCGTTTATATTTATTCTAAATGTAGTAGCACTATGGGGAAATGTTTGGGCTATGTTGGTAAGTAAAAATCATAAAAGGCTATTGAAATATTTAGGTACCAAGCAGTTGAAATTTTAGACCATCACTTTCCATTGTATCGAAATTTAAATTTTGCGTTACGACATATATTTGTCATCTTTTGTAAAACAAGTTAAATGTCTTAGTTAATTAACCGTTAACCCTTAACTCGTTGCATTGAGTACACGATGTGCCGACGAAAGTATTTTTCTTAAATACAAGCATCTTCATTTAGGGGCTTAATGTGTTTCCGCAGAGGGACGTGATTTATTGAAAGAGTGCTGTTCTAAAAATATCAAGCCCCTCTCTAGTCTTCTGACATTTACCTAGATTATTAATCTATTCTCTTTTACATGCTTTATGCTTTTTAAATAAGTTTGTAACATCTACAACACCAAGGGTTTGGTATATTCGTGCCAAATGAATCTACCAGCAGATTTCAGCGTGCAACGCAGTGGAACATTTTTTAAACAATTGAATTCCCATGAATGCATGCAGAGTTAGGGAGGCCAATAGTTTAGATTTAAAGTTTTATTTTATATTAATTTTGCATCATTTACAGAAAATAACATAAAAATAAACAACATAAATATAACAAATTCTTTAACAAAAATTTAAGAAATTAAATTGTACATACATTATGTATTTTTATATAAACATATTTATAAGAAATATAGGTATAATAAATAAATTGAATTACAATTGACAACGTAATGTATACCTTGAATCCTTTTTACGATGAAGCTTGAAATGTACGTATGCAAAGCTCGTATGTTTTGAAATTCATTTAATCGAGGTATTATTGCAGGTTTTTGAAAAAATAGTATATTTCTAGAAATACAACCCTTTTAATTTCATATAAGAAATGTTCATTTCTTTTAAATGAACAGTATTTCGATCTACGTAAAAGTCTAATTTTTTCAATGATCATCTTTTCTTTATTTTTAAAGCTATCATTTTTATTACCGACCTATAACGCGCCCCCTTAAATTCTGATCTTATTTTTTTGTGTTGAAAGTGCGCGTTTTATGCCGGATTTTTCTCTTCATTACAGTTAAATAAAAACATCAATGCGAACTTACTGCTTGCTCCACTCCACTTTCATATCTCAAAAACAAGGGTAACATTTGTGACTTTTACTTCCATATGATTTTGAGTATTCAGATGTTAAACAATTTCTTTGCGGACTCGAAATATTTTTCATACAAGGAAATTTTTTTTACTATGTAGAACCAAAAGCCGAAACGAGAGTACAAGGAATGTTCTCTTTTCAACAATTAAATCTTTCAAGTAATGACATTCAATAGTTTTCAAAATAGTTGTAAATTTATCTTTAGAGTTGTTTTTCAGAATTTTTCGTAATTCCGTAAATGTCCATAATTCCAAAATGTTTCTCAAGTAAAGTCGATTAGGAATGTTTCAACATCCATTCTCTCAAAATTTGACAAATTTGTAGAGTAGTGCAGAGTGCCACTCATAATTGTACCGCGTGCCATAGGTCGCCGACCCCTATTCTAGTCAATCGAGAAATGTTCCGTTAAGCTTATATATATTTCGGAACTAAAATTCCGATATTCTAAAAACGCATGAAATACATTTATATGCATAGCAAGTACATTGCATTATACATTTAACTTTTAACTAATGGAGATAAATTGATATAATACAAAAAATTATAATGTTTAATAAAATCTGTGTGATATTAATTAACTTCGACTGTTTTAAATAATATGGGTTATACGAATAATGAATATATGAGGCATTCGTCTTACATAAAACAGATTTGAGTTTTTTAATTGATATTTATGAGCCATTTGAAAATAATTTATAAAATATTAAATTTTTTAACAAGAGCCGCTTATAAGATAATCTCCTTGATTTTTCATTAAATGCATTTTAAGTGCAAATGAGCATTAATTTAAACATACCAGCTAGATAAAAATGTGGGCCGTAAAAAATTAGTTTTATTTTCACCAATCCACAGATACTGTTTGAAGTGAAGTTCATAAAGTTATTAATAAAAACAAGATACAACGCACTATATAATTACATACAGTTGTTTCGCATCAAATTTAAGAGAAGTAAGTTCCTTAACAAATATTTAATGCAGCAAACAAAAAAAAATATTCCTGAGATATTATTTTTTGATTGTTTCATGAATCCCATAAGGCGACAGGTGTAGTTTTGAACGCAGAATACTCCCATAAAACATACATAAAAAACTGAAACTTTTCCCCTTCCCTGAGGCACAGATCTCCGACCAAACAACAACAAAAGAAAAGAAAAATAATAATCCTGCAAACTTCTCTACCCGTCTATTCAGCGAGGAGAGAGAAAGGCTTTTAGCAAGAAAAAGGTGTACTAATGGTTCAGTTTCGTGTGAAGTATCTCTGAAACAGAAGGTGCATTTTCTTAATTTTCGGCTATGGTAGAGTGAGAAGAGATGACAGGAAAATGTATTATCGGCATCTCTCTGACCCTTTGGGAAATGAGCCTATTGCCTCCGTTCTCACGCTTCAATAGAAAGCTCTGAAATAAAAAATAAAAAATAATATAAAAAGTTAAATTTGATGAAAGAATCCTCAAGCCGTCTTATCACTTGAGACTTTTTTCCTGATGATGATGATGTATTAAAGTGTTATGTAAGAACAATCTTCAGTTCTTTTTTAATTTTGTGTTTCATGCGAGAAATTCAGGCACATTTTAATTAATTTTATTTTTCATCACGGAAGGACTTTGCTGTTTCATTAATCTAGATACCTTAAGCAAATTATTTTATAATGTGTAAAGATTTGGTTAAAAATGTCTTAGAACTTATATTTTACATGGCTCAAACTACACTCTACGAAAGTAAGTTGAAAATTTAAAAAGTATTAGCTTCTATTGGATGACTTCAGAAAAAGAAATGAAAAATATCATAATTACAATGAATGTATAAATCACTAATTATGAATCTTGCTGAAGAGAAAATATTTATAAATATTATGCAATTAAAAAAACCGAAGTAATCATTTAAAAAACATTAAAAGTAAGCGGGTGTAAAAAAAAAACTTTTAAAAATTGTAAGTTGAAGATAATGAACATTATATATATATTATAAACTTCAGAATACTTTCCTACATTCATACATTACTCATTATACATTTATCTCAATTCTTCATGCTTTATTTATCCTTCCCGAAATGTATATATCTCAGTTTATCACATTCTAAATAATTGAAATTAGTTAATTGTAAAAATAATCATTTATCATTGCTGTGACAGTTTTTATCCCATTGCCAGTCTGAGACTAAATGCGCTATAGAAAGGGTAGTATAGTTTCCATATTGTAAATTTATTATAGTTAGGAAATTCATTATAATTTAAAGAACAAAACTGAGTTATAACATAATATGTAAAACAATGAGAAACGTTGATTGCGTAATGTCACCTCAAGGACACTGAATAAACAACTGACCTTCAAATCTTTGTATTTCTCTTTCACGTATCTTCCTTCTTGGTACGTTTTGAAGCAAATAATTTTACTACTGTAATAAATTAGGCTTACTATCTAGTTAATGGAGGGGGTTCCACGGTCCCTCAAACTCTAGAACTGTAGCTCAGCTCAGTGTCACTCATCATTGACAACGTTTATGAGGTCCATCGTTTGCATTCATGCAGCTTTAAAGTTCGATGTTAACATAATTCTTTCTCAGATTTATTTCTTTATTTTGATAATACAGGTATTTTCTATTTCTTGGAGTTTCTTTTCAGCTAAAGTAGAGTCTTGAAATTGTTTGTAGGTACTTTCATATATTTAGTAATATAAGTTTAATATGTATTTAGGTTCGAATCTAATATTTTCAACAAAATATTACAGTTGATGCTTTCCAGATTATGTATTTTGTCTATTTAATTACGAAATAATTATCCATTATAATCTTTCCTTTTCAATAATCCAAATATAAGTCACTGGAAATAATTAAAAAGTATTCAAAATTGAGTACATCATAAAAATATTTTTTTAAAAAAACCTTAAGAAATTGCATTTTTTAAAAATGTTGAGTTATAATGGCTTGTTAAATTAATGTTTTCAGAAAAATTTTACCGTATAGTTTCAAAATATTAATTATTTTTTTTTTAATATCGTGTGTGGGCACCCTTTCTCTCTCTTTTTGATAAAATAGTGCTGCATTTCTTGAAATATTTAATTAATTTTCACCAATAAAATCATCATCAAACACTTTAATAATTGATAATCGCACAATAAAATATTTCCCCAATATTTTTAAAATTTAAGTGATTAAAATAAGTTAATCATTTATAAACAAGCATAATTATGTTAAAACTATATAAAAATATTTTTATGCCAGAAAATTCAAAATAAATTATTTATTAATAAATAATATATTACACATTATAAATGCATAATTCATTAATGCATACATTTATAATGTAATAAATTTAAATGTATTTTTCTCTCAAAAAGTTATCTGTATTCATGTAATAAGTCTATTAAAACACTCCTTTTGTTTTTATAAATCTACATTGCAATCGTCTTGAAAAATAAATAATCAATCAGATTGAATTAGCGATATCTGACAATTTTTCTTTATATGTTTTTTATAAAAGTATACCAATTTTACTTAAATAGAAAAATTGCTTACTAGTATTGTATCGAAAAATAAATCATCTTTTATTTTATTGTTCCTCATATTTTAGGTATTTCCAAAAAGGAAAAAGTAAGCAATACTTTTTGTTAGTGTATTAAAATTTAAAATTTAAAACCATTATATGCAGAGGTCAAATAATATTTTTGTGAGACAGAATAGCAGTATGTACTATTATAATTTTAAAATTAATTCTTCCATTTGTATATTTTTGTGTCGACAAACTTTAAAACACATTTTGAAAGCAGATATTTTAATAAAATATATTATTCAATGATTCAAGAAGAATTTATTTTTCTGCAATACCATTCAAATCTCCAGAGAATTTTCCTTTCCTGGTATGTTTCATAGAAGGAAATTCAATTTACCTCTGATACCAGACTTTATGTTGACACAAAGTAAAATAACAACTATATATGTATACAAAACTGTGCTTTATGCAACTTGAGATGGCAGTTTAAAATGATGCATTTATATGTATAAAATTCCCAATACAGTGCTCCATTTAGAGATAGCCTAATCTTGAGGAATACTATCTTGTAGTTATATTTTGCAGAAGAATACCAGTAGTGCCCACTATATAATTCTAGCTATGATGTGTAAGGCTGTCAAGGAAAATGCATTATCTTCTATGTAACTCTGAAATATCAAAAAGGTTGCATTTTTCTGTATGGTGATATTCTAAAGGATTACAAAATGGAGTAGCACTTCCTGCTTCAAATTTCAGGTTGGTTGTAGTAGAAATATTTTAAGGGCATATTTTTACCGAAGAAAAGTTTTGTGTTTGCAGTCTTGGACTTCCCCTTTAAAAATCAAAGGTTAAACATTGGGATGAGATGGTTTAGGCTGTTATAGGATGGATGAAGTAAAATTGAAACTGAACTAACTAAAATATTTTATAAAATGCGAGTAGCTGTTACATTTGAAATTAAAAAAATATTAATTAATTAATAAGTACTTTCAGTAAAAACACTTTTATTTAACAATAACAATTAATTGCGTTTTTTTAAAATTTCCAAAAATAATATAAAGTTCTCAAATTTTTTATATCATAACAGTTGATCATAATGGGGCACAATCATTAGCAGTTCAGCAGAAATAAAACTAATCGTACATGTATCAAAAATTAAAATAGGTATATTCCACATTCTATATAATTTTTTTAAAGAACAATCAAATTCAACAAAGAAGTCATTTGAAAATTGTTAAGAATGCAATGAAACCTTACTTGATTATTAAGTTAATTAAAATAACTACCCGCCATTCTAAACGATTAAACTAGCTATTTTGTATAGAAAGACCCCAAAAGTGATTTTTCTTTTCTACAGGTTAATTTATTTCTATGCTACTATAAACTGGCTATCTTTGAAATGTGAGAAAAATATTTGGAACTCATTGTCTCACATCACAACGAATCAATCGTTTATAGAGTCTCTAACTATTATATAATATTCTATGTATTTATATGTAAGAATGTTGGAGAAAAAATAATAGAGAAAAAGAAATAGAGTTGAATAATAATCAATCGAAGTTTAGTTCAAATGAAACACATCTGATTTTTTTACTGTATGAATACATACCTTTATGTAGAGTTTGCGAGAATTAATGACTGGCAGGAACAATTTTTATAAATTAGTTTCTAATGTTCTTAAGAAATAATTAACGTAAGAAAATCTTAGTAAGTGTATTGAAATTATTATATTGTTTGAAAAATTTCTTCTTACATAATTAATAATTCTCATTCCCAATAAATACTTTATTCTTGGTAATTAAAATCATATCTGAAATTTTTTAATTAATTATAGAAATAATATACATATGTGTGTGCGTTAGTGCGTAGTAATGTTTTCTTCAAAAATAAATAATAATAATTTATACAGGGTGATTCACTACCAGACAGAAAGCTGGTGTGGACACTTGCAAAGATGTACAGCTAAATATCTTGTAATGTGTTTATTCTTCTAAAGAAGAAAAAAAAATTGCCTCACGGCAGTAATATACAAAATTGGAAATTTTTTAAAAATGTTTAATGTTAAAAATATCAAAAATATTTCTTAAAAAATAAATGTTGAATTAAAAAAAAAAGGAGTTGAATTAAATATTATTTATAAATATAGTAACATAAATTGAAAGAAAATATGGTATACATAAATTGATAATACAAAAAATAATATCACTAACAAATCAGAAGAGATTAAACCAGATTTCAAGAACACACTTTAAAATGATGGAAGAGTCTATTATAAGAAGAGATTAACTAAAAGCGTATGTATAAATGGAACAGATGTAGAACTTTAAAATGTAAGAAGCCAAGAGTCAATAGACTAAAATGAATAGGACAAATGATATATATTACAAATAATAAATACACATATAATACTATATAAAGGGAAAGCACTCACTGACTGACTGACTGATTAATCACAGAATCTCGACACTATTCCCTACAGACTTGAAATGGGGTTGGTAGACATGTTCCTTTGATAGAGACATCAGCTAAGAAAGGATTTCCGAATTCAAAACGCAAGAGCGTTGGGAGTTAAGGTCTTTAATAATATTGTTTCCATGTTTAAAACATTTGATGTACACTCTTGAGTGGGTAACGGATCCTTTCAGAGAGAGTCACTCTAAGAGTTTGTAAAATAGGCTCAGCTGGCGTTGCAGGGGCTTAGGAGTTATAGATAATTATTTCCCATTTTAAACCATTTGACGCACTGTCTTTAGGTCTACGATATATGATTCCTTTCGTGAATAATGATCAGTTACAAAACGAGGTTTGTGAAAACAGACTTCTAAGTGGCATTGCGGGGATTAAAGGGGGTAATAGATAAATATATCCGTTTTAAACTACTTCACCTACCTGCTTGAAAATTGGTAGGTAAGTTCTTTCCTGGGTAAATATCACTTCTACAAGTGGTTTTGAGAGAGATTACCCAAAGTAGTTGCAGGGGCGGGTGAGTTTAAGGGGCGTTATAAATTTCCTATTTTGCTATTGACGTACAGTCTTGAAACTTAGTAAGCAGATTCCTTCCTAGGTTAGAGATACGCTAAAATCTTGGTTCGAAATTGCCCCACTTGAGGGGACTTAAGGGCTTAAGATAATTATTTCATTTTTAAACTATTATGCCTGATCTTTATATTTGATAAAGAGATTTCTTTCATAGAGTAGAATCACTATAGAAGGCTGTGAAAAACAGACCTCTGGGCGTTGCAGGAATAGTGGCGTAAGAGATAAATATTTTCGTTTTACTTTTGACCTATTGCTTGAAATTGAGAGGAATGTTTCATGGAGTCATAAATATCCGCTATCAAAACAGGTTTGAGAAAATTGATCCCAGGGGTTGTTGCGGAGGAGTTAAGGGCAGATATAAATAATTATTTCTTTTTAATACGACTCACAGATCTTGAATTTGTAGCAGATTCCTCATAGATAGAAATACACCAATGTGTTTTGTGTGCAAACGACACCTAGAATGTAGGTTGTAGTTAAGGCGTATTGATAATTTTTGCATTTTAATTAATTGGACGCACAGTCTTCACATTTTGTAGCAGATTCTTTCTATAGAGTGCAATTCTACAAAATGGCGTTTGTAGGAAACAGAACCACAAGTGGATTAGGCGGCAACAAGTGGCGTTATAGACAATCCCCATTTTTAGAACTGTTAGACGTACAGTCTTGAGACTGATAAGCAGATTTCTTTCGTAAAGTAGAGAACCGTACAATGAGTTTCATCGAATAATCAACTGAAGTTTACATTTGGAGATTAAGAGGCGTAATCGATAAATATTCTCATTTTAAACTACTTACAGTCCTGGCTTGAAAATTGGTAGCTGTTCTTTCATGAAATAGAGTCTCTAACAAATAGTAAAATGAAAATTGACCAAAGATGTTTGAGGTGTCAAGAGAGAAGCAATAAAAATTCCTGTTTTAATTGTTAGACCCTATATCTTGAAATTTGTTAGTGTTTCGATGATAAGGATCCACTAAGAATTAATTTTAAGCAACACGAAGTTCTATGGGGGTTGAGCGGTTACTGGGACGTATTGACAAAAATTTCTTTTTCGAGGCTACAGGATAACGAAAATTTGGTTTGCATTTTTCTTTTGTTGGTGAAATCATAGAGTAGTATTTTGGAAAACATCAACGGGATGCAGGATGTTATAGTAAAACTTTTGCTTTTCTGTTAGATTTAGACTTGAAATTTGGCTTGCATTCAATTTACGGGTAGAGATCCACCGAAGGAATTGGTTTTGCGAGGATCCACTTAGTTTTGAGTTAGAAAGAGCAAACATTCCTATGCTTCAATTTTAAATTTTAGAAATACAGATGAGTTCTGCTTGCATATCAGATGACAGTTACAGGTATATTATATTTTCAATTCAATCAGTTCTTAATGCTGGGACTTAGATCAATAATTTATACATATATAAGCAGAAAATTTATAAAACATCATGCGAACACCCAGCAAGCGAGCGGGTAACAACTAATAAATATATAATACTAGCTGTATGGCCGTCGATTGGTGGAGCTTTCTCTAATTTCTCGTTTTCCTTCCTTCACGAATCCAGCATGACCAGTATTCTTTTTCGAAATTACTTTGACTTCTTTGTTCTCCCGCCACTAAGCCCGGCGTTCCAGGGGCTTTGATGCATAGCAATCCCATAGAACGCCATCTTCCCAACATGATGCCCGAGCTTCTGTGGTGTGTGCGTGTATGATGTGAGTGCACGGCCCGGCATCTCGCTCGACTCTCAGCATTTTCCATTCCTTCAAAAATCAACACTTCTAATATTCTTTTCGAAATTGCATTGGCTATTACTTCTCGCTCCCCTCGTTTAACCCGCCTTTGCCCGGGTTTTATCAGATAATTACTTAATCACCCCGGGAATATCCTGTTTCCCTCAGGACAGTAATACTTCTGTGTGTGTATGTACGCGTGCAATGTAGTGATTTCCATAACAATGTTAAATTTCCCATTCTCAATTTGTTTACTTCTTTCGTTGTGAGAGGTTTCATTCATTTTCTATTAGCGGCGTTGCTGAACATATTCGAATGCAACATATTGCAATGGAGATTCCCTTCGCTATCGAATTCCTGGTATATTGTGATTCATATACATTAACGTCATTAGTTCCTTTTCAAATGTCTTGCAGATCTTACTGGTGTATCAAGCGGAAGTTTCTTTCTCTCCTCTACATTTGGTGTTACAGTGGCTTTTTGGGAGAGTAGAACTATTTTCCATACCTTCTCCTCTATAGATTCATCTTCAAATTTCTATTATTGACTTTGAAAAATATTGCTTTAGTAAAAATAATAAATTTACACAATAAAAGAAAACTATTCTGATGTGATTCCATCATTTTATAATAGATAGTTTTAGAATCTAAAATAATAAAATAAGTTTTCGGTTTTCATTAATCAATCAATCAATCGTTACTTAGTTAAGCAAAATATCTCTAGAACGTTTTTATCAAAATAATAGGCAATATACTTTTCATTAACAAATAATTAATTTAATATTAAAATAATAGAAATTCCTTTGATTTAAAAATATATTAAATTAAATCATTATCAATAAATGTAAGAAAATTCTGAATGGCTCTTATGACAATTTGGATGTTTGATTAAACACATTAGCAAGTGTTAAAAACCACTTTAGAAACCTAGTTATATGTTTATTCACTGAAAAACATTAAAAAGAAAATAATACTAAAAACATTAATTTTTATTTTAATTTTATAGTTTTCATTCCACTCTGTAGTAACTAAATTATTTAAACGTATCTGCGAAAAAGTATATTATACAAAATTACTTATTAATTATTTTATAATAAATTGATTAAAATATATTTAATATTAATTGTGACATACCGTTGCTTAAATAATGTCCTTTTCAAAATATAAATCAAATTCAGATCAGTAGGGATGCGTAAGTAATTTAATCATTGAAAAAGAAAGTGCTTTGAATGAATAAAATCAAGAAAGGAACCTTTTTAAAGGCTAAAAATATGAAAGTGCATTAAAATATTAGAGCATGTTAAATAAGTATTTATCAGTAAAATTAATTTGGGTGGGAAAATAAGCGAAAGGAAAAACCGAGTTTTTGGATTCAGACCTAGGCTTATCAGTTATGAATCGGACTTGCGTAACCATTCGATTATATAGAGACCGGTAGCAGAAGGAGAATAGACAAATGAGGAATGGGTAGAAATAATTTTTAATTGCAGGGGATCCACAGGATGTTCAAACCTTGTCCTTTCGGGTAGAAAGCAGGTGCTCTCCAAGTGTGCCATCACATCGTTGGTGATATTTAAAAATTAATTGCAGAAAGCTAAGCATGAATTTCAGACTAATTTTCTCAGATTATTTGTCATTTAGCTCCTAATACGTAGAGGTTAGACACTTTAATGGAGTAATACTATTATGCCAAGTCTTGACTCAAAATGAATTTCCTTAGTCGTGCCCTCCCCTTGTAGGTACCAAACTATTTTTAAAGAAAGTGAAAATGGATAACATTATTTAATGCTGAATTTTCTAAAATTCTGTATCTCTATTAGTTTCTTTTAAAATGGAAATTATTAACTGCATCTCTAATGGCTAATCATGATCTAATGTTATAGGATAGATATATTATGTAATAATAATTTTTTTATAAATTGCTCTCAATAAAATAGAATGCGATCTTCAAGAAACTTTTAATGTATCGAGTAGTTATTTTTCCCTATGGAATTTTAAACGTCTTCATGAATTTCTCTTTTGTGATTATTTCCTTAGAGAATTCTGAATGAATTTTGGTTTTGAATAACAACAAATTATTATAATATTCGAATATATTTCAATCAGCCAATTCATTTTTAATTACTAAAAGAGCAAAAATAATTTTCTTCCAGTTTTAAAACAAAAGCAACTCAGATGAAAGTCTGACATCCTTTTTATTTTCAATTACTCACAAGATTAATCTTGAGATTATAGTTAGAATAAATACTTTGTAATGCATCTGTAATTCTAAAAAAAAATACCCCTTACTAGAAATTTTAAAAAACGCAGATCTTATACTAGTTTAATTTATAACTAATTGTTCTACGAAGCAAAAGTAAGAAATGATCTTTTTGTTAATGTTATTTTTAATGCAATAGTACGTGTTGTAATGTACGTGTTGTATTTTTCTGGGGATTCATTAGGATGAACATTCAGTTTTTATGAGTTTTTTTATTGATTGTGAATTAGGGAGTGTGTTTTTATTTGTAACGATAAAATCATCAAAATTGTATTGTAGTATTTGGCTCATTCAAAAGCAAATGCAATCAAAATGTTGTTTTCGCCTATCTCCCTACAGATGTAACTTATGATTTTTTTCCTTTCTGTTTTAAATTCCCGAGTTGAAAAACATCATTACATGTCTTTCGCTTTTTTTTCGTAGGCCCTAAAATAATACAGTGGTAAATATTTCATAGTAATAATGTTCATGTTACCATTTAGATTTAAATTATGTTAGAATAAAATGTGAAATCCTTTCATATATTCTGATAATGTAAAGAATAGAAACTGAGATACAATGTGTATTACGAATTTCATTATTTTTTTATGATAATGATGGCTTATTTGAGAAAACAACTTTCTAATATAAGCATACTATTTTTGTGAAAGTCAGTTATATCAATTATGCATATCAAAACTAAAATTTTGAAAAATGGAAAGAAAAATATTTTATGCTGAAAGTATTTTGCTGGATATATAAAAGCGAGTGAGGGTCTGTTTGGCTTTCTCGCGCCACATTTCTTACTTAGATTTTTCTTTAAATGTCACAAATAAGTTTTAACGTTAACAGTTTGACTGAAATAAGACAATATACAGAGAACATTTGAAGCAGCAATGGATTTTCCATCAAATTTGGTGGTTGCTACAATACCTCAAGAATATATTTTCCAAATCAACCAAGAATCGGATCTTGGAGAGATACATCTGTCTGGTGTAGATGGACGCTTACTAAATATTATTTCAAATGCATTGAAATTTCAATATATTTTGACAATTCCGCCTGATTTAGAGTTTGGACGCAAAACTGAAAATGGAAATTTTACTGGCATGGTGGGTATGGTATATAGAGGAGAAGCAGATATAGCATTGGGACAACTTACGATCACTGAAGAACGCTCTGAAGTTGTTGACTTTAGCATTCCTTACACAAATCAAGATGAGACCTTTCTCATTAAAAAACCTGGCTTGTTACCAACAACTTGGGCGATTTTTCGACCGTTTGGAATTTATATTTGGATACTGATTTTAATTATGTTCTTAACTATTCCGATTTTACATAAAAAGCTTTTAAAAGTTCAAGTTTCTTATTTACGGCTATATTTGCAGTTTTACGGCAGTATTGTGGGTAAAGCGTTTCCATTAAGTGATGGCTCTTTTAAAACGAGAATTCTTCTTCTTGTGTGGGGCTACTTTGCTCTTATTATATCAAACAGCTATTCTGCAGCACTTCTATCCTTCTTAACCCTACCTTTGAATCAACGATCGGTTAATAACTTTGAAGAGTTATCTGATGCTGTTCGTCAAGGAACTCACTTATGTTTCGCCATGCAAGGCTTGTCTGTACCGGATCTTCACACTCTTGAGCTAGAATATCTGAGATTTCTCGGAAATGCTATTGACAAGAACAAGTGGTACTTGGATCCAAGCAAAATGATAAGTGAAAATCAATTGTCTGAAACCACAGCAATAGTGGATTTACGCTTCATGCTACAGTTACTTGACGCTGGTCTGAGTTCTGACTCATACATGATCTCAGATGACACCCTGTTCTCGTGGAAAATAGCCATTGCTGTTAAAAAAAACTTTTGCTGTAAAGATAGGCTTGATTTAATGATCAATAGAATACTCAGTGCTGGACTGTTCTATAAGTTTTTAAGAGATGAGTTGCTGATGTTAAAGATTTCAACGAATAAAACATTTTCCAATGCCTATAAAGTTAGAAAATTGTCTATCCGGGACACTGGAGGAGCCTGGTCACTACTTTTTGTAGGGTACACAATATCTTTCGTCGTTTTTGCTGGAGAAAATGTGATTGCTCGATTGCAGTTCAAAATAAAGAAATCAAAATGATGTGCAGTGTGTAATCGTTGCTTTTATTTGTTAGAAGATCCATTATTATATTTTTTTAAAATTTATACTAATAATGCATGTTAATGATCACTAACTTTGGTACGTTATTCAGACTGTTTTTATTGACTACGGTTAAAAAAATTGAGTCTTTAGTATCAACAGAAAAATGGGTGAGCATTGTATGCATTCTACTAAAAAATGTGTGTTCTCGAATTATCAAAAGTAAAGTTCGAGTCCGTCTTTTTAATTTTTTTCAAGATACAATAAACTAATCATGCTGAAACTGTTCTATTTTCGTATATGATTGAAATAAACCCGTTTAAATAATTATAGATGAAAAAAGAATTAATTGCTTATCATATGAAACATTAAACTAAAGTTATCACTTATACATTATTAAAGTGGAGAGTCGCAGATTAAAAAAAAATGTTTGAGAGGTAATATTCCAAGCAAACAAATATTTACTTTTTCTTAGATACGTATTTTTGATGTTCTTAATTAGATAATGTAAGATGTAGAAGTAATACATCAGAGTAAGTTAATAAAAAAAATAATGATTATCTTCAAAATATTTCATTCCTATCGAAATCGTTTGAGGAAAATTAATTTATAAATTTCATAATCATTAAAGAAAATAAATTATAGTTACAGCATATTACAGAAAAACAAATACAATGCCATAAATATTGCTTAAGATACAAAAAATCTGATAACATAATAATGTAATTGAAACATTACTTATAATAATAACTTCTAAAAATGACAAATAAAAATATTGCATAAATTTTAAAACTAATAATACTATATTTATAACTAAATTTGTACTATTAAAATAATACTACTAATTTAAAAAATAATAATATTTATTTTTAATATTATATTTACTTATATAGTTCCTAACATAAAAAGGTTTCCTATAAAAAATATATGCAACCATAAATTCATTGTCCCATTCAGTGCTAAAAACCCAAGCAAAAACATTGTTTTAAAAATATAAAGATACACTAAATACAAATAAGTTATTGAACTTTTAATACTTTTCATGGATTCAATCTACAACAATCTATTTCATATATAAAATATTCAGATTTAAAAAAAAATAACGTAATCCTTAGTTTTCAAACTATATAAGTACGTAAATTACTTAAAATATCATTAAGAAACATCTATAGCTAATTAAAATAATTTGTATCTGGTTAGTTTCCTGTTTATTTTATTGAAAATGCAATTATTCCTACACGCATTTATTGCAACTTATTTCATAAATAAAGCAGTTTAAGACGTGTATTTTATTGGTCATTTTTCTTGCCCGTTTTGCACAGTATCCTATTTGGCCTCGGGTCATTTATGTTCAAATTGCCCAGTTATTGCCCTTAAATTGCACGTGATAATATGTTAATGTTCCAAATAATCCTATGGATTTATTATATATATGGGAAAGAAATGTAAGGTGAAACATAAAAGTTTCATCAATTTTACAAAAGTGTGAAATCATACAAAATGGGACTAAATTAATTATAATGGGGATAATCAAGAACCGAATCATCATCCAATAGCTGTAATTCATCTCTAAAAAAACTCAACGCATGATGATACATTTTCTCACTACCTATCAATTTTTTAAAAGTACATTTTATGATAGATTTGCATCAAAGTGATTAAAAATGGAATTCAAGGGGGGAAAGGTTAAAAAAATTGCCCTTTCATCTCACCTACCCATAAAAGTTTTGTCAGTACTCATTTTATATATATATTTAGCTGTAGTTATATATTCTTGCGTGATGGAAATTGGATAGATTCTTTGACAGAGCGAAATGTGTCCAGAGTCATGAAAAATGATTTAAAATCGTTTTACATCGTAGGCGTATCAAAATGGAGGGTGGAGTATCATACCAGAGATGGTTTAAGCTTGTAGACTGATAAAAAATTTAGCACTATCAGATTATGAGAACAAAAATCATTAATTTTGAAGGAGAATTCTTCGGGTATTTTTTCTGTCATCGATTTAAATGATAAAAATATTTTGATTTATTTTTTTCATTCGATGATTGATGATATATTTTTCAGTAAAAATACCGAGAGAGTTAATGTACAATAAATTAAGTTCTGTATCGATTTCTATAGACTTGATGTTATCATATTTTACAACAATAAATTCTTGCAATATTGTTTCCAACTTTAATATTAACTATGTTTCTGATAGAAATATGTTTGTAGATAGTGTAGACTTAAGTTAAGATGATAACTTAATTACTTTGAATTCATATAAGTAGTCCTTTTTAAATGTATGAATACATTGAACCGGGCTTCAAAATAAAATTATTAACTTTTATTTTAAAATTTGGTTTTAAGTTACCTGTGTTTAACTTCGAAAAAATAAATTTTAAATATAGATGGTACATTGTAGAATTTCGTTTTCATTTTAGCACAGTAGAATCCCTAAAACTCTGCCACACCCTTCCAGGTGAAAAAGAACGAGCATTTATTTAAAAAAAAGTAATTAGTTTTTGCAAAGTCGGCTACTTAATTTTCATTATAGCTAACTTTACGTCTTTATAAAGTATTTT
The DNA here is from genome assembly GCA_019973975.1 of Trichonephila clavata. NCBI lineage: Eukaryota > Metazoa > Arthropoda > Arachnida > Araneae > Nephilidae > Trichonephila > Trichonephila clavata. The sequence goes on along the minus strand of BMAO01018293.1, from coordinate 260,329 downwards.
TCTGAGGTGTGTCTGATCATGTAAATTACTATATACTATGCGTTTAATATAATTTTCATTTTCATGTTGTAAATGATCTTTACCTTCATTAAGTACGTACTTTTCTCTTCTTTAAGTGTATTTGGGCAGTATATTTTCTATTGTATTATCAGGCAAGCAATGCATACGAGTGTAGTACAGTATTTTTTGTGGTAACGGTTGAAACTATTTTTTTTTAATCCCATTCTCGATAACCCGACATTTTCAAAAACTCGGTCACTCTTTGGTTCACTTTCGGCCAAATTTTTGGGATTCTACTATGTATAAAAATATTTATTTTTAAATATATGAGTATGCTTTTTAAATTTTAAACTCTTCTTTTTTTAGTTTGACTGATTAAAATCGAATAATACTTTTTCTGGTACATTTTTGAGTATTTGTATACATAAAACATAATTTGTGTTTTTAAAAAAATAACAAAATTAATTAAAGAAAATCAGAATCTTATTTTTTTAATTCCCAAGAAAACTTTTTAATCAGCATAATTTATACATTGTATTTAATCTCAATAAATAATAATGTAAATTATACATAATTTAATTATTTACAGCAAAAACTGTAAAAGACAAAGTACTGCAGTCACATAAATACAAACTCTTAACAAACACTTTCACTTAGGTGGCTTGAAAATATAAAGGTAAAAAAAAAGAGAAATAAAATCAATGTAAATATATATATATATATATAAATTTTTTACGAAGAATTAAGATCAATATAAATAAAAATATTTAAAAAATAATCTATCTACCTCACTGTTAGAAACCAAAACCAAACAAATCCCAGCGCTTCATTACAATAAAAAAATTGTTCATAAGTATATCCTTTAATGTAATTAGAACGTTACATATGTAGAAAAAATACATGAAAACTATTTAAAACATTTAAGGAATTTTCTTAAAAAAACGTGAAATTTTGTAAAAATTAGTTATTAAATTATTTCACAAATTTAGGTAAATACCCACAGCTGGTAAACACACCTTCTAGTTAAAACAAAAACAATATTAAGTTTAAAGTTTTGATGAAATCAAACTAACATTAAACTCAATACAAGTGCTTGAATTAAGAAGGAAACAATTTGTTTAAATTATGATGAATTATTTAAGAAAGAAAAATGAAATAAAGCTTTAAGAAATGTAGAACTATACATGAATATATATAGTGAGAGAGATAGGGAGAAATTGATATATATATAAATAAGAAGAATATGTTGGTAAAAAGGATGGATCTTCTTAAAATAACTTACACTCAAATGCTGTGAGTCATAAACTCTCGATTGAGATGTCCCCTTAAGTCGGAACATTTCCTTTGTTATTGAAGCAGCATAGAACAACTGTATTAAATTGACTAAATTGCACCTTCTTAGATGTTTCCTTTAACCTGTAAATTTATAGGAATATTGAGAAGCGTCATGTCGGAACTGTAGACAAATATGCTTTTAAATTTTTCCATTTTGAGAACTTGAAGAAAATTACAAGTTGCAAGCACCGTATGAGATTCTTATTTGTCGTACAAGATGATAATGATTTTACTTATGTCCATGTCTGTTGTTTTTCGCAGCTTTGTGCGAAGCTGTTAGTGTGTCATCGTATGCCGTAGGATGAACTTTTCTATCCTGCAGCATAAATTCGGTTTAAGCAACTTCTTTCAGGTGAATCAAAGATTGTCCATAATCATAACTGATATTTGAGAGTTTTTAATTTTTTTCTCAGGTGATGATGTATAAATCTAAGATGAAGAAGTCTCATTTCTCTTAATAAGGCGGCTTACGAACCCGTTGTTTTCTTAAGCATACATTAGCATGAACCTAATGGAAACGTCAAAACTTTTTCTTGGGGTTCGAAAACCGTAAGTGGGGAACTCGTCGCTTACACAATTTGCGATAATTCATTTATTGCAGTACGATGGAATAAACACTGATAATATTTACTCTCAAATCCTGTTTAACGTGAGCGATGTGAATTTTTTGATCAGTGAATATCATGTCATTAGACTGCTGTATTATGTCGACGTTTTGATCTTAATTAATTTTGATAATTAATGAAGTTCGGGTAGACTTCTAACAGTTAGTGCTACTTTACTATGGCTACGTTTGACATTATATATGCTCCGTGTACCATCACTATATACCCATACATCACCACTGTATAGCTGTGCTTTTTCTCAAAAATACATATTACTCTATAAATATCAACGTTGGATTTACTTTCCTGCTGACTGTTCACATACTGAACAGCATTAATTTTCGCAATTGGAGAGAAAATCCAAGCATCAAGTGATTCAGTAGCCTTTGTTTTGACTAGTCGTGATTTTGTTGTGATTTTTTGCTATCTTTATGGAACAAATGTAACGTATCTTTTGAAAACCGGTGTAGATATTTGCTATTCACTTATCGCGAGTTCTAAATGTGCATATATATATGTACTGCTTACATATATAAACACATTTAGAAATAGTGATAAAAGAAGCCATATATTATATATATACGCTTGTATATCATACAATATGGCTCACATTATTTCACCATATGTATTAATCATACAATCACCAAAAGATTATTCATAGCGTTTCGTAATTAATATTTTTTTTACCTTTTAATTTAATTAGGAAATTCAAAACCACACACATGCATTTGGCATTATTTTGAAGAGATAAGTGGATTGTGTGAGCAAATAATCCAAAGATGTGTGGTGGAGAGTACTTCTTTTTCATTTTGAAAAAAGTGAAGTATTAAGGGATAGTAAACCTGAAATCTGTGGTGATGTTATTGCAGTTTATGGTACAGGTGTTATAAATTTATACAGTATGATGTAGAGAAATGTTGCTGTGAATTTCAATACAAAAACTAACATTGGGATTAAGAAACGCTGAAAAAAAATTTGTATGTTTGGTGAATCATGTTGATAACTTTTATGCAGTGATAATAAAGACAGACGATGGACTTTTAAAGAGTTATTGAAGCATTATGCTACTTCAGGAGATGCAAATTAAAATATTGTTTATGAATGTACAGGTAAACTAAAGTTTACAAGTAGGTTCCTAGGAAATTAATAAAAGAACACCTGAAACTACTCATGGCAATTTCATGTATTATTCTGCAATTTTATGTCTAAAATGGAAAAAAAATATATAATCGAGAATCATTACTGACGTTGAAACATGAGTGCTTTGTTACACTCATTTTAATGTGTATTCGTAATACAGAATAAAATACTTGGAAGCACCATATAGTTGCTATTTTTTTAAGAAAACTTAAAGCATGAGCAAAGGCCGGAACGATTATTACAAATAAATTTAAAGGCATATATGGAACGTTTTTGAATATATGTGCTCCTAGCGGGTAAAATCTGAAAATTCTTCATGAACATTTTTATGAAATGATAAAACTTATCTTATTATATTGGAAACATACAGCCAAATCACTTCAGCTTTTGTTGGAGCATGCTATCTATCTTCTTTGTTACAAATTGAATTACAATACTAATATTTTCGCCCGTCTTCAAGTGATCACGGTGGCCAACTTTTCGATGTCACACATTGTAGTAGATGTTTTTGAGTCATGGGCTAGATTTCTGGCTCGTCAACCGAGCTTCATCAAGCATGTAGCGAGACTTATGCTAATTAAATCTGTTGAGTATTTTGTTCAAGTATAGCGAAAGTGGAATGGTAGGCCAAGTGTGGTTTTTGTGAATTGACCGACATCCGTGAACCGTCGTAAAAAGCAGTCGGGTTGCTTGAGAATACGACGTTTTTCTTCATTTCCCGACTTTTGAATGTGTACTTTAGCTCTAATACAGTCGAAAGATATTTAAACAATGGAACTGCTATTTTTATAGCTTCCTGGTCTTAATATGAGCTAGAATCAAGTTTCACAAAGATACGTTTCTTATATTATAGTAAGAAATAAAAAGTAGGTTTATTAGTATTTTCTTTAAAAAAATTAATGTTCCTAACAATTATACTGAATATTTTTCCATAAAAGAAGGTTTATCCATATTATAAATCATTTACATATTTTATTTATTTACTTAAGTGTATGATCAATTAGTTTTTTTGCAGGAGGGTTTGAATTTATAACGATCAGCACCCACATCATTCTTTAAATATTTTTATTCGGTGCGAATTTAATTAGTTTTTACTTAAATGTAATTTTTAAAAAATATTGCACTTTAAAATAATAGTTAATATATGTATTTTAAGACTACAGTTGTAATATGTTTCTGAGATTTTTAAACTAAAATTATAATTATCATAACAAAATTAAAACTCTTCCGAGAGAAAAAAAAAGAGATTAGATGTTAATATGAAATAATATACATTTTCATAGAATGAAATTAAGCAATACAAAAAGCTGAATTTCTACTTAAAATATAAAGCTGAAAATCACAGAATTTCCACGAATAATTTCTAGAATAAATTGCATCATTACTTTTGTATAGGATTCATTATTCTCCCTTGATTTTACACAACTTTTATCATGATGTTCAATTTACAAAGACATTAAGAAATGCCATTATTTCAGTCTTACAGACACAATGAAATTCCGACTAATATCCTTAAAAATATATACAGAATAATGACTTACCGGATATCATTTCATGAATTTTTACGTAGTACGATTTTGCTTTGTTTTATTGAAGTATATTGAGAAAATTTGAGAAAAAGTAATTAGATCTGAAACGAATCAATTATTGTAATCACAGGCAAATACTATAAGTAGCTTTTAACACGTTATTATAATGTAACTAATTCATCATTTGTACAATACTTATTTTTAAAAAGAAAAATAAATAAAAATTCTTAATTTTAGTTTTCTAGCTGCAAACGGTATATGCAGTTTCCTCATTTAAGAATTGTATTTGCTACAATTTATGATAAAAGTTTTAAGTAAGAATGCGTAACAATGTCCTCCCTCTCTTCACTGAGGAAAACTTAGATGATTTAAATTTAAAGAATTTAATGAAAATCCATCGTTATAATAAATAATTTGTATGCTTAATGTATTTTTAGAGTAATATATTTATTATTTCAATCTTATTTATGATTATTTTTTTTCAAATGGGGCTGTGGATTAGTATTTTACCATTGTAGACCAAGTATATTCACTGGAAGCTGGCATCTCTTTAAGTGCTGCACCATATAGGTGTATACCAATCACAGCAATGTAATTTTGATGAACAGTTTCCTTTTTAGAGGGAAGACCATGAGCTCTGAAAATGCGAAATCCTACCAGGGGTTTAATTTTGCCGAGAGAACCCAAGCCAATCAGGCTTTCTACATCTCTTTAACATACCATTTTCCATACGACATGGACACGTTGATTTTCAGCATCATGAAAATTCACCTACTTGGGTGTACAAGGCCAGCGATGAATTAACTACCAACCCATCTGACTCTTTTAAAGATAATAATATAACTCTTAACATAGTTCACTCTGAAGAAACAAGAAGGATATTGGCATATGACCTTATAATTTTGAGTGACAATGATGACAACTAAGCTAGCATCTCCAAGCATCCAAATCATACCACAGTTAGGATTTTAATTTTCAAAAGATTAAACCTGTATCATTCTAAGGGTGGATGGTCTGGAATTTTCGACCTCTTTGAAAAACTTTTAATCTTAAGAAAACTCTGTGAGAATCTTTCAAACCTTTTTTTAACATTCTGAGCCTATGAGCGTATGTCGATAGAATTTCTAAGCGAATTACTTTCAAACGGCAGATTTTACATATTTTTTGACAAAAGAACGTAATTTTCGTGAAAAAATACATTTGTATTGATTTTTACATCATGGCAAAATGGCGTTTTTTAAAAACTTTATTTTATGTGTGTTATTAATAATACATATATATATAGAAAAATTCTGATTTTTGAATTTTTCTTTAAATCATATGATAATTACGTTCGAAAAAGTAATGGCAAGAGACATAAATTTATTATTTAAGTAATGCATTTTTGAATGAAATGTAAACTTCTAGATTTGTTTTTATTTACACATCTTAATATTTTAGTTTTAGAAAATTAAGAAGAAACCTAAAATTCAACTATGTTGGCATAATCTATTTTTTTCCTTCTCTTTGCCAGTCTTCTATATTCTTTCCTTACAATATCACTCTATGCCTAAGAATAATAAGCTTACTACATTCGTATTGAAACCTCACATTGGATTAAAGTTGTCGGTATACATGAATAAATAACAGAAAAGTAAATGTTTGACTTGTTTCTCATTAAATGATTAAGTATCATAATTCGATAAATATTATGTTTGGGTTCACAGATATATTTGAAAAGGTAACCATATAGATAAAACAAGCCTTGTCCAATACAAATTTTTGTTAGCCTACCTTTTGTATTATCTTCATTAAAATTAACTTAAAATTTTAATTTTTTTGGTGATTGTAGTCCTTATTAATACTTCAAAACATGTTTTTAAAAAAAATAATGAAAAAAAAAATGAAAAAAAATAGGAACTATGGCCTTTCTAGGTACTCTTTTAAATTGAATTGTGCAGCATATGTCTAATCTTAATAAATAACTAATAATAATAATACCCATAAATAATTAAGCGTGTTGTTAAATAATGCTGGAAAAATAGCATGACTTTAAATGTTGCTGGCCGTGTTGAATTTTGATCTTAAAATATTATTACAGACAAAACAGCAATACATAACGTTTTGAATGTTTTTGCAAATTTATTAGAAAAAATACTATGCATGTACAAGGAGTACTTTTTAGCTGAAAGTTTACATTTCTGCTCAGAATCTGATACTTACTATTTGACATTTTATAAAATTTACAGTTAACATCATGATGGAAAATAAGTACTTTCTAAATTTATCCAGGAATATTCATTGTATTTTATTAAGACCATTTATCTACACAAAAGAGGGAGAGAATAACGTAATTTTTAATAATATTACAGAATAGTACACACAATAATAGTATTTCTTGGTATTATCCATACATCGTATCAAAAATAATATGTAACTTTAGTTCAAATGTTTTTATAACTGATTTTGATTCTTGTATTTTTTAGATTTAAATGGGAATAAAACTAATTAAAACTCATGAAATTATAGTGTGAAATATGAATACTACGGGATTTACTCATTTTAAAAATGCTAAACCAAAAAATGACAATACCAAAAAGGGCATTTTAAAAGTTTTAATCCCTTTAACATTCTCGGAGCACCTCAAATTTTGGTAATGTATCATTTCTCATTTTTTTTTTGCTTGTGTATTTTTATTGCATTGTCGATGAGATAGCACAAAATGCTTGATAAAGGACGAATAGAGAAATAATGCTTTTATCATTCTCATTCAAAATAAATTTTATTAAAATATTTCATAAAAGGAGAAATTTGCGTAAAAAATCTCTTGTGTGCTTAGAAATTAATAGAAACTACATGTTAAGTCTTTACAGTAGCATCTGAAAGTATTGCTTTAATATTAAATATAGAAATTATATTTTTTGTACCTAAATAATTAAACTTTTAAAGGAAGTACAAAAGAGCTTTAAGTAAATAAAATAGAAATATTTCTGTTTCGCAATTTTTTGCCATTACTTTTAGGAAACATATTATTTAAGACTTCAAAAAATAAAGTAACTTATTTACTGTGACTAACCTATTAATGTTCATCAATATTTATGAGATTGAAACTAGCTACAATTATACTAATTTCTTATATACGAGAATATATTCTTTCATGAAATCAAATAGCTATACTTCAATTTCTGTAGTTAGGTATTAACTATTTTGAGAAAAAGTATCTAGGGACGTATCAATAAATCTTATTCAGTTATTTGACGCAAAAAAGTCTAGAATCAAATTATTTTTATGTCCAGCCATGCAGTGATTCCTTATTTTTTTATTTAAAATAATTGGATTGCTTTCAATCAAAGGTAACTCCGGGCAACAAAGAAATAATATCCTAAAGGAACTTTTTGAAGCACAATTTCAACATTGCTTCTATTTTGTTTTATATCAAGTCGAAACTTTTACCTTTAAATAAGTCTGACGTTGCTTCGGAAAGAAGAATCCTTTATTCCTGTAATACCTTCTATTTTCAGTTCCTATTCACTTGTCAAGTGCAGCGACAGGAAGCTGAGGAATAAGAAAAGCATCCACGAGTATCATGGACATCCCGGGGTTTCCGGTCGAAGCCTATTTTTATTCTTTCTTACCTAACTTCCTACGCCCAATTGTTAGTTCGTCCCCTGGACATCACGTGGACGGAACGAAGTTAGGGTTTCTTCCAAGGAGGTTTGTCCTACCTTAGAATTCTCTTATTTAGTGTGATGTACGTGGTTTGAGGAGTGAATGAAGAACGTTTTTCTCTACTACTATAAAGCTTTTCCCCACTTCTTGCTAAAAGTCTCCCATAATGTAATAAACTTCACTTCTTCTGAAAGTTTAGGAAATGTATTGATGCAGTATTCATTATGTATGTATTGAATGAGTTGTTCGAAGTAAATAAATCCAATAAAATATTCGATGGAATAATAATGAAATTTAACATTTAATAATTAAAATATAATGATTAATCAGGTTTATGTAAAAATAATGTTATAGTTTAAAAAAACAACAACTAAAAACTTAAGTTGTAACTTAACCTTTTAGTCGCCAAGCCTAGAATCAATCGCAAAATCTGGAAAAGGGGTCTGGAATTATTCGCCAGATGCGGGATGGGATCTGAAAATGGGAAATCGTTAGTCCTGTTGTTAATGATCAGGACAATGGAACAAACTTATTACATCATTGTATTGTCATTGATCATGGACAAGTGAGCAAAATTTCGAATTAATCTGACCTTTTACAGTGGGTAAAAATTGAGTTCAAATATTCCGTTACATACAAGTGAAGCTTATAAAAGGGTGTTAATAAGATTGAGTTTCTTGTAATGGAACAAAAATAATGGATTTTTTCTGGTGTTTTTCTATATACAGAATGTGATTACTACCTTTGCCTGATGATGATTAAGCAAATTGAATGTAAATTGTGGTTAATGTTAATGTTAACTATGTATGTTTAACTAGTTAGTTGTTTTTAGTAACCAATGTGGAACTTTGGATCAGTTTGGAATCAGTTTAAATGGAATGATTTTAGCATCTCTTTACAAAATTGCAAATTATTAAGAAACAAAATACATATGCAACAGTAATGCAGTGCATTATTTTTTCTATCTTATACGATGTTGTGTGGTCATAGCAATCATTTCATAATTGATGAACATACAGAGTGTAGATAAATTAGTTTAGTGTTTAAAAAGAAATGAAGTGATTTATGTAGACATTTGTTTTTAATATTGAGTAAGAAGATGGTTTTTAATACTAAGTGTGTGAAAAATTTTTTACAATAAATGTGGTGTATAGAGATAGAAATAAAATTTTCTTCCAAAAGTTTAGATTTATTCGCATAGTTTTGTCATAGATCATCAAGACTATTTACTTTTTGTAAATGTTTGCTATAAATTGTCACCAATTATACTAACTAAAATTGATGCGTCTATAAAATTTTATTATTTACCGAAACTTAATTAGAATTTAATTTTACGTAATTAATTCCATAACTACATATAAAATATTGATTAATTTTCAGAAAATACGTTAAGTATTTGGATCTAAAAAAAGCCTTATGATAATTTTTAGGTTAAAAATGATAAAAGAAAAGAATTAGGAAATTAAACAAAATATGAATTTTTTTAAAAATAGATCTTTTGCACAGATAACTTCTAAGTATTTAATTTTACATTGCAAAAATATCATTTATTATTTATTATCTAATTAATAACACGTCATTACTTGTATAAGACTAAAATGTTTTTTTAAAAATATTTACGCTGCGAATCCACAAGTGTTTTTAAAAATTGAATTTTAATAGATATTTATTTAATTAATGTACTATAGTCTACTTATATTTAAGCAAGAAAAATTCAATTAAAAACAAAGTTAAGCAAATTTTAAACGTTACTAGAATTTAACTAATGGAAATAAAAGTAATTTACGAAAGATGAATTGCCAATAAATAATTAATGATAAACCGGAATTCAAGAAACACATATATTTTCAATTTAAATAGAAAGGACAAAATTAAATTACAAATTCCACTTCTTGATTTAATACTGTAGAAGTTGAAAAAAAATAAATATTAAAGTTGAATGGATACAATGCTACACTACACACTAACAATATCTGTACTTATTTTTTGTTTCTTGTCTGTCATTGAAAGTCTATAGTTGTAATATTTTAAAGAAAAATTGTGAAATGAGAGAAAAATATAAACTTCGAATGATATATTGGTAAGAAATAATAATACACACACAGAATATTGCAAAATTATTTAAAAGTAGTTTATTTTTTGTTTTTTAGAAAACTGTATTTTTTTTTATAATATTTTAGTAGAAAAATATTACTTTATATTTTCTTGGTTTCTCCCCTCCATTCTATAGAGCAAAAAGGCAATTTATTAGCCAATATTTTAAAAGAAATTTAGTTGACTAAGTAAAATTTTTTCCAGTAAAATAATTGTGATTATGAAGTGATACATTGAGAAATAATTTCCAGTAATTGGACAGCAAATGGAGCAAATATCACCAAATTAGATATAAGATAGTTTCAATAGGTCATTTCACACAAAAATAGAGATATAAGGTTTCACTTTTAACTTACATTTTTATAAAGTATTAAATATATGTGGCTTTAAATGTTTTTCAAAACAAATTAAACTGTAGAAGCTTTATAAATGAAATAAAATATTTTAATATCTAATATAATATTCAATTTCATTATCTGTTGAAATACATATTTGTGTGCTTTCTATTTTTAAGTTTTACATTAAACGATTCCTTTATCTGCAGCTTTTAATGTATTATGAGTACAAACTGAAGTAAAATGAAGGTAATCAGCTTTACTTAGTGAATCATTTATTTTCCGTGGTAACCTAATCTTCAAGGTCATAGCCAGCATTTCATGAATTCAAATCTTATTGCTACTGGAGATCCGCCATATAGAGGGCTGACGCACGTTAAATCTGCAGTGGTTCAAGGTCATCACGTTGACGTAGAAGGAAGTTAACGAGAATAGGGTGCAAATTCAGGTATCGTTCTTAGTATTTGATTGTGGCTCAAAATTACGAGGTCCGTTTCTAGTAGCACTTTTGTTGCCTAAATGTACAATGTTAATTAACACGCACTCACTAGAGAAACATTGATTTATGGCATCTTGAAAATAATCTTTGGACTCTTAACTTTCATTAATATAAAGATAGAAGAGTTTTACTTATTTAAATTTAATTAAACTTCTAAAGTAATTTCTATTTATATACATATATTTCTCAACAAATAAAGACAAAACCAATTAATTTGATTTGTTTATAAACATCACGCTTTAACACTGCTTTTGAGTTACTTGCGATGGACCTTGTAGTTTTGAATCTTGATCAATGGAAGAGCAAGACATCCCATGGATGACCTTCTGACACTAACAGCATTTTCTACACGACACAAACTTGATGAGTTTGAGCCTTTGCAGATTTAAAATGCTTCAAAGCGATGGGTCTACAGAGGTACCAAAATTCAACAAGAGTGGCCATGAGTTCACAAATATAATTATTCGGACGACATGGCCACGGGTAAAGACAAGTATTTAGTTTTAGAACAATTCCTATGCTCTGAAAATTGTGTTTTGAAAATTAACTGTAGCATATTTTCGCATTAATTTTTAAACTAAATGTGACTTAAAATGGTACGGTAAATTAGTGTTATTTCTGTAAACATAAATAATTCTATTATTCAGTTAATTATAAAACTTTTCACGAGATAAAAATAAAAAAAAAAAACTTTAAAAACACGAAAGCCTCATTTCATTACTGTACTGATTACAAAGTATATTTTACAAAATTAATTATATGATTAAATAAGAATAAAAAAACAAAATAATTATTTTTTACCGCAAAAGTATTTGAGAGCTTCTCTCAGAAAGATACTAAATCTACATTACGTTCAAGGAAACTCTATATATTATGTTGGATACCAGAAATTTTGGTGGAATCATCAGAAAATCTATAATTTTCCTTCTAAATGTGAGTGATTTGTTCTAATAACCATGAAAGACGCGGATAAATGTTAGCTTACTTTTCAAAAAAATGTTCTTATGTAGCTCTTATAATGATATACTATTCCAGTTGAATAAAGCGGAAACAAAAGATTGCCGTGATAAGCTGAGCATTACTATATTCCTTAAAATGCGTTAATAACCTCATCCTATAATATCTCTAATATTGTTATTTTATATTCTTTTTTCAAAATACATAAGAGTGGGCGCGGTAGCCAAGTGGTCTAGGCATCGGATCATGGCTCGCGTGTCATGAGTTCGATCCCAGTTCCACTGAAGACCCGCCTTGTAGGGGAGCGATGCACATTAAATCTGTCGAGAGCTCAAACGTTCTCCCGTTGGTGTGGTGTGGTAGCTAGGAGAGGGGGGTGCCGGCTTAGGTGTCGTCCGCGTCACTTGACCATAGTTCAAAATTACGCGGTCCGTCGCCAAAAAGCCTCGTGTAGCTGAACAGTGCGACGTTAATATTCAATCATTCATTCATCATCAACATACATAACAGCACATAACATTAAATTCCTAATTATGCTAAACAAGCATTTTATGTTTAAACTATCCCTAATGTTACTAATTCTACTTCCAAAATATGACTTCACACACTTCACAAAATATTGGTTGAATTATTTGAACTCAATATTTCATACGAAGACATGGAGTTAAGTGTTATTTTCTCCATTTTTGTGAGCGAAGCTTAAAATTTGCATCCTCCTTTCCTTGTCCATTGAGCAGATCGAGAAAAATTCCAAACCATTTTATTTTTAGCTATTCTTTATTTTTAATTATTTTTGTTATTCCTAGGTCGAAACAACAATTGATAATATCTTAGTCCTTTCCAGTAGCTCACAGTAATTTTATAAGTACTAATTTATGAAGATTCATTAAAATTGTTCTTATTATTGTATAAATTTTTTAACAATAGGTAAAACTTAATCAATATTATTTTAAACAGTTATATGAACAAAGTGCATAGTTCATTCAAAGTAATATTGCTTTTAATTACTACAGATATATCAGTTAGTTAACTAATGTAATTAATTAAAAATATTGTTATGCTCAGGTTTCCAACATAGAAATGATAAAACTATTTATATCTCAGTGGATATTAATTATATTTGATTTATCAAAAATAATTTAGATAACATTATTACAAATATTTAACTGGAAAAAATTAGTAATCTTTAGAATCCTCTTAAATATTGATTTTCAAAAGAACGAAAACAGTAATACAGCATCCTGACTACAAAGAAGAGTCATGGAGAAACTCTCACCAGGAGATGCGGAAGATGGTGCATCATCCCGAGATGACACAGAAGATTAGTCGTCCTCACGGATCATTAAGTCCCTCGCGTCTTCTGCTGGGAGAGGATTCAATTGACTCGACGTAATGGGGATAAGTCTCATTCCCGATTACGCATCAAGATGTACTTGTGTCCGTTGGGAGTGAAGTTGGAAACGGAGAACGTTTGCTCTGCTAAGTGCAATGCTTCTCAATGAAGGGGGTGATGTTTGTCGTACGTATCGTCTCTGAATTACCACTCTTCAAGCTGATTACGATTATTCTTTCTCAGAATTTCGCTTTCGCTTTGTATGCGGAGAAAGAAATAAATGGTGTTCGAATGTTTTAGTGCGTGTAATTGTTTGAGTTCTGTGATTTATTCGAGTTTAAATCGAAATAAAAGCCTTGTTGCAACACGCCAGTAGCAGGATAAAATAGATTAAATTGTATGGGTGAATAATTTTATCCTTTCTCTGTTAGCATTGAAGTTTTCAGTAGTTGCCATTTTGGTTTTGTCAGTTTGTAAATGTTCTGAAATGATATGTGAATTTTTGAATCCTATGTAGCAATTCTAGTTTTCAAATAATGTTTGATGTTTGAATGATCATTTAGAAACATAAACGTATTGTTTTCTTATTATAATTATGATATTTTTTTTAAAAAAAGAGCATTTTATTAATTAAACACGAGTATTAACTTGTGAAGATATCGTTATACTGCTTTTCTAGTCATTTAAGAATTTTCTTTTCCCGTCCTATATTCTAAACTTTGGAACCTTTTACTAAGACAAATCGATAAATCTACCTTTAAATTACATGTCTGAAATTCCAAAAAAAGCATATTACCACACATTTCAAACTTCTGAATGCGTTACGAAATGTATTCATGTTGTGCTTCACAGATTTCTGAATTTAAGAACACAAATTAAATATTTGCGCATTATTTGTTTACAATTAAATTCAAATTCATATGCTGCTTGAATTTAATATGTCTATTGTAAAATTAATTTATTTTCATCCCATAACTTTCATATGTTTCTTTCTTTTCTAAAAATATAATTTGCTATGTCATCAAACTTCTCAGTTTTTTTCAAAAAAGTGCAATGATAGAAAAAATTCCAGTAAAATACTGTATATTTGGATAACTTTACATATAAATCATGATAAGCTAAAACTTAATTAATTCATTAACTTACATTTAATAAAATTTTTAAAAAAATTATAATGATACCGTACCTAAATTTTGTTTACAATCTTTAAAAGAAGAATGGTTTAAATTTTAACAATAATTCTCAAGAATTTAAATAAATCTTAGTGTATTTAGGAAACATGTGCACGTTATCAAATAAAAATAATTGTGTTCATATTAGTCAATAATATCAGAAATAATCTATTGTAGTAATAAGTTTCACACAGGATGAATAATTTACATGCATTTTAATATATTGTTTCAACTTTGAATAAATAGCATGTTATTTCATAAATTATGTAAATTATACTATACACGCATGATATATGATAGGAAATATAAGAAAAAAAGAGTGAATCTTTAATTAAATTACTTTTTTTATGAACATGAAACAAAAATAGTTCATAGTATTATTTTACACTTTTTACTGAACGTCCCATAGGACATCATAATGAAAAATCTCTTTTTACACATGCGAGACTTCTTTCCTTTCCCTTTAGTGAAATAAATGTAGTCATTAGGAATTTTTATGTGTTTCTGGAGCTTCATTGTAGTGATATATTACGACGTTTTGCCTCATTATTAAAGGATTATGGTAAACCTTTTTTGCTTGAAGATTTTTTAGAAGATAAGTATCAAAAATTATTTAATCAAGTTTTCTTATTTTGTAACCATATGGACACTTCAAAGTCATATATTATCTTTACAAAACCATTGTTCTAAAAGTACACTTTACTAAGTCATGATTTTATTGTCTTTAAGCGATAATTCAGAAACTCAGTAAAAACAAAATACATTTGTTATCTGGAGACTTTTTTTTACTACTAGAAGAACAGTAATATTAAGAGTTTTATCTGAAATTACTCACAATATTTTTATTAATATACGGAATATATTTAATCATTTTGAAGTGTTTGCTTAAAAATTTCGAAGTAACATAAATTTGTAGTATATTTATTTAATTCTGTCTGAAAAGAATAATCAGACATGTCACAATATTTTTATAACCTCTTAATTTTTATACATTAACGAATCAGGTCAATCAGCTTTGTATATTTTTAAAAACTGACCAATTTAAAAGCGTTGGAAATGAGTTTTTTTTATAAAAAAATATATTTTAGAAGTGTTTTTTTAGTAAATATCGTTTTGATATATGGATGCTACGGTCGTGTTTCACCGTTCAAAGCATACATAATGGATGCAATCAAACACTTCTTATACTGGATTGTGTTGGAGTTCGTTTACACGTGTTTAATATGTCCAATACAATCGAAAATTTTATTGCTTCCGATATATACCTTGTCTTTGATTTCTTAATGAGGTGCAGATGTTTCACTCAATACTAACGTTAATAGTCGCGCGTGGTGACTGAGTCATCCCAATCCACTTTTCTTAATTTTATTTTTGTTTTACATGATAAAAATCGAAATTCCATTGAAAAATTTAATTAAGAGCAAGTATACTTACCTACTTTTAAGAGCTTTTCAATATTTCTTTGATAATTTGAGAAATAATTTCAATCAAAGTGAACTAAGACATTTCAAATGTGCGTGACTTTAATAAATGACACAAATCAAGGACACATTTAACAGGAATGTTATTTGAAGACAAAACTGCCATATTTTGTTCAAGTTATTGTAGTTTTATTGCCCTTTGATGATCTACAAAAAGGATTTTAAGCTGTATCTTGCTACTGTCTTTTTGACAGGACGAAGTGTGTCTTATGGCTTTAAATGTTTCTTAGTGAAGTTCTTTAGGTAGCATTAGAAATGTTTCCTTTCAACTCAAACGTTTTATGTTCATCCCTTTCCTCAAATTTACTTTCACCATCATGATTTATATACATTATTTCAGCAGGTTTTTCCATTGCTTGATCAGTTTCAACTTCCTTCAATAGCGATCACAAATACCCATTTCTTTTTTTTCATATGCTCTGCTCATTTACATGTATAAACTATAATAAGTCGTACAGCACAGCAATCAAAACCACTAAGTTGTTCGCAGGAAAAAAATTAGCATGTTCACAAAACATATTTAGGAATAAAAGTGGTTTCGAGGGGAACTCAGTCACTCAAAGTACATTAAGATTGTAAAAAAAAGTTTGCCCCCCCCCCCAAAGAAAGAGGGAGATATGTGACAAATACATTTTTATTCCCATGAAGGCTGTCATATAGGAGGATACTGTCAAGGCCATTAGTAACAAATAAACAGTTTTTTTTAAAATTAACGATTTTGTGAGCCTGTGGTGGCTCTAAGCCCCCGCGTGACCATATCCGGGTTATACACGAATTTGAAATTGCCAGAAAACCACAAGGAAAGTTTTTGTCTGTAGAGAGTACTAGGGTCACTGGATTATAAGAAAATGTAATAGAAAATTTAAAGACGACTATACAAATGTGCTCGATTATCGGGATTGTCCATCAGTAATGATGACTTGGTGCAGAAAATAAAACATTTGAAATTTCTTATTTACGTAATAAGTTTTCCGAATTTTAAGAAGATGGCTTTATGAAATCTTTATTAAATTGGGTCAGAACACTTATATTACAAGATGATGTACTCCAACTAAACCTTCATTGCATTTCGCTAAATCTCAAATGTTTAAATTGTAGTTTTACTTTCTTTGTAGAATGATTTAAGCTTGTAAATCACATTGTTTGAGGTTTGGAAGCGTTTTGCCTTGAGAGGAAACAATACATGCTAACACATCAATTGAACATCATTTGTTCTTGCACTTAAAAGTACATTGGTAGTTAATACTCCAACGAAGATAACAAAATCAAAACCGCTGTATTAAAGTATTTGACAAATCAGAGGGCAACAACTGATTGAGAGGATGGAATTCAGACGAATTTCATTCGATAAACGCTTCTTAATGACGATGGAATCAATGCTCCAATGTAACTTGAAATCTAGACTTAACACGTAAAAACAAAACTGTAAACAACAAATCCTTAATATCAAAATAAGGCTTATTGAACAAGATGCCTTTCCCAATTCTTGAACATACAAGAACATTTTCTGCTGTAACAGGGAAAAATAATTGAAAAATTAAGATTAAAAAACTATTAAACGATTAGATAATTTTTATTAAGAAACACCATTGCAAAAACAACTCAATAAATCAAGGTCTTAAATTCCCCAAATGTTTCCAGTTACATGCTATCAATAAAAAAAGGTTAAGGAAGAATTAATATTGAACGGTATAGAAATCATTTGAATATGGTTCAGCAACAAACTTAACAATCCGTTAGCTTTCATGGAAACTCGTAAAAATATATTGCGTTGTTAATACATGTACTATTTTACTTTAGGTGATTAAAATTAAAAGACATTAAATGATAACAAATTTATTTTTAACACAATAAACAAACAGTAACTATTTTCACAACCAAAAATTTATTTTATAGATTATATAGATATTTCTTTCAAAATATAACTTTAATTATGCTAATATTATTATATTATTATTTCCATCGTTACTTATTCACTTCCATTTTTCTGATCAAACTTTATATAAAATTTAGAAAGCAAATTCTTTTTTTTTTCAATCACCAAAAATGGACTTTATAGGATAAGATGTATTGAATTTAATAATAAAACTAATTTCATTGCTATGTTTTTATTTTATTAATTCTCCGCTAAGAGCGATTTATGAAGTTCTATCCATGGGCGTGCGGTACCTTTTAGATATATTACCTCATACTTACATTTGAAGATGATTTAACTTTTTTATTGGTGAGATTTGATATTAAAGCATATATATTATACCTAAAATATTGATATAAGATGCAGTGTTTGTGTTACAGAAACTATTATTTTTTTATTATCTATTGCATTACTACCTATCAAAATAATGGATTGTTACTGAAGCAATATATGATAGATAGAAGTACTGATCTACCTGTAACACTCAAGCACTCAATAGCTCTTAGAGATTAAATGATACAAAACAACGAAGCTATGATTTTTTAAAAGGGACGGAGGGAAAAAAGGGAATGTGGTGCATAAAAGTAGGTTCACGTTTCGATTCTTATATTGAGAAATGAAAAAAAAACATAGGAAAATTAAAACCTTGTTTTGGTAACCATCTTAATGAACAAAATTAATCAGTCTGTAAAAATAATAATAAATATACTTAATGCCGAAAGTCTTTTTAATAAACTATTTTTGTACAAACATAACTCAGTTAGGTGCAAACGTATGTATGTTACATACGTCGCATTTTAATATTTAAGATATATTTTTTCATAGATATTTAAATTTTTATGGTGTTGTTTCTCTTGTTTTCTGTTGTTGTTCTCTTGAATGTTGTACATCAGCTATCTCTTTAATCTTGAGTCAGAAAGAACGAGGCAGGTGAATATTACTCTGAGTACATCTTCGCAGATAACGTCTTCGCACTGTATCTCTCAGATGCATCTCAATTCCTAGCAGAAAACCCATCTTAAAGAAGTTTCAAATTACTTGTATTCAGTTATCTTAGTATTAAACTGAAAATTCCACTATATGTGATAGAAAAATCATTTAAACTAACGAAAAATTTGAAAGACTTAAAAAATTGCGTTGCTGGGTGAAAGGCATCTTTTAGATTCAAGAACCCCTGCACTCGGGATATGAAGCGGTCGTCCGCGACCTCAGTACTGAACCTTATTACGAGTGATAAAAGACAGATAAAAGAATGAGGAGCACGTTTCCGTTCACCTTGTTGACGCAGCACCTGAATTAATTTTACTCTGCATCTCTGAGATTCACGTGCCTAACGGAGGGTTAGTTTTCTTATATTCTGCCTATTTTATTATGTTGCGAAATAATTTCACAATTTTGTTTTTAATAATAAGTTTGCTCATAAATTTGGAATTCTTATTTTTTTTCAAGAAATTCTTTCACTCTGATGCTTTTAAAACAGATTCAAAATATTCCTTAGAAAGGGAATAAAATAGACCCATAAAATATTTTTCTGAACTTAAAATTATAAGCCATTATTAAAAACACACACAAAAAAAAACTTTCGAAGACAGGAATGGCAAAATTTTTAACCTTACTATACAACTCAAGCTAATGATAAAATCTATTGTAAAGTAAAAAAAAATCTATTCACTAAGAATTCAAATTTTTTAAACGAAAATACTGTTTTTCGTGCTTTAAATAAAGTCTCATTATTATTTTTTCTTCCTAAAATCAAATACAGCTAATTAGGATTCAGATTATGTGAAAAGAAATTACAGGAGCATGAAAAAAAACTTCACCCCCTACACATAACCTTTTGTCTCTTTTTATATTCTTTACCAATCATTATTTAGTAATAATAATTCACCTTATTTGAAGAACAATGGAAACTCTTTAAAAACATTTTCATATTTTTCTTAGTAGAGGGAAACTTCATGCAAATGACGTTAGTTTGGATGCTAATTACAGCGCAGTTCTGTAAACACAGGTTAGGTCGAGTTTGTGTGACGAGAGTAATTGCTTTAATACCCATTAGCATAAAAGATTTATCTTATGAAAGGAACTGGGCCGACTTAATTGCGCAGTTATTACAACGAAAGAGAGAATTCTCGTTGATGTAGAGAGTTTGAAACGTTTCCGTAATAGTATGCGGAATAAGTATATTTAGAAGTACAAATTTAATTTCGTTAAAACAGATGACTATATTAAAAGTGAACTATAATTAGAAAGGAGTAAATATTCGATATTCTGTGTTTCTTAAAATAGGTAATTACTTTAAATAAGTTACAAATTGCGTTTTATAACACATAAGATTAAACCTTGAACGCAGCTTTGTTGCGTTAAATTGCGGGATTTATAACATAATTTAACAGAGGAAGCAATTATTAAATGCGTATAGAACACACACGCGCCTTACGCTAGTCATTAGCAATCATTTTTTTAGAGAAGTAAACAGTTAAATGTTTAAATCTTTCAATAATTTAATGGAGTACATTTCAGTAATGCCACGAGCTTTCTTTTTTCTTTTACCAAACATGAGTGTATATGTATATAGATAATGTTTTGGTTACGTTTATAAAGCTCTTATAGAAATTATGTAAAATATATTACTATGTAGTTTGTAAATATTACTAAAGTTTATTGCTAAGCAAATTTTTCAAATTGCAATAAAGTTTTTATTAAATGGATAACTAGTAAAGGAGAAATTAATTATCGGATTTCAGCATTTTTTAAAATATTAGAAATTCATATTCCTGATATTAAATATCTCCATATTTTCTTAACAAGAGTAGTTAATGTTTTCTTTTTGTATGCATTGAAAGTCGGGGAAAATACGTCAATACTTCACATAGATTGCTATAAATTATCCTATTGCTTTGGAAATAATCAACAAAATAGAAGTGAAATAATTGATCATCCGAGTGATAAAAAAAAACTATTCTATTTATATTTTTCTATGTTGAAATATTTTTCAGTTCTACTAAGATTAATGATTTAAGCAAAATTTTTTATGAGAATCATTTTTTTATCAAAATCAATTTGATGATGTTATAAATTACGGTACATTTAACTTGCTTACTTATTTTTGCTTTGTTTCTTCTTATTTTTTATTACAATAACAATATGACAAACTATAAGTATTTTTAAAGAAAATATCGTTTTTAACAAATGCTAATTATTTAAAATTTTTAAATTGATATTCATTCTATCTTTCCTAATCCTTTACAATAAATTTATCCGAAAAGCCCAAATGACGAATTATGTAACCATCTTTTAAATAACATACATTTCATACTTTTCCATACTAGGTAAAGTGTAAATATTTTGAAGATTCCTTCTCAGACTAACTTACCCCAAAATAAAGCTTTAATTCAGTTTAATAAAAGATTTATCTGCACATATAAACTCTACAGTTCCTAACTCTCCCTCTCATGCATTAATGCAACTAGTTCTGAAACTCTTACAAGAAGTTTTCTCTCTTGTAAAACAATTTACGAAAACTATTTATTTGCTTTCCTTTCTAATATTCTTCAAAGTCTTCATTACCAAGGTGCTTGTATAGAAACATTACTGCCAATCAATATAAACTCTCTAACTCGTCATTGTTTGGGAAAACCTCTTCAGAGTGAACAAAAGCAAGAATATATTTCCCATAAGCTCACCATCACAGCCTAATCCACCATTAAAATATCGTTCTTCCTTCCCTTTTGCATATTCGATCTTTCACCACGAGCTCAATCACCTGTTAAAAATAGAACAATATATATATATATATATATATATATATATGCAAGTTCTCTGTTTGGAAGAGCTAATAGCTAAGGCTTGTTAAATAAGAGTTCGTTACCGGAAATGCTTTCCCCCGAAAAGAAAAATTGCATGCATTAGGGTTAGTTTGCTGATGTTGTTTTCCCTACATTTTTTTTTTTCCTTTTCATTTTGGAAGGAGTGCTTTTACAATCTCATTATGAAAGTGGAAAACGTGGAAAGGGATGTTCAGGTAAAAGCCCACACAGATTCCTATTTTGGGATGGAGTTGTTTTCTAAATTCGAATTTTAATACTTTTTTTTTCTGTCTCGCAACGTAATTCTCTAGTTTGTTAATGGTTTTGCATAGGTTTCTGAAAACGCAAATTACGGTGTTATTTGTCACGTTAAACTTCATTAAGCTGGAAAAATATTTTTAAGGAAAATTGATGCGAATTTGTAACATCGTGGTCAAAATGTGAGCGTTAAGTTACGTTGTTTTGCACAATTAGCTCTAAATTGACATTTTTCGTATGTACAAATGTTAATTTATGCATTATTTCATAGTTAAAAGTTATAAACTTGTTGCATGAAAAAATATTTTTACTACATAATTAGGTATAAGACGCATTTTTAAATACATTGTATTCTTTAGTAACAATTAACATTTAATTTAAATAGACGAAAGAGTTATGTAGAATAGTGTATCATGAGATATTTAATAGTTATTGCAAATTTATTTTTATTACATTCGAAAATTCATTAAAAGACGGAATAAAATTTAGAAAGAAATGTATTTCATGAAAAAAAAAATAATTGGTAGTTAGTATGTCGGCTCGGAGGCTGAGAGGTAGCCTGCCTGCTTCGTAAACCCAAGGTTGTAGGTTCGATAATGGCTCCAGTCAATTTGGATCTGGTGCTCTCGGTAAAATTAAATCATGGCAAAATTTGGCATACGACGAGAGCTTGAGTGAAAATTTATTCAAGCATCAAAATTTGGTTGTGAGATCCATCCCAAGATGATTCCAACATGAAGTGGTCCACATATCTTGGAACTTGCTGTGACTTTGAAAGCTTAGTAACTTATATGCAGCACATTAGAAAAAAAATATTTAATATTTTCTTAGCGTAAATAATTTAATTATATTCAAATTTACCAATAATTAAAACTATATCAGGCAAATCTGTAAAAAAGAATGATTTTTTAATTTATAAATGAATTTATATGTGTACAGATAATTCTGTATTTTCAATATTTTTTCTATGATGAAATTAAAATATATTACATATTGATTTACTTATATGTAAAGTATGTTAATTTTTCTAAATCAACCAAAAATGGAAAAAAAAACCCATATAAATTCAAATTATAATTTTTTGATTTTGAGAATTATGTGTGAACAGTTTGATGATTAACAGAGTCATACTTTAAAAACTTTGATAAAAAACAGTTTAATCATACAAATATTAATCAGCTATTTTTTTACTAACAAAAAAAAAACACTCTGCTAAATTTTTTAATAACAATTTAGAGAATATTAACAGTGATAATAAATACTAACGCTTTTGTTATTATGCTTAAACTGAATACTTTTTCTTAATATTTATTTTTCTAAAAACACTTCATGTAAAAAATAGAAATTATAGTAGTTAATGTGAGTTTCTAAGGAATTTTTTTAAATGATAGTATTTTATGGCACTTTGAATAGTTTCTTTATTTGTAATCTCTTATTAAGTAATAGGATTAATCATTTTTATAATGCGATAGTAACAAAGTTTTTCACTTCGAGAGAAAAGAGAAATCTGTAAAGTAAAATAAACTTATGTTGGATATTTTCATATTTATTTTTGGAATTGTTGCTTATTTAAATATATGTTTTTTTTTCTTTTTATGATATAAAACCAGATTATTTTTTATACAAAAAAGTACTAATAATTTGCACTTAATAAAGTTAATTAAAAATTTTGGCTGAAATATCTGTTATTAGTTGATATTTTTTTAAAAACATATACAAGATATGAAGAAATGGTGTTTCGGTCTCAGGCAGTAAGAGGAGAAAAGCCCCATTTTCTATTGTTTTCTTATTTTTATTCCTTCGCATATATTTATAGATTTTTTTCTGCATTATAAACATTTTTTAGGTAAAGAGCTTAACAGATCTTATACAATATGATTCCACCATGCCCCTAATGACTTACCAATAAAGGACTAATTTTTTAATCCACATAACTCAAAAAGTAATAATCAACAATTTTCGGAATTTAACATTTAGACAAATTATAAATATGTGAAAAATAGATTTTAAAAGTGAATATATATATAGAACCAATATTGTTCAGTTGAGAAGATAATTCATGAAATTATATTAAGTGTTTCTCATTTTTCGACTAATTCTAATAAGGGTATTTCGTTGATATTTACTAATATTAAAAGGAATTATATTTAAGACATTTAAAATAACTATTATGGTCTACTGAATTAATTCTGTTCCATTTTTAAAGAAATAAAATGCTAATAATTTACTTATGGAAAACAAGTTGCAGAAACTGGAATTCGATTATTTTTAAATAAATAAGTGGTCTCAATATTTCTGGTGAATGTAAGCGTCTTACGAACTGTTAATATTAATTTAGTCGTTACTTGCTCAGTTTATGTCTTTCAGTTGTTGATCTCAGTCTAAATAAAGTCATGTCACATGATATTTGCTTAAGATAGTGTTTTGTCTTCAATCAATATTAATGTTTATTATATATATAATTATCATTTTTACTTTACTTATAAGCTAAATGGGTTTGGTTTGCTTGATTTGCATAAATTTAAATTTTATTTAATTAAATGCAGTTTAAACAACTTAAGGCTTTTTAATACATATTATTTTTTGTCGATCCAAGATTTAGTAAAAACCATTATGTGTCGAGAACACAGACAATACTATTGTCATATTGGATAGATGTCCGATATGAAAAAACAAGCTATTGTAATAATTAAGCTGAACCACTATGCATTGTTTCACATACATTTTGTCGCATGGCGTAACGGTTTATTTTTTCAAATCTTTATTATATTTGTATTTATTACTTCGTTGATTGCAGCAGAATTGAGATTCCATATTGAATGAGTCTTCACAAAAATGTATTCTTCCAAAATCCACTAGAAAGTTTTGAGAAGGTTATTGAGGGGTGTAATCCATCATTAAAATTATTATTTAAAATTTTTACATATGCCTTGTGGCATTAGCTTACATATGAGTACTCAATAAAATTCAATACAACTAGTTCAAACCATTGTTAAGTTTTATTTAAAATTTCAGCTTTCGAAGAACAGCCACTCCAGCTAGCATTAAATATTGTTGAATCCTTTTTTATGAGCACGAATTATAAAGTAAAATCTTTACATTCCCTTATTTTGTGCATATCGCATATTAATTATCCCTCTTCACTGCAAAAAAGAATATTTCACATATTGATGTATGGTTAATTAGTGTACTCATTGTTATAAAATATTCCTTCATAACATATTCATAATTTTTGCTTGGTTATTTTTTAGACTTTTACAACAAAAATAACGTTATTATATATTATATTTTGTATGGAGTCTCTAATAGCAGGAAAAAACATAAGATATGCTTATTAAGGAATTTTTTAAGGTCCTGTATTTTATAAGGCGATTTTTTACACAAACTTGTGTTAAACTATAATTATAGAGGGAAAGAGAGAGAAAAGAGAGAAAAAGAGTGCTGTATAAAAACACCAAATTCATGAAAATAATTATAATTAATGCTCTATAAAAAACTGATGAAAATTTTTTGCTTTGATAAATCCCTTTATGCCTTAAAAATTTTCCAATTTGGATAGTTTAAAATTTTGAAAATAGAAATACACATGAGGTTTTTTTTTAATATAATAGTTCATTATAATGATATACATACTTCATTTACAAATAATATGTGCATTTAAATAAAGGAAGAAAGCAGAAAAATAGGTTATGGATGTTAAAACTGTTTTGTTAGTTTTACATAAAAAGTCATATTTATATTTCATTCTTATTTTTATGGCCCTGAGATTTATATGTATTTATAAATCTCTGGGTCATAAATATATGAATTGTATGTTGATGAAACAATTGCGTTTTTCAATCATGATTTTAAATAAATAATAATAATATGTTTTGAAAATATTAGATATTTTTTTACTAACTGGAGAAAGAAAAAGAAATTAAAACTGATAATGTTACGTGAAATCCTTAAGATTTTATCACTGTCGATCCCATGTGCTTTTTATTATTTGAAAAAATTTCTTTGAGTCAAATTGGTATCAGTAAAACTTAAGTAAATTTTTAATTAAAATGTATTGATTTAATAAAAAAAGTCATTTTTTTTTCTTATTGCCTTTTGGACTACAAATTTGTTCATTATTCTTCTGCATGCTAATTTAAAGCATAACACTACACACAAATATTATATTGATAAATAAAATTAATATAAAATATTTCTTCTCAAATTTCTATGTGAATCAAATTAAAAAATTAATGGTACTAATGAAATAAACTCGGTAGGGCAAAATAGTGATATCAATTCTAATTAACATACAATTGTTAATTATTTTTATGCAGATACTCTTTTGTTTTACTTGGAATATTTCACAAGCATGCTATTAAAATGAATTATCAATATAAATTATCACGATTATGCTTATTACAAATATAAGGAACTGAGATAAATGTTTTGAGAAATTTCGAATGTTGTAATTTCTTAGGAAGGCATTAAATTTTATGTGATGAAGCAAATTAAAAATCCCCTTAATATTAAAAATACATTTAAATTAACATAGATGCTGCATAACATCTTTCCTAAGAACTGTTTATTACATTAAACAAGTACGTGTAACACAAATTTATAAATATAATTGATTTAATTTGTTTGTATTAAATCAGTTAGATATAATTTTATTTATCGGAAATGATAAATAAAGAAAAAGAGATCCTCAATGCTTTTTCTAAGCCTTAAAAAGCAGGAAATATAACTTGCTTCAGTACTTATTACTTGTTTAAGTTTGGTAAAGCAGTACTTTAATCTTTTATATAATAAAAAATGATTACGAATATAATTTATCCTTTATTACTTGGGATTTATTGCTTAGGCTCTACATTTAACTTTCATTAGTTTTCTTAAACTTTAAAAAAGTAATTTTCATTTTACGGTTACTTAAGCTTTGGTCAAGTATATAAGTTTAATAAACAATTCTAAATGATCTTATCTGAAGTTCTGTCCCACAAAAAATATACAACGTATAGTTATTTTCTAATTTCATGATGGCAACACACGAGTATACATTTCATCTGCCAGCCAAAAAAAAAATATATCAATCTGATAATATTTTGATTCCGAGTCATGCGTTAACCCGATTTCAGGTCGCGTAAGTCAGAGTTATAAAGCGATCACTCTTCCCAAACGTTATCTCCTGAACGAAGCAATCCATCCAAAGAGTTTCTTCTCCAGAATCTTATGTTCACTCGATAAAGATTGAAGCTAAAAACGCGATCTGTCTTTTTATCAGGTGAAAGTAACGCAGATGCCGTACAGTAGCATGAAATCCTTGGACGCATTCCGCCGTAAAATATTTCTTCCTACCATCTTTCCAATTTATTCTGGGATCGAGGTTTTGTTAGTATTTTTCCCCTTTCACCTCAGAGACTCTTTCCACTTTCTTACCATGGGAACTAGCAAGTGGTGGAGCTTTTATGGGATATAAATTCTTCGCCTTGTTTTGAGAAGCGTGTAGTTTATTTTGTTTTAGTCGCGTTAGATGTTTTTATTCATTTATTTCGAAACATTCGTTAAACTTCTGAAACGTAAGGAGGTGGGTAGTTAGGCGCAAATAAATTACTTTTTGGAATGAGTTGTAGATAAGTTTTAAACAAGGAATGAAGCTGTTTGCGTCCGAAAAATATGGACGTGGTTAATTTGTTTTCGAAAATTTGCTTAGAATTAATGAAAAATTTGATTACATGGGGCTTAATTATGCTATTTTTATTTTTATATTTATAAATTTAATATTTATGGATAAAATATAAAAGTAATTAAGAAAGCTTGATCTTACTTTAATAATTAACTAAAGGTGCCTTCAAATAAATTTGAGTTTTGTTTCATTAAGCTCGCCTTTCTGCTATAATTAATATTTGTTAAAATTTTTATTAATACTGAAAGTGTATTTAAATATAATTTTATATATGGATGTCATTATATGATATATTAATTCCAAATGATAATTAAAAGTAATATTTTTTAACTATCATGCATGTAACTGGGTACATGTATGATAGTTCATGGCGGTTTGACGAGTCACGTATTAAGTTTGACGATTTGACGAGTCATGTATTAAGTTTAACTGGGTACACGTATGACGTTTCTTACAATTTTTCAGTTCATCATTTTATTTAAAACCGAATTATGTGACATTAAAATTTTAAAGGGAAACCCATTCGATTATAGAATATAACTGCATTTAAAGGTTTAAATTTTTCAACAAGAAGTACATTATTTTTTGTTTTAATATCTTTAATTTTTGTGTTATATCCAAATACTGATCGATCCTAAAAAATAATTAAAAACTAAGCAAAAAATTTTAATTAAATAAAAGCAACTTTGCTGTTATTTCCATTTTCGAATTTTGAAAATTATTTTTTCTACTGAAATAATTAGAGGTGTTTTAAGAAATTAGCAGATAAACTTTAGCCACGTATTTTTACATTGTTTTTAAATAATCTGGCAGTAGATATTTTGAATAACACTATTAAAATAAAACTTAAATGTTCTATTTATGAATAAGGCTGCAAACTGAAAAATTGACATTGGAGAATTCATGCGCTGATTGAGGTCTGCGATGACATTTTTTGCAGGGGTTCGCTTTTTAGACATTACAATCCACTACAATACCCATCAGTCTCTTTCACTGAGCTTCTCTTTCAGCCTTCTGTTCTCCTTGCCCAGCTTGTCTTACCACGCCACGTAAAGGCTGTCATGATTTTAGAAACGCATAAAAGTTAGGATAATTCGGTAACACTTGCTCCAGCTAGACGGGCACATACAATTTGGCCTCTTTGAAATTATAAAACGTCCGAAATTTTGCGGTTTGGAAAAAAAATCGAAGACTTACACAAATTCAATAAAGCCATCACCTTTTTCCGGAATATATACATTTATATTTATGAGGGGAGGGGAAACAACCTGATAGCTATTATTATATTTTAATTCTTACGAAGCGCATTCAAAAACGTTATTTTTATTCAGAGGTGATTTCATTATTATGTTAACTACCTGTGTATATAGGACTGATTTCAAATTAAACCTTTTAGACCCCTCGTGTTTTTATAATTTCCCTTCAATCAGTAGTGTTTAATACATTGTTTTTGGTTTCCAAAAATTTAAATATACATATATCATAATTTCCAGTACTCAAATTATTTGTCTCTCTCAAGATGAGCATTTTAAGAATTATATATGAATATTATACGTATATATATATAGTTCACACATTCCCATAAACATATAATTTAAAGAGTTATTTGAAATGATTGCACACTTTTTAGAATTACATTTGATATGCACAAGAAGAATATGAATTGAAAAAAGGTGAGGAATATTTGAGAATGCAGGGTATTGAAAAATACATTTTACTTCTTTCATTTCTTGGAATCTTAAATAAGTTTAAAAAAATCAATATATATATAATGACTCCTTCTCGCCTTCTTTAAATTGATTCCCTTAAAATATTTTCTAATTTTTTTGGTACGGGACTGTGATAATTTAATCTTAATATAATTGCTCGTGCGCATTTGCAACCAATCACGACTCCCATTAGAAAGGGGAGTCGTGCAACCTTCAACGCCAGTATGAAACTCAGAGCGCTGGGTTCTCGCTCACTTATTTCTTTGTTTGCTTGTCAACAACATGTCTTCGCTTATGTGCTTTTGTGTTCTTAGAAGTTATATTTTAAGTGAACTGTTGTAATGTCCTGGTCAGAAATAATAAAAAATTACAAGTATCAAGACCCCTTCAATATGCCACGACTACAACCTAAAATGAAATAAGCAAGAAAAATCCCACGCATCCCAGAATATAACACACAC
Organism: Trichonephila clavata; assembly: GCA_019973975.1. NCBI lineage: Eukaryota > Metazoa > Arthropoda > Arachnida > Araneae > Nephilidae > Trichonephila > Trichonephila clavata. The sequence continues at coordinate 230,390 of BMAO01018293.1, read as the reverse complement.
ACACACAAATATATATATATACATTAAAGGATATGATCATAGAATCGTTTTCAATATTTTAAAAAGTCAATCAATTTATAATAAATGTAAAATACTTCACTTTACCAGTTATAACAAAGTTTTTGCAAGACGTGTCCTTCCATAACTGAACACAACATGTGCCTGTCAATGTTCAATATTGTAGAAAAAATGATTTAGCTTAAATGATATCTTATATAATTTCTAATTCCTTCGTTCAAATCAGGAATAAATATTGTAAGATCAACAAATTAATGATACATCCAGTGAGGTGATCAGTATAAGAGTATCTAACGTGGCCAAAATGAGATTTTATTTTATTGCTACTATCAACGGTAACTCTCATTCCCAATAGGGATTAGCTATCCCTTTAGCCAAGGAATCTTTATTTGGAACAATATTTGGATTAATGACGAACTATTTCCCTAGAGGATGAGAAGGTCTACGTTACGATCAAAATAGTTCTTTTTTCCAGACTCTAACACACAACAAAGCGATAACTGAGGGACATGATTCTGATCACTGATTACGGCTCTAGAAACACTTAATCACATTTTATGTCAAACAGCTTTGTTTGCAGCATCTAGGCATTGAATAGAAACTTTGTCGTAACTCGGAAATTTACTGCATAACTGTACTCTAAAAAATAATGATTCTAAATACTATGGTTTACTATTTGTTTACCACATTCTTTAGAGTAATTTGATACATTTTAACGTATTCGGTATTATAAACAAAACAGAAAATTTTTTAGCAAGTGTATGTTTTTAGTTTAAACATTATTAAAGTTCTTCTTTTAAACATTAATGTACATATATCAATGTATGGGATTACAATATGTAATTATTTACATTGCAATACGTATATATAATTAGAAAGATAGGAAAATATATAATAATTGTTTAATTTACATTTTAATATATATCATTCACTTTCCTTAATTATATATATCACTATTAACGTTCTTGAATTTTAGCCGGATATTTTACAACTCATTAACTAATATTTTTTTGCACTTTCTCTATTTTTTTAAAAATATTTAATATATTTTTCTTTTTGTGTATTGCTTGATAATTTGAGTACTGAAGAAACTTCGTTTTACTCCGTTATTATTTGCCTTTTAGGTTTAATTGTATTTAAAGTTAATTTTAAAAATAGTTGTATAAGTATAACAGAATGAAACACTGTAATTTAGTTTTTGGGAAGACTTTAATTCTAAGAATCTATAAGTTCATATTTGTTTGAAATTGAAATGTTAAATTTTAATGTTATTATTAGTCCTTAAGGTGGAAAAGAGCATTAAACTTACAAAATTTCAGTATTTTTTGCATGTGTTCGCTGATGCTGCTAATGATAATGGTTTAAAATATTTGTTTACATCTTTTATTTATTTATTTATTTTTGTGATTATTTTCATTCCGTATAAGAGACACATTTTTGAATTTTAAATTTGTTCTCCATTAATTGACATTATTTATGAGGTATAATTAAAAATGTTCTTTGTCCTCTTCTTTTGTAATTATTTAGTAAGAAGCTATGTAATGCTATATATAAATCGTAGAAACCTTTTCTTATTCATTTAAAAATATCTTGATAACGTGTTAGCACATATCTTTTTAGTATAAAACCACTTATCCCTTAAGTATGACCTCCCTAACTCAAAAAAATCTCTTTCGTATCATACTACATATCCCTTGAGTATGATTTCCTTGTCACATATATCTTTCGTATTATAAACCACATATTCCTTGAGTATGAACTCCCGGACAAATATCTCTTTCATAACAAGATTTAAGTTATTCAACCTTGAAAGATAGTGTGGCGATATCTAAGTAAGCCTGTAATAGCCTCCGGACAGGAGTGATCACTTTTGTCTAGTGGTATGTTACGCGCTTACGAATCGGAAGGTACCGAGTTCAAACCTTCGATATTGGTGACCTCGGCTGAAAAGAAAAACGCAAACCTTCTGATGTGTCATGTCGCCATCTACTCGCAAGAAGAGCAAGCAAAGTCGTCAGACTCACTTGACGCAATAGTAACAACTCCCATAGTAACAACTCGACACAACAACAAAATATCTCGTTCGTTCGCCTATCCACCGACTCACTGGTGGGGGAGTACTGTGGCGATATCTAAGTAAGCCAGTAATAGCCTCCGAACAGGAGTGATCACTTTTGTTTAGTGGTATGTTACGCGCTTACGAATCGGAAGGTACCGAGTTCAAACCTTCGATAATAGTAAAAATCATTATAACGTTATTAAATAAAATACATAAATTATGTCCTGCAATTTAAAAATATTTACCTAGTGATCTCTAATTTTTTTTAATTATTAGTAATTAATTTTATTACCGTTTTCCCTACTTTGATACTTAAACATTTAATCACCATTAAGGAAGATAAGGATAATCGATAAAAATTTAAGTTTACAGTGCGAATTACAAAAAGTGGTTAAACGGTTTTGTGAATCAGTGATTGAATACATATTACTCCTATATCCTTTAATGAAATAATTGCTCTTTTAGTAATTTTATGAACTTAAAAAAATTGATAATGTATTAAATAGGAAAATAATCGAATATCTTAAGAAAATAATCAAATGCTGCTTAGTTAAAATAATTTTTTCCTTGTGTCATACGTCACATATTTCATTAAAAACTGCTACATTTACAGCATTTTATCCCTTTATCTACTGATGGTACTTATAAGTACCGCCGACGTTAAAATTGCATAGAATAACCATTTTTACAAATATTCTGACAGTACTTCATAGGAACACTCTTTTAAGGTATCCCTGGTTGCTATAACTTTTTTTTTTAAAAAAATGGAGATATGGGGATTTTTTTGTTATTTTTAGATTTGCTTAGTATATTTTAAGAAAAATATGCTAAAATTAAGAAGGAAAAAAGAAATTATTATAACTAAAATGGGAAAAAATAGCATAAACGTGGCTCATTCTATACCAAAGGTTTATGAACAAATTTTAAATTTTTTTCATTCTAATGTGTTGCTATGTTATTCATTTTTGAAATGACCTTCAGGGTAAGAGATATTTTCTTTTTTACAAAAACTAGAGTACTTTATTTCAGTTATTATATGAAATTGCTTAAAAAAACCGTGATTACATTAACATAAGGGACAGTAAATTTTGCAATAAAACAGTGATTGATAAATCTGAAGGTTAAAACAATTCTACTATTATACAGAACTTACAGAAAAAATTTCAGTTAATTATTTTCAAAACTGTTTTAGCAATCGCTGGCCCCGTTTGAGTATTTCAACGAAACATATTTCGAGTGAAAAGTTTGACATCTTGCTTAAAGTAATGGTATCTGATCTTACTAAAACGCTTGTAGTTTTTGTTCTAGTGAACGGAAAATGATAAACTTTGTATTTTTATAAAGCTAATAAGGTGGCGTATAAAATAAAACATAAAACAAATTTGCCAATTTGTGGCAAAATTCACAATTTTAGGGTAGTCGGATACCTTAATTCCATTATTCCATTGAAAATTTCATCATGAGTTCTATGGCGAGTATTTTAGCTTGGAAGGCAAATAATTTTAAAACTTAAGTTGTGTTTTCAGCTGCCACTTTTATCTAATTGTCAAGATTGTCATTTTTGTTCTGCAAAAGTAGTTAATGTGAAAAAGTGTCTCACGTTTTCATATGTTAGTTAAGACCTTAGAAAACAATTTGACTATTTATTTTAAGCGAGCAATGTATGTATTTCGAAGAGTCCGAGCATCCGCTCCCCAGTCCCTGCCAGAAATATATTTTAAAATTTTCAGTAGCTGTTTGCCTGTTCAAACCAAATTGTTTATATGAGCATGACCAAGAATCTCCTGATCTAGGATGAATCTCAGATATTTGGGATGTTTTTCCCAATTCAGTCGACTGCCCAGTAAATAAATATCAGTTTCTTAGTTGCAAAGATGCCTGTTGGTGGTAAAAATACTTGATACAGACTTTTATGGATTAAAAAGAATTTTATGCTCTACAGAAAACTTTTCCAGCCGAAGGAGAAAATAGTTAATTTTGTTCTGAGCACTATATATATATATATATATAATTAAACTTGTTTGCTGCTCCAGATTATTATGTCATCTACATACAATCCCATTCAGTGATCAGAATTGACTTCAGTCTCAATTCCGGTGGTAAATATGTGGTACATTTATATACCACCGGTACACCAGTACACTGGATGTTTTAGAAAGCACTTCGTAATTACTTTCCGTCTGCTTAGTTTTTTATTATGTTTTGTTTTAGCCTTATTACTAAAGTGTAATAGAGTTATTCCTTTGGCATTTTCTTTTAGTTTAACTTTTTTATTTTGCCTTTTTCTTGTTTTTTAATGTTTACAAAAAGTGTTTGAAATTTGAATCTGAGCTTAATTTTTTTGTTGCACAATTAAATGAAATATCTCTATTATTTATTCAGAAATTAAAATTTTAATTTCCTTGTATGTAACTGAGATTTCACAATAACAGGAGGTTTTCAAGGTGCTAAAAGTTTTCTTCCTCTTCTTAGAATATCTGGTAAAAGGAAGCTCAGTCTTCAAAAGGCTTCGGATTTATTACAGAACCTGCCATCAGAAATTAGTGATGCACTAACAGATCGTTTTTCAAGTCTCAGCAAATAATTTCCAGGGATTTTCCTCTGATTCATAATAAGACGATCAAGAGGCTGAAGAGCAAGACCCAGAGGGCACTAGCTGATGTTCAGGAAATACAGTATTTCCTCCCCCCAAGATGCAGTATTTTAAGCTTCACTCAAATTACACAACATTTAGTGTATTTTTGTGTATTAATGAAAAGCATACCTGTTTCTTTGAATATCATCAAACTAATTTTATACGTAAAACTGCTTTTATCTGTAAAAAAGTTATTTAAAAATTATTCCGTGTGTTGTAAAATATTAGCGTTTTCTGGTTAGTTAGAATTCGTAAGAGTTAAAACTGTCTTGAAAAACCATCTGACTTTTTCAAGACAGTTTTAGTCTCTTTGTATTACGATGATATTTTAGCCCTCCGTGTACTGACGGTACTTTAAAGTACTAATTTCATTAATTAGATATAGGGTATTCAATTTCTCAAAGTTGAATATTTTATTTATATATATCCCTTATAAATCAATGTAGTGACTGAAAAAATATATTGAACGAAAAAAATTGCAATTAATTATAATGCGGTAGATAAAGGGTCAATAGACAATAAAATATTTAAAATACGAGCGTAGTTGAATTTTAACCTTGTTTACTGATGGTATTCTATGCATGCAAACTCTGCTCAGTTATAAATTGTTTTAAAAAAAATAATTGAAATAAAGAAATTAACTGAAAAAATTTAAAAATAAATTAAAATAACTGTCATAATTAAGCAAAATGAATTTCAGGATAATTGGAATAATTACGTATAATTTGGTTATGTAATTAAAATGGTAATATGAGTATTTTTAATCTGGATGATTAAATAAACATTCATTTAATGAAACAATGTATTGAGGCAATCAAAATCTTTTTTTAAGGTATCCGAACACGTTTGGAGTACTTTTTAACAAAATAGCAGACTAAAACATTATAAATGCTCTTTTAGGACTCAATACCAATAAATATTACTATTTAAATATCAAAATTTAAAATAAATTACCTGAATTTTACAAAAATCACAATTATAAGTAAAATTTTAGCAATATTTTTGAAAAATTTCAAAGTAGTTAGAGAAAAATGTAATAAACATATATTAGTAAAAGTATTACGAAAAAAAAATTAGATGCATTTATCTAGAAAATGTACTAAAATTTTAATTTTTTATAAAATTTGAAAATTTTAGAGCTGATTGAGTAAACATCATATGAAATGCTACATTTTTTATGAGATCATTATTTAAATAACAAGCAATAACTCAAAAAGTATTCATACAATAAGAAATATTTTAGTACATTCTCTAGAAAATAACGTAAATATCAGGTTTAAAAAGTTTTATAAAAATACATTCGTAATATTTTGAGTTATCAGACTCGCCATGATAAATTTTGAGCAATTTAAATGCCCACTTCTGGTAGATCAAAAACCCACTTCCAGTTTTTCTAACTTTATAAAATTGATTGTAACTTGGTCTCTAGGTAGTGTAGAAACAAAATAAAGTATGTTTCGTAAAGTCAAAAAATAGCTCTATTCAATAAAATAAAAAACAAAAATATCTGTCTTGACTGAATTTGATCATTTTCAACGTGTTCGGATACCTTAAAAATAACTGACATTATTTGGTTTTTCATGAAGTACGTATGGTAAAATGAACTTGCAGTTTATTATGCAAATTACTCTTTAATTATAATACTATTGTAAATGCATTGAGAAACTGTATTTTCCTTTATTTATTTGAGATATGATACCATATAAAAACAGCAATTAATTGCTTACATATAAGTTTAAAAATAATTCCCTTCCCATAATTTTTAAAAAAATAAAAACAAGATAATTAGATATTTTTTTAAAAATCCAATTTGCAAAACCATTTGGATGATTTAAAATCTTCATGCGTTATATTTTATTTTTTTATTTAAGAAATTATTCTTAGTACCTATTTGAAACATTGTTTATCGATTTGCTTGAATGGTTTAAGTCTAGATAAATTATTTTCTCATTATGTATGACTTCTTTAAAAAAGACGTTAAAACAAAAAATAGATAGATATGATCATAAAATATATTAATACTTGCCATTTATTACTTTTTTACTGTCTTTTTTTACTAATTAACCCGCAAGATATATACTGTTTTAATCAAGGTTTTTTTAATTAGATTATAACATTAAAAAACTGAATTTATTTTCACTTTATAAATCCACTATGAATTATAAAAATGGTCAAAATTAGTGAGTGTTTTTTCAGAGAAATGCTCATTCGAAAAGTTTTTTTACTTATTTTATCAAGCGTAGTTTTAATTTATTTCTGAAACAAAAAAAATCAGTTTGGAGATGTTCTTAAAAACGATAATTAGTTAATTGCTCCAAACTCATCTTGAAGATTCTTTTCTAATATAATGAACTTTTTTAATACTACTTTTTCATCATGCATGTACAGTTTTAAATAATTTAAAATCAGAAAATCAAGAAAATTTTGTAGAATGTTTTTATGCAAATAAGAATTTTTATTCAATAAGTGCAAAATGAAATATCTGAATATTATTTCCGTATGAAATAATTTTTTTATACTAACTGTTATACTAAAATGCAATAATATTTTTCATTTACATTACTTGTACAAAATAAATTTGTTTAACACAAAGCAGTAAGAGAGAGAGAGAGAGAGAGAGAGACATAATTTAACTCTTCAAAAATGTAGCGTACATATTTATCGGAATTCGTAAGTAGATTTGACTCTTTTTTTTTATCTTCAGTATATCCCTTTGAAAAGTTTTGATTAATTGTTTATTAACGTTGTAGTTTCACTCAACATGGAAGTTAATGATGGTGAATTTCATGATTTTAAAAATAAGCAAATGAAGAAGATGCAACGGATTTGATTCCTCAATCTTAACACTTGTACATGTTGCCAACATGAGAAATTAGAGCTTGGGAAAATTTAACGTGCATCATTAACTCGATACGGTCTATTTTTAGTGACATTAATAATCGAACTTTAAAAGTTTTCAAAATGATCAAAAATACATTGAAATGCAATATTTGCTTATTAAAATATACTAAGTTTCAAATTATGAGATGGACAAAACAGTTTCATGGAATTAAAAATAAAAGGAAACCTTTGGACGCGAAAATATTTTGGAATATATTAATTATAGAATTTTAGATATATAAATTTTTACACTCATAAATTTTTATTTTATACAAATAAAAAAAAAATACATTTTGTTTCAATCAATGAAGCACATGTATAAGATAAAGAATTTAAATCTTTAGAAGCACATTTAACATGCATGTGATTAAACCATGTTCAAGCTCCTGTTGTGTAACTTTTCTTGAATAAATGTAACTTTTTTAATTATTCTTGGGCAAACAAAAACTTTTCAAAATGTTATAAATACATAAGAATTTTTTTCTTTATTTTTTTTCAAAATTCTGTTTTTTGAATAGAAAGAAAAAAAATCGCATTTAATCATTTTTTTTAGCTATAATGATGTTACAAAAACTCTTAAGAATAAACACCATTTCTCGTTCATCTAAAAATAAGAACAAGTGTGCTTAGCAAATAAAATATTTTGAAAGAATTATATAAAAATAAAAAGCTTTTATTACAGGCTTTGCGGCTCACCATTGCTTTAAATTTTATAATTCGTTTTAAGGTATATATGAATATTGTTTCTTTCGGTGAGTCAGTATTTCTATTCTAAGGTGATAATTCTAAATCTTTCAAAGTTGAAGAGAACTGCAGTTTTTAAGATAAGACCAAAGAAAGCAATTGTAGTTTAAGCAGTTTTAAATTGAGATAGATTGACTTTGAATTAGGATATCTATTTTCTTGTTCTTCATTTACAGCCCTTATAAATTATTTTGGATTTTGTTCAGCTATTCGTCTCCTCATATATTTAGGCTTCCTTTTAATTTTTCCTTTGAGTAAAATACCCTAGAAATTTCCTAGCTCTCTCACATATGAACAGTTCTACTTCTTGTTTTAGCTTGTTCACATGAACTTTGGAATTGTAATAATCTTACAAAGTATATTATATGCAGACCTCATAATGCATAAACATAAATATAATAAGTTAAAGTTTAAAAATACTAAAAAACACCCTTTAATATATAATCGAAATAAGTTGTAATTTAAGCTTTTAGTCGCCAAATCTGAAAATGGGATATGAGCCAGATGAGAGATGGGATCTGAAAACAGTAAATCGTTAATTCTGATCAGGACAATGGGACAAAATTATTAAATCATTTTATTGTCATCGGTCCTGCGCAAGTGAGAAAAATTTCGAATTAATCTGACCTTTTAAAGTGGGTAAAAATTGAGTTCAAAGATTCCGTTACATACAAGTGAAGCTTATAAAAGGGTGTTAAATAGAAGGCAATTTTCTAACACATATGCTGCAATTTTGGATTGGCGTTAAATTGGGTGCTTAGTTTTTCTGGTTATAAATACAATTTTTTTAAAAAATCACCTTTTTTAAATTATTAAATTCTTATTATGCTTTAAAAGAACTAGCAAAATTAAAATTGAGAACTACTTATTACCTGTTTATGCTAAAAGAATTTAAGAGAACATGAATATATATGTGAGTTATTCAAGATACATTTATAAAGAAATTGAAAGCCGTTGCTCTATTCTGTTTATGTTTCCTGGCGTTTAGAGAAGGTTTAAATTATGATATAACTAATCAATTAATGAATCTAAGTTTCAGAGAATTAGAATACAGATATTTTGTATTTTGTATAGGAACAGCTGACTTTAAACTTTGTATGAAATTTTCACTATTTCATGTTAGGATGATTAAAACTGATAGACATATCAAGTTTATCTTTTGTGGAATTCAATTTTTGTTTAAAAATATACACACATTAAATTTCTATATAATATATTTTTAAGTAAGTAAATATTTTTCACATTAGAATAAAATCTTATAAGAGAATGGTAATATATATATTTATTTTGAGCAAATCGCAAATTTGTTAAGCAAAATCATATAAATAATTTTACATACCATTTTAATTACTTAAATTCACATTAATTTTTTTTCTAAATAACATCCATATCTGTTCTTAAAATTTAGATATTTTATCAATATAAAATTAATTTTGCAGCATTTTGAAAAAAATAAAGAAGGAATGAACTCCAGTATTTAAAATTGAAAATTCTTAATCAAATAATTAAATTTGCGATCAATGTGCTTAAGGATTAAATAAAACTTTATTCTATGCACGATTGGAATTCTCTTAGAATAAATCTCTCCATTTGATTTTCAAATTTCGGATGAAATCTAAATTCCAATAAATTCTTTTAGTTGACTTTCATACAACTAACTTTTTTTTCCAATACACAATGTTCACGCAGCGTAACATAATGCCATGTCCAAGAATATAAAAGTCTCCCGTCCATAAAATTAGAGGAAAATTTAATTTAAAAAAATTAACCATCAGATCAAGTCCTGCGAAACTAACCTGCCTCTAAAAAATGCCAAGCTTAAAGTACGCATATTTTCTTTGAAACTACAGTCAACAAAAGAGCAAAACTTGAAAATGCTTGGGAGAAACAAAAAAATTATCCCCCTTTAAACAATTCTGTGCGCCCCACATTTTCCTGAACAGTACATTTTGTAGAAGGGCGGGTAGCCAAGCGCAGCCCCTACAAGGCCGAAGTATCTCTTCCTGATGGAGGACATAAAATAAGGCCGAGAACACTTTTAGCAGTGGATAGTGTCGTAAATTGGAGAGGGTTTTACTTTCAAGAGGGCTCAAGGAATACTGTAAAAATAAAGATGAATAATATATGCAGGAAGTAAAATGCAATATTTTGTTTTTGATAACGTTTCTAGTTACGCAATGCTACCCAAACACAAAGAGCGAAATGACTTAACTGTATGAGCAGCAGGAATTTAAGTTCGTTATTTATTTATATGATATTTTTTTTTTTTATTTTACTCGTTTCAACTCATTCTAGCTTGTGATGTTTCATTTATTTACTTTTTCACTTCATTTTGGGACTTTTAACTTGGTGTGTTACTTAAATATGTAATTATACGAAAGAAAAATTGAAAAAGAAAAGGTTTGTTAAATTATGTTTTGGAGTTTTTGTACGAAAATGTGAATTGTATGTACCAAACGAAAAGAATCTAGAAATAATGCTGAGATAAAATTAGCTACTTGGTGAATACTATAATTGTAAGGATTCATTGCTTGTAGAAACAAATGCATTATTATGCAAAAACATTTATAATTGTACACATTTAAGGTGATTTCATGGACATTTCCTATTTTAATATCAAAAAGGTAAATTTCAATGTAAATGTATAAAAGTATTAACTCTTGAACTTATCAAATTTCTGTTCTTTAAGTTTAAATTTTTTTCATCAAATCATAAAAAAATATTTATTGATTTTACAAATTCCAAAGAAGCATTGGCAATTAAATTAATGGATTATGGAAATTAAAAAAATTGCTAAAATTAAAAGAAAATTTATTTTTAAAAGTTAAAAAAATATGAAAAATATAGAATTGCACAAAAGATGCAAATAGATCATAACAGTTATGTTACAGTAATTTTTACATTTATGTTAACATTCGGAAGTGCGTTTCTTTAAAAAAAATAACTGTAAAATATTCAAAGCTTATTAAACTTATCATGAAGGTTATAAGAATAGATATGATTACAATGTTTCTTGCAGTTAATGGCTTTAAGGAGTTTGTCTAAAATAAGCAATAAACCTCTGCTTTTTTTATTGAGATAAAAATAAAATATTAAAAAATCAATCATTAGAAAAAAATTAATCTATTTTAAACATAAATAGAGGCTGTATAAGTTTCGCCTCTTATAACGCATTACAGTTGCTGACGATTACTGTTGATATTGCAAGTTTCCTAGAGGCACAGCTAATAATGTCTTTACGACTCTGTAGATAATAACTGCTCGATTCTTGAGCTCGATTACTCTGTTGGGAACCGGAACACTGGTCAGTTGTTGTTGTACAAAAGAAGAAAAAAGCCCAAAATTAGAATTTTATGTATATATATACACTGAGAAAAAAATTCTCAACACCAAAAAAGAATTATTGTAGACTAATGATATTTTGGTGATACACTTGTCTAGGTGCATATATAATTAATTCAAGTTTCAAAGTCACAGGTTAGTGTAAGTGTGAGAGACTCACTTAATATATGAAATGAAAGTACAATAATAACCGATAAAGTGCTAGAATTTTGAATGCAAGCATGCAAACACGAGCATTTATTGTGTCGTACAGGTTCTGGATATCACTTTGTGGGATGGAATTACATCAATGTTGCATTTGGTCAGTCACTGTAGGTGCGTTTATTTCTGGCTGTAGAAAGCGTTGGAATTTCCTTCCAATGATGTCCCATTCGAGCTCAAGTGGAGAAGAATCTGGTGATTAAGAAAGTTAATATAGCAATTCAACATTTTGTAGAGCATGCTGGAATACAATAGCGAAATGACAGTGCACACGTTACCCTGTTAGAAGCGCCCCTGAATAGTGTTCATAAATGGCAGCACAACAGTTTGAATTGCCAGACTGACGTACACGCTTACAGTCAAGATGTGTAAAATCACCAAAAGAGTGATTTTTTTATCATAGAAAATTGCTCACCAGGCTATAACTCAAGGTGCAGGTTAAGTGTATCTAGGTTGCAGAATGGTTGTTTTCAAGTGCTGACTTGGCATTTTTCTTACGGTATACGGCAATCACTGGTACAATATGGCAACAGATCTCACCGGAGAACACAGACCATTAACACTACACCCTCCAATGAGCTCTAGTGTGATATCACTGAAGACGCAGATGTCAGGAAATTGGAGCTAATGTTATAAACACTAAAGGGTGTCTGACTTTCTGCTATTCCTCAAACAATTGATTCGATACAATTCACTGTGTAAATCTGCTGCCAACAAAAGCTATAATTTCTTCTGTAGGTACACTACGATTCTCCACAGATATACGAAGAATACCGTGATTTTCTCTTCACTTGTGCCCCTTGTGTGATTGGATCTCGGTTTTCTCCTGACAATACCTTCCCGAGACAACTGCTGTTAACAACCATGCACAGAGGATATTTTCCAACCAAGAGTTTCTGAAATATCATGGAAAGAAAATTCCCTTTCACTTATCCCAATTATACGACTTCGTCCAAACTCAGGGGACTGTTGAAATGGTTTCTTTGTATTCTTAAGGGTAATCTTGGCTAACACCAATTCATTACGTCAAATCTCAAAGATAAATAATGCTCGAGAACTTTACAGCACGTATTTAAAACACACCGATGTGCGTATTTAAGTACCACCTGATTTGCACACTCAAAGTAGCTCTCGTAACGCCTAACGCAAATATAACGCCTATATATATATTGATAAATGTAAAATACCAAACTATGACGGAATTTTACAGGTATTCTATAGGTTTGTACACCTAAAAACAACTGTTCTAATTCCACACTCGATGATTATGAGTAATTACTATAAATGTGCAAACGGTAGCTTCACTACAAATATGCGTATGCATTGAATATGCGATTCTAATATCGTGAGTGCTATTCATCCCCCGAATGGGACATGGAGATATAAATTTGCATCAAAATTAAGATGTAAAAGATAGTTTCAGGAGCTTACACAGTTTGAATAAAATGCGCAATTAGGCTTCAAGAAGGTAGATTTATTTTTATAGGTATAGCATAACGAGAGTAAAGCATTTATACAACGCATCTGACTGTTTGCAGCAGTGGTCACGGGAAGATAACGTTTCGAGAAGACTTATGAGATGCCATACATTTTAATTACTAGAAGGGAGGACCACTATTTTCACCAAATGAATAGTACTTGTATTAAAATAAAAAAAAATTCTAAGTTATGCAATATTCCCGAATAATAATAGTAAAGTTGAATGATGTTCAGCAATCCAATCTGTAAATGTGTCTCAAAATGCAATTTTCTTTTACTATACATATCACAACCTGTAGAAGCTGAAAAAAATTTTTAAATAAAATTTTACATTTATATATAAACTCAAATGTTTATTTAGTTTCTCTTAAAATATACTACTTTTTTAGTACTTTAAATGTAATTAATATTTTCTCTATAACTTAATTGTATAATATAAATCCATGAATCAAAGTTTCCTTTATTAGATGCAGTTGATAAAATGTGAACAAAGAGTAAGAACAAATGACAGACTCTGAAGTTAATTTTTCGGTCTTTTAATACAAAACTTATAATGTATAGAAACAATTTTTCTTTAAATATGAATCTTTATTTCTCCATATATTAATATTCACACAAGAAAAAATATTTACTCTTTTTCTTCCTAATTCATAATTAAAGCATCAAAAATAATTTTATTTTTAAGTAAGAAACTTCTCCACTATTTAGAAAAATTCAATCGATTTTGAAAGCTTTCAAAGTTTTTTTATCATTGAGTTCTGGAAGTACAATAATCATCAAACAGCCAACAAGAGCAATTTAATTTAGTAGTGCAAAGATATTGGATTAGATCTGAAAAAAAATGAACTACATGTGTACTCTTTGAAATAAGAAATAAACATACATTTAAAACTAATGTAATAGTTTAAAACTGATTGATCATTAGGTCATAAATTTATTTCGGTATTTGTTGCATTCCTTTTAATTATTTTAATCAATGTATGTTTTTTAAAGTTCTATTTAAAAAAAATGTTATATGATCTTCTAATTTAGCAAGATCAAAGATATTAAACTTGCCATACACTCAGAAAAAGTGTATTCCTTTCTGAGTTAAATTGCAAAAAAAAATTATTGTCCAATTTTCGAGAAATGACCCATCTTTCCTCGTAAACCTGTTGTGCTAGTTCGTAATCTTAGAATGCAATTGTTATAACAGAACTGTAAAAAATCGTTGCGGTTGATTAATATTCTGATGGAAATATATATAAACGATTATGTGTTTGTGTACTGCCTCTCTTAGAATATACATGCAAAAATTTACAGTTTAAATTTTCTATCCAGGAATTTTATTTTATTAATGATGGCCTTAAGGTCTAGAAAACTTGGCATGATATTTAATTTATTAGTTTATTTGGCTAATAGTAAGTATCCTTTTAACCCAGTTTTTCTCAAATTGTGGGGCATGCCCCTCTAGGGGGTGATAACCCTACAAGGGGGGGGCGAGCGCATTGAAAAGTCGAACACAAAAGATTATTTAAAAAAATATTAATAAACTGAAAGTAAACAAAAAATAAAATTCATACGGACATAATAAAAAATAAAATACACATTTACACTTATAAATATATCAGTACTGCTCAATGTATTTTATAATTAATTACTAATTATAATTAATCAATACTAAGTTAAGAACAAGTTTATAATTACCAATGACCCCATAGGCTTGCCATGTATAATATTAAAAAGAACAATTAACACTTATCGTGATAATTTGTACAGTTTATAATTAATCCTTTAAATGCCGATTAAAAATTACGCGATTCGCTCCTCAATGCCACCGTTTAGCATATAGGCGAGCGTATGTGGTGTATTGGGAAAGGGGTAGAAAAGAAATAAATAAAGCAAATCCTCTGAAATAAGTGAATTCTTCCAAACACTGTCAAGGTCATTTTATTGCAATCCAAAGCCTTCGGAATAATTTTATGGATAGCAGGGCACAGAAAAGATCGTTTTTCGGAAAGACGTATATATATGTCCGTAGAAATTAACACATTGGCCGAGAGTTTGAGAATCACTGTTTTAACCACAATTTAATATTCTAAAAACTGCAACATCGCATACTTTTTTTTGGAAAAAAAGGATACAATATTGCATTAACCAAATATTCTGACCACATATGATTCTAAAATATTCCATTTAAGATCTCCGGAACGAAAAAAAGAACTTTTTTGTGTACTGTCCTAGATGCTCACGTATGTTTGTGTGGTTCATTTTGCAATGTAAATTAAAATGGGGGTTTAAAGAACCAAAAATTTTTTCCTCATCCTTTCAATGATTGCAAAACGATAATGTTAATACATTGAATTTTTTTAATTCCCTTGAAATCGTTATACACATAAGTATTATTTTACGGATGGTCTCTACATGTTTAAAATATTGGCTAGGATAACGATTTTGGATATTAACACATATTAGTATAAGTCCCTTGAATATAATATGAAATGTTTATGAAACTAGGAAATATTTTTATAGAGTAAACAAGCAGGAGCATCTTCTCCGCCCAATCTTAGAATTATTTTATCATTTATCCGTAACTTTTATAATGTACATTTTCATAGAAACATATCTAGAATGACCACCGAATTGCTTCATTATGATATCATTATGTAGAAATGGTTGATCAATGCGTAGTATATTACAGTAAAAAGTGCATTTATTAATAGTAAAAAGTAACACGCCTATTTCAAGAAAACAGATATATTTATATATAAATGTATATATATAAGTATAAAATTAATCATGTTTGCCAGAATGAGAATAAATTATAGATATAAAGGTCATATGTACGTTTTGCATTGCATGAAACAAATGTATACTAGAATTGTACGATAAAAATATTATCATTAATAATTATTTTCTTTTTCCGACAGAGAGTAACTATGCGAGTTAACAAAAATTGATTCTGCTTTTTAAGAGATTTCTTTTAATAAAAATATACAGTTGTACATTTAGAAACTGAAACATTTATATTTCTGACACACACAGTTGTAAAAAATTAACAATATATTCAGGTTTTAAAGGGCATCGGAACTATAAAAAAAATTTCAGTAATGAAAAATAAAAAGCGCATTTTTAATGAGTTTTCACTTACTAACTGGTAAATTAATATGTCTAGCTTTATTTTGAACATATAACTTTAAGAAACTTGCGTTATACAAGACGAAGTAAAAACAAAAGGAACTATTTAATTTTAATTTTCTCTGATTTGTTTCGCAATTTTGTAACCTGAGATGCAACGCAGAGAGCACTTCTCTTTGTTTGTGAGAAAAGAGTCACCTCATA
Source organism: Trichonephila clavata (assembly GCA_019973975.1). NCBI lineage: Eukaryota > Metazoa > Arthropoda > Arachnida > Araneae > Nephilidae > Trichonephila > Trichonephila clavata. The sequence goes on along the minus strand of BMAO01018293.1, from coordinate 213,711 downwards.
GTTTGACTAGCTAACTGCAAGCGTTTCGTACTCGTTAGGTTATTTCTCGCACCCGACATGGAAATAGAAAACAGTGATTGTGACACAAAACTTCAAAAATACTCCCAAGCACAAGTAACCAATGATTATTTTTCGAGCTCAAAATACGATGGAAGATCAACTTTAATACTCAAATCTAAATAATAAAATGTCTACTTAACTGAATGCACCAAACAAACAATACTTATATACTTATTAACACGCTTTTATAAGTTTCACTTGCTTGTAACGGAATCTTGGAACTCGATTTTTACCCACTTTTAAAGGTCAGATTAATTCGAAATTTTGCACACTTGTCAAAGACCGATGACAGTACAATAATTTCATAATTTGGTTCCATTGCCCTTTTCAGGATCGTCAGGAATAAGGATAATCATATTTGGCGACAATTCCATATACCACTTCCAGATTTGGGGTCTTATTGCATATAGCATTTTTAAATTTGGCGACTAATTTCATATACCATTTCCAGATTTGGCGACTAATTTCAGATTTAGTAAATAAAAGAATAATGTGTAACCCTAAAGCCAGTGTTTTGAATTTAAAGCTAATTATATGCAAATATAAAATGCACTTGAGGGGTGTTCTGTACCTGTTCTGTATCCGAGAAAGTGGCGGGTGGGCGTGTGTTGACAATTTCTTACCATAATATAAAAAAAAAATTTGAAAATGAAAATAATAAAAGGCTCGTGCATGTGAAACAAATTAATTTACGTTCTAACTGCTAAATATTTTTTGTTTTCATAAAGCAATACGTTTAGAAGTGACGATACGAATTAACATTATAGGAATACGTTTAAAGGGCGAAAAAACGATTGGCACTTAATATTACCATGTTTTTATTAACTCGCTTTTTTAATGTCTGTCCAGGTGGAATTTTGTGTTTGATTTTAAACTGTGTGACTTTCCAATGAGCTAGAGATTTGAAATTTGGACCATAGCGCAGAAGTGGATAACAATGCATGAAAATGAGAAAAAAGAAGGAAAAAAAACGAAATGGGGGAATTTTATAATTTTTAGTCCGTTGTGAAAGCATAGTACATTAAAAAAATTTTAATTTTAACTTTTTCTTCTTAACACACTTTTATTTGTTTGACCTGTTCAAAAGAGACGGAATCTAATATAACGATACGGGATTCATTCGAGGCCCCGTAGACGGAGAGAATTAATACACTTCAGGCCCGTTAATTAATATCCATTGAAGAGCAAGACTAATTCCAGCAGCTACGTAATTCCGACTCCAAATATCAAACTCAAGGGAAAATTCAACAATGAGTAAGAAAATAGTTTATAAATTAAAAAAACACGCTTATATTGTAATCCGAACTAAAGAATGAAAAATAAATTATTGTTTAAAAAAAAACTAAAAAAGCACGCTTTTATACTGAATCGAACTAAAAAGTAAAAAAATAATTCTTAATATAAGAATAAAATGATTAACGAGAAAATTAATGTCATTGGGGTAAAAGCGTGGGGTGTTCTATAAATCATCAATCGTTAAATTTCTAACTTCTTTTCCGAAAAGCTGAATTAGTGTAAAAATGTAGAACAAAGCACCCCACGCTTTTACCACAACAACATTAATTTTCTCGTTAATCATTTTATTCTTATATTAAGAATTATTTTTTTACTTTTTAGTTCGATTCACAGTATAAAAGCGCGTTTTTTAGTTTTTTTTAAACTTTAATTTATTTTTCAATACGCTGATAATGATTTTTACACGTAACAAACTAATTGCATCCAATTTACTTTAAACTCCCCGCTAGATTACCTCACCATATGATTTAATTTTCTAGTAAGTAGATACCAAAATACTTGTCCAATCAAAGAATTGTCGTCTATTTGGTAATATAAAAGCCTTTTCACTCTTTTAGAACAGTCATGGGAGTCCTACAAACGAAAATGAAAAAAAATGTGTTGTCAAACAGATTTTGATGCTGTGTTGGGATAAAAGATTAAATCATTTACCTATTATCTTTAGAATTATGTTACTTGTTTATTTTAAATTAATTATTTAATCACTTGTATGAATAAAAGATTTTGAATTAAATACATTTAATACTTATAAATGCATTCCTGAATCAAATTAATACCATTAGAGATAAGCATTGTTTTTTAAAATTATATTTTTGAATTCATACACGCCCAACACAGCTTCCTTCGATACTTATATGAGAGTTTATTATCAATCTTTTATATGGAGAGCCTTATCTGCTATCAACGTTAGGGGGGGGGTTCTCTCTTTTAAATATTAGTACTAAGAGAGAGACGGGAAATAGAATGAGGAAATATAAATCGATTTCTACTTTACATTTTAAGAAAAAGCTGACGAATTACTTTTTTTTATTACCTTGGAAGTAGTTTACTATATTACTCTACCAAGAAAATTTACCTAAATACCTCCACTTGCAGTTCAGTAATTAAAATTATTTTCTAAGAAAACTAATATTTTGCTAATGAGAAAGTAAGGAAATAGTTACTAAGGTTAAAGTATCAAAATTATAGGCAGTTTCTTAGTCAAAAGATTATTCGTTTTTATAATAATATGTAAGAAAACAAAAACTTTCTATAATTTATCCATACAGCTCATAATTATGTATCATATTTCCTTCATATATTATCTTAGACCAATTTAACTGTCTACATTGCATGATCGGAGGACCGAAGAAAAAAACAGGAAAAAAAATATATGATATGAAACTTTTACATCAGCAATTTACACCCGAAAAAAGAGAACGGAACTTAACGCACAGGGTATCTTATACCCAAGGGTGTTTACATGCTTTTTTTTTATCGTAAAAGTTGCATACAAAGGAGAAAAACGAAGAAAAGTAGAATATACAATATTTTAATACACTTTTGACATGAACATTTAATTTTAATATTCTTTTTATTAGGGCATTCAGTACATTGTTTATACAATCCTTTAGTCTTCGTCACGAGTAAGTGCAATATATTCACTGATCTTAACTTGTTTTAACTTCATAGAAGCATTTCTTGCTTGTTTCTACATTCTTTATATTCTGTAAATCGAAATCCAAAACACTTCAGAAATCAGCGTCTGGTTCGATGTTTAGCAGGTGGTTTCTGACTACTTAACAAAATAATTTGCTCATTTATTGTCGCAACGTTCAACAGCACAAAAATATTGTCAAAGGTTAACGATTACATTTTCTAGCCATTGAATGTGATGTGGTCATTTAATCACAACAACAATAATTAATCTACAGATTTCAGTACAGAGGAATCATGCTTGTTGTTATACTCTTCATCATTCGATTTTTCCTCATCATCCCCGTAAAGAGACTTTCCTCATCCAAAAATATTATTGTATTATATCTATTAAACTACTTAAATATAACATTTCTTCATCATAACTTCAATAATGCACCATAGCATAAGAAAGATTTTAGAGCGTGATCATGTATTTAGAACTGTAACAGCGATTTACGTGAAGAGTATGACGTACCCAAAGAGGCACTATCCAAAAATATACATTTAGAGTTCGCCTACAAGCTAAGGCTAATCAAAGGATATGACCTTAAATTAAGCTACACGAGAAACTGTTTATTTTCCGAAAAAAAGTTTAGATAGAGTCTTGAAAAAAAATTAGGCAGTGGGTGAGACATACCCTGCACGAGAAATGCCGAGTTAAATGAATGTTATCAATTAAAAAATTTTAAAGTTCTAAAAACTTGATAGTGAAATCTAAAAGAAAATCCTACTTTATGTTTTGATTAAGTTTATTTGTTAAATTGCACTTTTGGATTTAAAATATTTTCTGTGTAAATTTAACATTTATCTTTATCTACATACAATAATCAAACAATATGCTTATTAATTTTATTTATTTATAGTTCCCATCATTAAGTGTTTTTAAAGAATATTTGTTTAAAGTTATTTTCTTAATTATGAGGGGAAATTGTTCTTGGTACTTTATACCCGCTTCAAAATATAGGAATTATTGATCAGAAAATTCTAACAAACTTATTGAATCAATTTTCCTCAAAGTACTTCTTTCATAAAGAACTTTCCTGTTACAAAAGCAAACTAATTTAATTACAAAGTTAAATTTAAACTATACTTTTTTATCAATACAATATAAAACTAACTATTTAGAATTGTTTTTTTTTAAATTGAAAAATGCAACACTATTAATCTTATTTATAATAGCATTAAACAAAGAAATTACAAAAAAAAATGTTTTATTTTATGAAATTGCGGAAATTTATTTCCTTTGTTAACTAACATTTAGTAACACGTTTCCCTATATATCATTTCCTTTCCTTAGAAGTTAACAATTTTTCAACCAAAGCTAATGTTTAAATTTAGATTTGACATTGTGTGTGTGTTTTCAAAAATTTTTTACAGTATCAGATGCTCATCAACCAATTTGTAACGATTATTTATTCCCCCTCCTCAGAAATATAGCAATACCATATTTTCTTTATCAAGATTTAATAACATAATAACACTAAAGTTTATAAGACTCATCCACGTGTGAAATAAATAAAATTATAATGCCCATTTGATGTAGTGTTATCATATCTGGCTAGAGTTCAAAAAGGCCGTCTTAAAGCATTTCACGTAATTTAACACGCAAGTATAGTGAAGCTGTTGTGTATTTAAACTTGGATAAGTACTTAAAAATTATTAACATATTCCAAATGATAAAATGTTTTTTTTCCACTCTAATTTCATTTAAAAATTATTTTAAATGTGTACACATTATAATATGTATAAAAAATTATTTTTCTGATATTTCTTTAAATTATGTTTCTCACTACTTCGTGTGTGTTTCAAAGTCATGTATGCCAAAAAAAAGTGTATGATACGCAATTTTTAAAACTTTGTCAGCAATAAAGTATATTTTTCATTTTACAGTAATTACATAACAAATATTAGTTAATATTATATTTAGTTAAACGAGAGAAAATTACTTTAAAAAATAAAGATATTAGCATTACAATATTTGAACAATGTTTTATTCGTAAGTATAAAATAATTTTCCGCGATAATAAGCATTACGGTGTTTTAAAGATTATTCATTATTCATGTAAATTTATTTCATTTTCCAATTATAATTAGACTGAGATATAATAAAAAAATCTTCATTGAAAAAATTAAAAAATAGAAAATTAAGATAGAAATAACAATAGTTTAAAAATAATATATATTTATTTTAGGATTCCTTGTGTAATATAAACAAATCTTAGCTGAATCTTAAAAATAGAAATAATGATTATATAAAATTGTGCCATTTTAGATTGGTTAAATATTACTTTAAGCTTCACTTCTTCACTAAATTTGTTGATTCAACAAAATCAGTACTTTGCTGGAAGCTTCAAATACAATACACATTTTTTATTTAATATAGTACAAAAAAAATACATAAGAAAAAATACAATTTCTGAGTGAGGTTATGTATAAACTATTACTTGTGATTAGAAATGAAAATCAAACAAAGAATGTTCATTTCTAAAATTTGAAAATTTGAATAAGTCTATCATTACAAAATATATGTTTTGATGGTATCCCATAAAAAAAAACTTTTTATAATACTCTTCCACCAAAGGATGCAAGTTTATTGTAAAAAGAATAAGAACTACTCGAAAAATCTTGAATATCAATATTTTAAACAATGAAACTATTTGTCCCCACAAAAATTATCTTTTAAACATAAGCATATATACCGAATACGTTCTGCATAGAACTAAGCATTTACAAAAACAAAAAAAATCTACGGTAATTAAACTTATAACAGATACTAAATAAGTATCATGTATTTAAAATATACAACAATTTACAGCCCACAATTACAATTATTCTTAAGAAATTATATTCTTATTCTCCCTTCATTAGAAAAAATTTTTTAAATAATTTTTAGTGAATAAATTAATACATTTCAATGAGTCTTGGTGTTAATTACATTTTATTTCAAAAGCAATCTCACTTTCTCTCTCTGTGTGTATATGTATTCAAATTGCTCCTTAGATGTTTCGAATCCGCATTATATTTTAAACAATATTTTTAAAATAATAATGATTATCACATGCAAGTTTAAATTAGTTTTTACAATTACAGAATTTCAAATCTGAAGTTGTTTCTAGAAAAAATGTGTACAATGAAGTCAAATGTTTTCCGCTCAATCAGATATGAAATTCAATTGTACGTTTTATGATATGTGAAGTGAAGGCATGCAGTTATCATAGAACAGTCTTTCTATTCCCATTTTAAAATTCAAAGATCGTTAATCTAAATCATAAGGATTTTTATCTAAGTGTGTGCCATTTTAATTAAAATCAGATGGGTCAGCTTAAATATGAATAAAAATAATAAATATTTGTTGTTGTCGTGTTCTTCCCGCAGGGAAGGAATGAAAGTTGCCATTGCCTGTGAGACACACACAGGTTGGACTTCTTAACGATAGATGGTGACACCACCTATCTCCACAATTTTGGCATGGAACTAAAGGGGGAGGGAAAAATTCTCCAGCCCTCTGCACTCGTGGTTTCTGCTGCGACCACCCACAAGACATTCGGATCCACTGATTTAACGAGCACGTGCTCCCTCTATACTCGGTGGTATTTAGTGGCTTTGGGCATCGAACCCAGGCCCTCCGATCTGGAGTCTGATGCTCTAACCACTAGGCTACCCACGGCCCGACAAATATTTACTATTCCCAAATGATTCAAAACAGTTACTATTCTAAATGGTTTTTAAAAGGTTTTCTTTTAGTAAAATATTAGCATATTATTTAAAAAATGTGAATTCAACTTCAAGGAAATCCATATAAATGACCGATTAGAATAGTTTAGTACATTTTACTAATTAAGTTAATATCTGAAAATAGATATTTCTAAGGATTTATTTCCATTCTAATTAGAAAAGAAATTGAGCTTTAGAGTTAAGTTTACTAATTACACAAATTAATTTTCAAGAATTAAATTGACAAAATAACTAATACCTAAATGGAGAAATGTTGCAAAAATATTATTATTTATATTTCCTAAATATTTTTAAAATGCATCCTTTTATTTGTTAAGCATGGTTTAATTAAGTCTCATGACCTTTTATATGCGTTTTTTGTTATTTAAATTAATTAACTTGGGATGAGAGAGAGAGAGAGAGAGAAAGAGTGAGAGAGTGCGAGTGAAGCAGATATCGAAATATTTTTAAAATATAAAATATTTCAGTTCAACACACTGAAACGTTTTTTTACGAATAGAAAATATTTCTTGAAAAGGGGAAACAAAAAATTTTAAACTTAAAGTTATTCGAAACTAATTTGCAATAATTAAACTCAGAAAATTACTTGAAAAATGAAAATATTAAGAATTTATTGAATGAATTCCCCTTTGAATTACATACCTATGAATAAAATTGAGTATATTTCCGTGTTTTTAATTGAAATAATCAGATGAGAATTTCTATTCATTAAGAACATACATATGTTTTGAAGGAATATTCAAAATAATTTGAAATAATCACATCTACGACCACCTCAAAAAGCTTATTTTATGTAAAATATTAATTTTACGGCATTATTTTTGCAACTATATTTTATTTCATAGACGCATTACATTTAATATTGCACATAAATTATTTCTGAGCATTCATAAATTTATTCACAAAAATGAAAAATATGTTTTATTAATCTTCATTTTTAAAAATATAAATAGCTGCAAAGACGCATTATAATTTTGTTAAACAAAAAAGAAAACTGTTCAGAAAACGTTACTGAAATGTTTTAAAATTTTCGTTTTTCTAATCTTAGAAATTAAACATGCTTTTTTTTCTCAAGTTTATAAATGAAAGTTAGTCATATGATGTGCCCTAAAATTCTTATTGAAAAAACTTAGTAAACATTATCAATAAAGGTGTAAAAATAGTTGGAAGGCTTTAGGTGTGTAGTAGTGTAAGTACGATTAAAAATTAAAACTTCCTTTTCAGGTGACTGTGAGTTCAATACATCGACTCATCAATTATTGTTTAGTAATGTAATAAAGTATAGATCTCATGGAATCCTGAGGTCAAAAAATTTGGATATTGGTTTTATTTAGTATTTTAACATAACCTAAATTGAAAACTCAATATATTTTAATGTTGAAAGTAATAGACAAAAGTAAGAAGAACAACATCTAAGAAGGTACCTCATTCTCCTATCATGTCTTTTGACTATCAACTATTGTTAAAAAAGTCACATTATTTGTCAAAAGGAACTGGTATTCTAATAAGCAAATCAACTTGAAAATCGCCATTCACAAAATTCGTGATTTTCAATGATTGATGTCAAGGCTAACTTAAGAGATTACTCTTAATGAAATCTGTTGAGAAATATGTAACTTGAAGCATTGTTTTAGAAATACGTTAGTCAATGAAACTTGAAAAATAATTTATGGAATATTTGTGAATTTCATGTATATTATAGGGTTTGCAATCCCGTGACACATTTTCAATCCCGGGATTTTGAGATTAACTTATCCAAATCCCGGGATTAGGATTGATCTATTTGTTAAAAAAAAATTAAATATTACCATAGTTGAAATTGCATAATGAAATTGAAAATATAATTAAAAATTGATTTAATATTATTTTAATGAAACAAATAAAAAATTAATTCATCATAAAAAACAATCAAAAATAGTACAAAAGAAAATTTTAAAAAAAGGTATGTCTTCATTTCTTGTGTTTTTGTAAATAAGCTTATAAAAACACAGCTCCTTCATCGTTTCATCAGTGAAACGGCTTCTTATTTTAGTTACACATTGTCCTGCTGAAGAAAATGCACGGTCAAATTCTTTACTAGTAGGTATCTAATAGACTGCATTGGTGCATATACCTCTTTGACAAATTTATTTAGTTCTTCTGCTACACTTGATGGTTTTAGTATATAAATTGTTCCAGTTATTGAATCAGAATGTGAATCAATTTCAAGCATTACATCATTTGAAATTGAAGATCCTTTTGCATGAGCTGTTAGTAATGCAATGGCATTTAAAGTCTCCCAAGCAGGTCAGTTATAAATTAACGTCATTTAATTGAAGAAGGAACTGCGATAAAATCTATTCTTAAGATGTTGCTTATATTATTGTGTAAACATTGCAGTGAGCCACATAGATCTGTGCGACATTCTCCCATACGACAAATGAGAGCTGTGTATATATATATTTTTTTACCTATAGCACACTTATAAATTGCCCAAAAAAATTCTTCGCGTGCATATTTCATAAAAATATATATATATATAATTTTTTGAAAAAAATAAATTTGTAGAAAATTTTTATGAGAAAATTTTTTTTGAATATAATTTAGACAAAAATTAAATCCCATGATTTCGGGATTGGAAAAAAAACCGGAATCCCGGAGCTGAAAATCCTACAAGATATCTTCCAAAAATTCTAATTGCCTCTGTCCAAGTAAGCTTACACCGTGCATCCTAAGGATGGGAGAGATGTCCCCTTTTCTGACCCCCACTCGCTATGGGAAAAAATTGACCGAAGAAAATAAGAGAAAACAAGTATCAAATTTCATTGTTTAACATAGACACCCTCCTCGAACCCTTCAAGGTTCAACACGTAAGAAAACTGACATTCAATCTATACAGTAGAATTAAAGTAAATACGATACATTAAATGTAATGCCAGATTCACAATACTTTGAAAAAAATTTCAAAATATAATTCAGACAAAAACTAAATCCCGGGATTTGAAAAAAACCACCGGGATTCCGGGGTTGCAAACCCTAGTATATTATAAATGGAAATCTAATATCTCTCCAAATCTTTCTTTAATTATTTATGCTATATGTTATATGTTTAGATTAAATTGAAAGTTATTAAAAGTTTTAAATAAAAAAATATTATACATCGTAGGTATGAAATTCCAGACATTGTGTGTATAACTTTCACGAAAGTAGGTTACATTAACTACATATTATTTTACTTATTTTAATCATGGAGCTTCATGGTTTTAAAATCATCTACTTTTAAATGTGGCCATTAGAAATCAATATAACATTTTCATAATGCAATTAATTTTTATAAGAATTTAGTAGAACTGTAAATTGTGATAAGCTAATTTATATTTGTGTAATATTTATTGAGATATCATATCGAGAAGAAACATTTTCTTCTGCGTATTTCGAACCTTAATACAAAAAATTTACTGTCAATATATCTGTACTATTTTTAAGATTCTATGATTTATAATAGTCTGCTGTAAAAAATAGTCATGAATTGTACAATTTAATCTTTAAAAATAATCAAAGTGATCATTTTTGTACAATATTGGTATCAATATTAAATAACACTTATTATTTTCCCAGTTTCTTAATTTAGATTTTGAGGAAATGGAATCCCAGCGACTGTGCGGTAGTGTTTCAAGCTTCCAGCCACATGTCTGAGGTTTAAATCTCGGGCTCGAAAGGGTCGACTTAAATTTTCATTCCTTCAGTGTGTGGATAAATGTGTACTAAGCTTCCTTTAAACTAAACACTGGGGGTTTCGCGTCAGATTGTCCATTTGGTCGAAACATCTGATCTGGCACCTCAGTGCCCAAGGTCACGAAAACTGAGTTGTTTGTAATAGGCCATGGCATGGGCTATTGCGTCACTGTAATTAGTTTAGTTTATTTGTAGAAAATGAGGGGAATTTTTTAGTTTCGAAATTTTCATAACTTTCTTAAAAATTTACTATTGGAAGTCTTACCATTGAACAAATATATATAGTATATCAAAATAAAATAAAATAATAAGAAACGAAATTGTACTTCCTACAAGGCTAAAAGAGAAGGAAATTGCATTTGAGGAAACATATAAAAAATAATGGTGCAAAAGAATATTGTACTAAAATTTGATAAAAACTGACAAAACAAGAAACAGAGGTAGATCTATCAAAATTGAAGGTACCAAAAGAGTCTTTGGACAAAAATGGAGAGCTGTTATATATATATATATATATATATATATATATATATATATATATATATATATATATATATATATATATATATATATATATATATATATATATATATATATATATAACGCATCAAAATTCAATTATGAGTGTACTTCACGCGCTTCTGAAAAAAAAAACATATTGTTATACCTTTACAAATAATACAAATTATTCAGTTTAGCAGATAATTGTTATTCCTAAGATTCCTTGTTACTACTTCAGGATTTTAATTAAAGTATAATAATGATTTTTCTTATCTTTGAGCATCATGAGGTTAGAAACTCTTTTTACTTCCAAAAATAAAACGTCTCTGGACTCTTCAGAAATAAAGTATTCAAGATTGGGTATTCAGTACGTTCCTTCTTAAAAAAAGAATACCAATGAAAATTCCAGCTCGCGTTACTTATGGAACTTTTCTTCTTATCTTCTCTTCGAATTTCTTGTATTTGGCATTATTTTTATCGATTTCTTTTTAATGCATCAGGTTTAGTTTTTATGGAAATTCTTAATTCTGTTTTTCCCTAATTAACAAGTAATTCAAATATATTTATTGCTATTGATATTACACATGATTCATTTAAATAAAAAAACTTTCAATAGCTCAACTATTTTGATTTAACTTGCAGAAAACATTTATCGAAAGTAGTGAATATAAAGGCAACTGTGTTTTAGTTGTAGATAGTTAAATGCAAGTACACATGCACACGTACACTCATATATATATATATATATATATACTAGCAGACCCGGCCACGCGTTGCTGTGGCTTTGTTTTAATACGTTAGTTCAATATTATTCTAAACTTTTCAATACAGTCAAATTTATCTTCGTTTATAATTTTGGAGGGTTGAAATAAAGTATAAAACAACAAATTATTTTAATTTTGCATTTCATTCATCTCTTGTTTGAGTGTAGTATAATGCATGAATGAATAACGAAGTCGTTAAGTAACAACATATGAAGATTTAATTTTATCAATGTGGTGAATAACGTTAATTCTTTGCAATTTTTAAAATTATTTTTATCATTTTAAAGTATAACAAATAATAATTTTATACAACTAATCGCTAATCGGTGCACAATATTTTTCGGTAACCCGTATTTTGCTAACTCAAATAGATTCAACGGTTTCCGCACACGTGAGCATGTAACACCTAGTTGCCCGTTCGAGAAACATGGATATTCTAGGTCCAAGTATCAAATGAATGTTGTTCGGTTTCAAATTCATTTATGGTCATCGCGATAGCCAAACGAATCGGAATTGAAGCCTTCTGAATGGTATTAGAGATTCTGACGGTATCAGTGGAATACGTGGCAACAAATTCTGTAGTGAATGTTTATGGTTCATGGTACACTTATCCCTGATCATTACTGAATTCACTTGCAATACTGTAGCCAATCCACGTTTTTTTTCAATGGTCCACATTGCATCTTGTATTTTATGAATGTCCTATGGCAGCTGATGCGGAATGTGCAGTTTTTCCGCCATCTAACACAGTGACAACAATGCCTGAAGATGCAATTTCCTATTGCAATCATATTTTCGCACGACTGCACCTGAAAGTTTAGTTGCTACAAGGAATGAAAATCCGGAGGTGGAACTCGAACACAAAGCCATTTGACCTCATTCCAGTAACATTCAGAAAATTTACGGAAGCTTTTGAAATCCGTATCCAGATTCTCGTTTCTACCCCGAGTAGAACACGGTGCCCACTTTCGACGCCCTTGCTCCTGTAAGTTCAGTCTCTGAAGGGGGACATTACGGTCGGTCGGCATTATCCGGCAAAGTTACGGATGTTTCTAAAATCCGATTTCATATTATTATTGTTTCCCATCCAGGAAAACACCAGGAAAGCATTTCTCTCTCCTGAAGAATTTTAAAGCAAACCTTTTCCACAGTTCGTGCAAAATACTTTCGTCTGGCATTATTTGACGTAGATATGAGATTACATTGAATTAGATTGAGAATATATTAGGATCGGCAGTTCCGAAATACAATCAAGATCCATTTATTGTGTCTCTATGTCGGCAGTGGCCACGGTAGCCAAGTGGTCAAGGCATCGGATCAGGGCTAGAGTGTCATAAGTTCGAGCCCAGCACCACTGAAAACCCGCCGTGTAGGGGAGAGATTCACGTTAAATCTGTCGAGAGCTCAAACGTCCTCCCGTTGGTGTGGTGTGGTAGTTTGTAGAGGGCGTGCCAGCTCAGGTGTCGTCCGCGTCACTTGATCATAGTTCAAAATTACGCGGTCAGTCGCCAAAAGCCCTCGTGTAGCTGAAAAGTGCGACGTTAATATTCACTCTCTCACTCACTTTACGTCGGCAAGATAGGATGGTACTGCTGTCCAAAAATATTCCGATCCCCCGGAATTATCTGGCAAAAATACAGGAATTTCTATATTTCGATTTCAGACTCACTTAAACCATCTCAAATTACACCAGGAATACACTTTTCCCGCGCCAAGACTTTAAGGGTGAACTCCTGCCACGGTTTGCGTAAAAGATGGCCATCCTGAATTATCCGGCAAAGTTACTGTTATTTCTCAGATTGAATATCAGATTCGGATTATCCATTTTGAAGTACACCAGGATCCAAGTTTTCACGATTCAAGGCTTTTAATGTAAGCCCCTGTTATGGTGTGTTTTAAATACGGTCGGCTGGCTTTTTCCGGCAAAGTTTCAGTTATTTTTGGAAACTGACTCAAAAATCGGATTCCACACCTCGAAATACGCCAGGCACTTAATTTTCGTGCCTTTTGGTTTGTGATATCTGCTTCCACAGACACATGAGCAATGCCACATTTTGAGATTATTCCCTTACGGGAATCTGGCAACGTTTTTTCCGGATTCTTCAAATTTCCGGCAATAAAAAGAATATGGCGTGATGAATTGAAATAAAAAGCATCCTATGTTTTAAGTTGGATCAAATAGCACACAGTATGCAAAATTATATTATGATCGGTTGAGTAGTTTCGGAGTCCATTGCGGACAAACACTGTGACACGTATATTTTATATATATATATATATATATATATATTATATATATATATAGATTTATACATACATACATGTGTGTGTGAAAACGCGTGCGTGTGGGATTTGTGTTTAATATTGTCTACTTGAATATATTTTGAAAATTCAGAGAGATGAATGCTGTAGTATTAGAAATAGTATTGCACCTGAGGACAATTTTTAAATTTATATAAATGTTTTGTTCAATTTTAAAGTTAGAAGTAACCTTCCCATGTATATATATTGTATCTGTGTGTGTGTGTAATAACTCACATTAGTTTCATCTCAAAAACTGTTCAATTTGTTATGGCCTTTACCTTTCTGGACCCTCATAAAAATAATTATTAGCTTCCGGCATAACGGGAAAATCCATAAATCTGTAGTGATACAATCAATATAAGCCAGTAACAACCTCTGCACCAAGGTGATCATTTTGGTGTAGAGGGTAAGTTACTCGGTATCGGACCCAAAGTTCCCGGGTTCTGTCCTCAGGATAAAAACGCGCCACTTCCTTTGGTGACCCGGACGTGATTGTGTAGTGATATAATCTATATAAGCCGGTAACAACCTCCGCACCATGGTGATCACTTTGGTGTAGTGGTTAAGTTACTCGGCTTCGGACCCTAAGGTCCCGGGTTCTGTTCTACCAGGATAAAACGCGCCACGTCATTTGGTGACCCTAGCTTAACTAGAAAAGCGAAACCTACTGACCTGTCGTGGCGCCATCTACCCGCAAAAAAAAAAGAGAGCAAAAAAATCCGTCAGATAAACATGACGCAAGAGAGTAACCAAGGAAAAAAATCGTCAGATAAACATGACGCAAGAGAGAAACAACAAAATATAAAATTAAAATAAAATCGTCAGATAAACATGACGCACCTCATCCAACACACAAGAAACTGACCGCTCCTATAAACAACTATATATCGTTCGTTCGCCTAACCAACTCTCTGGTAGGGGAATGTGTAGTGATACAATCAATATAAGCCAGTAACAACCTCCGTACCAAGGTGATCATTTTGGTGTTGTGGTAAAAACATATGAACTCTATAATCATGGAAATGTGTGGTATGGGTTCTTTAAATCTATAAAATAAATGTACTTGTAAAATTTAAACTAATTTGGTTCACAACTTTTTTCTAATATTTACGTTGCCAGATGCCAAAACGTTAAAAAAATGCATTTTTATATAAATCAGAAATAAACTTTAAACTGCAATTTTTAATATTAAACACAATTAGATATACTTAAAATGACCCTGATTTATAAATAACTCCCTCTAAACTCTCTAAAATATTGATCTTTTTTTCCCCTGGTTGCTTTTAAAATTACATTTGGTGTTGAATGACGTTCTGCATCGTTAATTCTATTAACGTCAAGATGTTTGTACTATTTTAAAGTAAAATAACTAGGAGTGTTATATTAAGTTTTTTTAAAATGTCAACACAACCCTTGTACCCATCATTAAATTGCATAACAGCATCCAATGCACCAGATTTTAAAGTTTTGAAGCACACGAAAAAATTTTTTACGTTCTCTCTGCCATTAAAACACTCATTTGAGTTTTGCGTTTTGCCATGCAGGCATTTAGTAAGTAGTTCTTTGCTACATAATTCTAAATATGTAGGCTTAATCATGTTTAACACTTCATTAGATAAACATTTATATTTTTCTTTTGGCTTTTGGCCACAAGATAGTGGTCTCTGGTAGTAGCACCAACTATCTTTTCCGATGGGACACTGTCCATGCATGAGTTTCTTGGCACTTGATGAGCAATGAAACAGGGCCGCAATAACATTTTGTTGAAGACCGGAGAGGTTTCCAACATTGCTATGAACAGCAATCCCATAATAGTTTTGCAATCGGAATATAAGAGAGCCTTTACCAGACAGATTTTTTATTTTTCGACTTTAGTTTGCGCAATATCGCCCCTACTCTCTTTTGAACATGACTGATGCATTCATATTTTGTGATACTATCTTTACCTTAAGTATCTTTGGCACTGATAAAGCCCTTAGAATCCCCGTCACCATAATATTGTGCATATTTAAGGCCTCGCTTCACAATAGAACGTTGGAAGATTCTAGTTGCACCAACAGCTTCCATTTTTAACGCAGAACCTTGAAAATTGCTATGGTATACGTGATCTGCTACAAAAGTTTCCAATTCAATGCTTTTAAGCATTTTAGAAATCTTTCTACAGATGGGGCAATATGACGACATTATTTCAATGTCCACTGACAAAGCTGCGACACACCCATTCATGGAAGTGTAACCCCTACGCTGCCATGTTCCGTCAACTAAAACACCACTTTCAACTATTTTATTTTTAGAAGAATGTAGCACTAACAGTTCAGAAGCTGCCTTTTGCATTGATAGTTCACTAACTTCTGAAATCACAGACATGAGTTTGTTCTCATGATTAGTGTACGCAGTTTTACTGAGCCTGGGTGAATTTAACGTACCACATAATTTAAACCTAGCAGAAAATCCTTTACCAATTTGTCTCATACCATAAACAAATCTTGTATTTACTTCAGAACAGTTTAAAATTTTCTTTGAACTAGAAACCCCCTGAGTAAAAGTTACAATGTTTACACCTTATAACAAAAAAATTGTTGGTCTTATTTCCCTAAGATAATGCTAAAACTGTTGTAATCCATGTCTTTATCATTTAAATATCTATGTTATCATTATTATTTTATTTTTAGAAAACTTCCCAGTATACTATACGATTTCTTATAGAGTTATATAAAGATCTTAATAACTTATATTAAATATTTCTAAACCTGTGATTTTCGAAATAAAAATAATGCTAATAACTCTGCACTGGGATTCAATCACTTAAGTATTTCATGCTATTTTTCATCTTTTCAACCATATATAATGACTGGATTTTTTTTATAAATTCTTAAAGATCTCTTAAAGTTTCTGAAAGTTTTTTTTTCTGTTTGATATTAATTTCAAAACTGAACATTTTATGAGAAATTGGAAGAATTGTATTAATAGGCATGTGAAAAGCAAATTGTGTAAGGTTTTATTATTTAAGAATTTAACTTTTTTTAAAAATGTTTTAATACTAATGCTTTTTAATATATGTAGGTACATATGTAATATAATTCTCTATTTCAACTTTCATATGAGTGGATTTCTTTGATTAATGACAAACTTTAATCCTTCAAAATATCGGGAGATGTTTAATATTCTTTTATCCACCTAAGGCAAAATACAATTTTAACCACTTTATATCCTCAAAAAGTTCTAGGATGACATATTTCTCTTTGAAATGATGTAATATTGCATCAGACACCAAATCAATCACTGAAAGTCATTTTTTAAAAAAAATAAATCATGTACTCATGACCAATTTCTACAAGAAGTAGAACATTTAGGCCATATTCAAAAGCGGATTGGCACAAGACTTAAAATGTTTAACAGTATGAAAGGAAAAATTCTCGGATGGTAGAATTATAGGCAGTAAAAGTAGACTGACAGAGTGTTCCCTCCTCTCAATTCAAAAGCGTACCAATTAATACAGAACCTCCTTCGAGACAACCCCATTAGTGTGAAGGAAAGGCGAAAAGCCATTTGGGTAGTTGCGGTCGTTCGTGCGGCACTGATGATGAAACTCATGCACTGGATTTATCCTGCATCTCTGAATATATGGTGTACTTATAGTATTTCATTCAATTAGCATTAATATCTGCCCAAGTGCAAAGAGAAAAATATATTTGCTGTAGCAGTTCGAGATCTCAAGCCTAGCACGCACACATACAAACTGTGCAGAAGTACAATACTCCTGAAAAGATCTTCAGGTGATATGATACGGAAAACTTTCTTTTTCTCCAGGTTGCATAGACACTATCAAATCTGACCAACTGCATCTCAAGGATGGATCAAATTAATTAAATTTAGAGAAATTTCCCGATACAAACGTATGGTAATGTTAAATTATTGCTTGTTAAACATACCAAATTCGAATTCAAAAAGATGAGTGTAGCATCAATTTGAATCTCAGAAAAAAGCAAATATAAACAATTAAATATTAAGATTTGTATGAGGAAGTGGAAGAAAAATAATATGACCCTGAAGGTCTTTATCAATTATGTTTCAAAATTTTATTTTAGAAATCATTGACTGTTGAAGTAGTTTTTTTAAATAAATGCTCTACGTCTCAAAAAGAGAGACTTAAAAATTATCCTAACTTTTAATTGTATGTTAGATTCCATAAACTTAAGAAAAAATTAAATCTAGTATCATATTTTAATTTTTTGATTGAAAAATTTAAAGAATAGGTTTCATTCTGTAATTTATTGTCCTTCAAAATGTGTGCTTTTTATTCTATTTTCTGTTTGTCATTTTATTTGGACAAAATAGTTAATTTTTAAAAGGATATATTTATTTTTATAAACAAACTTATTTCAAGCAATTAGAGCTGTTTTTGTTGAAAATATTCAGTATGACGTAAAATTGAATCAACACCTCTAGATGAAATGTTTAGTTTCAATGTGTGTGTGTGTGTGTGTGTGTGTGTATTCTAAGTAGTGTTAACAATGTCAGCAATCGAGATAAAATAAACATCCCTTAAGTTCTATATAGGAATAACTTTAATCACCAAACATAAATTAAATTATCTTCATTTGTTTGAGCCTTGTTTCTGCCGAAGACCAGTACGTGATATAACAGAAACCTCAGACTGTTACATTAGCTGTTATACTCATGTTGTGTGTTCAAATATAATGTTACAATTGTGATACTATATTTCCTATGACATATATTTTTATTGACTTTAGTACTATAATTTGAAGACTCCATGGCTTATACAGTTAAGTTTTTAGTTTTAAATTTATGTTAATTCAGAAAAATTACAAATCTTCGTACTATACATCAAATTATCATTTTCTTATAATTCATCAAAATTTAATAAAAAAAATAATTAGACATAATCATAGCTTTTATTGCATATTATATTTAATGGCTTAAAATGTTAATCATTTTAATGCATTTTAAAAATGTAAGAAATTTAGTTTAAACTTACAGTAAAACAAAAGAGGATTGCAAATTAAGGAAAGAAATGGGTACTTTACGTAAGAGTATTCCATATTTCGTTTTTTTCATTTTTAAGAATATGACTTAGAAAAGCCATGTAAAAAATTGCAATACGTTTCAGCTTTTCTTTAAGTAAAGACTCGATTTGCAATATTTTAAAATTGCTGTTTGTCTTTTTAAAAACATAAGTGTAGCTTTACAAAAAAAAATACTTTAAGAATAAAATTCTTCAAATTTATATATATATATATGTATTTTTAGAGAAAAAAGTCTGCAACTATTAGTTTTCTATCTGAAAAAAAAATACTCTAAATTTAAGAAGTTTTATCCATAAAGATTTATTACCTTATTAGCTTATATATTTATCCCAATTTTTCTTATATAGCTTATATTTAAATAACTTTACCAACGAAATATCAGACAGAGCTATGGATAAGAATTCTTCAGAAAACAAAAGGAAAAAAAAGTCACCTATTGGTCATTTACCGATCACAGAACTGAAGTTACTGGTGCCACACCCCTCATGAAATATACCAAGCATCAGTAATTTTTCTGCCTTAATACTTGTGAATTTCCTTATTATTAATTTATTACATTCACTCTTAAAAGCAGAATTCATGTGAAACTTCTAAACGATTTAAGATTTCATGAGCTACGACTGTTCATCAAAAATTACATTTTGGTATACATTATTTAAGATTTACTTTTGCATTTTTTTGCTGTTCATTTAGATCTTTGAGTTATTAATTTCAAAGTTATGTATTCATGAAATTTCAAAATTAAATTCTATGTCTAATTCTTAAAATGTGAATTCAATAAAATTTAATTTATTTCTTTTTACTGAAGTGCAAAAAACAATACAAACATTTTAAAATTCCATTATATTTATTAACATATAATTTAAATATCCACGTAATTAATTTGAAATAGTTTAAGTAAAAAAAAATTTTTTTTACGAAGTATCTATACTTGTAATGAACTTACAAATGGAATTTTGATTCTTAAGGTGGGAAATTTATCTGACTTCAAATTTATTTTTTAATTTTTAGCACATCTCAAAGGAGATCGGCAGAACACCTCTCCAATTTGCCCCCTCCCCCATGTGCGCTCTCTCTCTACTTTGTCTTTTTATAAATAGAGTCGACCTTCAATAATTCAAAGTTGGAGGGACCAATGAAAATTCGAATTAACAAGATTTCGAATTATCAAAAGGGTAAAAAAACCTCTAAAGTATACGAAGAGAATTTTTTTCTAATGCATTCAAATTTGTATAAAACTACTTAAAAAACAACAATTATACATTTGTATAAAATTATTTTAAAGTATTTTTAAAAAGTACATATTATACAGTATAAATATTATACAGAAGTTTAAATCCTGCATTAAAGAATATATTCACTTTCCACTCCGTCTTTCTTAACCTGTCTTTCACGCCCCACCAAATTTTTCTTGCATTCCTGTTTGAAAATAAATCGTTTCACTCCCGGTTCCCTCAGACACTATCCCATTGACCACACTATTTTTTCTTCAAGACGCTATCCAATCCAGCCCCCGCTCTATTTGTTGCAGCATGGTGTAAGTCACACCGATTAGCAATAAATAGTTATGTCAATCCGACAATACGCACCCTACGCATCTCTTCTTCACAATAGTAGACCATCCTTTCTGAACACATGTGTTGCAAGGCCACGTGTTAAACTAAAGATATGGTCGGCTGACAAGTGCGGCCTGTTTTTGTCCACTTGAAGAAGGAAATTAATAAAAGTGTCTTTTTGCCTGAGGAACAAGAAAACACGAAGAAAAGGTAGTAAACAGATGGTCATCACAGGGGCTACGTTACAGGGGAGACCCGCAAAGACAGCACTACACAAAACTTGTAAACTCTAACCTGTTTGTTACAGGCCCGTACATAATAGTGTGTGCTCTAATTGTTGAGAGTTTTATAGGATAACTTCGAATTACCAAGTATTGTAGTCTGGCCAGCCACAGATTTTACTGTGATATATTGAGTGTACCCAAACGTAGCGTTTTAGTTGGAAATATCAAACGATTTTTAGGAACTGAGCATATGCTTCGAATTAGCGAGAGATTCATATTATCGAAGGTTTGAATTAGCAAAAGTTGACTATATATATAAATTACGAAATTGATTTAATTGATTTGGTATCAAGGTGTTCATTCGGTCAGGGTGTTGAAATCGTGGAAAGGGGGAAGAGGATTATTTTATATTTTAAACATCTACGTTTTATTGACGAACAAATGGATATAGACGACATAAAAATTTTGCGCAACACAAAAAGACAAATAAGGGAACATTTAAGACAGTCACAAAAGCATTCTTAGTTCTCTCCCAAGATCTCAACATATTCTAATTATGGTCAACATGCTATAAGTTGTTTTAATTCATATGATTTCCATTAAAGGTTTTTCTGATTGGTTTGAATGCGTGGGTGATGCAAGGTTGCATAATCCTGTTTTCAATGCACTAACGTTTTAATTTTTTGGGAGATTAAGCTGTTATCACACACATTTACCGCAAGCGGGTAATTGAAAATTAATTAGCACAATGTCTTGGAGGGCTCAAGACCACCATGTAGTAACCCTTTATCTATCTACAGTACTTATAAGTAACACTCACTTTAAAATTACATAAAATTAAATATTCTGATGATATTTAGCGGGAACACACTCTTTTTGTTTCACTCTTCCAGGGTACATGTTAGTACAGATTCTATGATGAGTATTTTGGCCGGAAAGACGAAGAGTTTTAAAACAGAAGTTACAGTTTTATCTGAAGTTTTGATCGGATTGTGAAGATTGTCATTTTTGTTCCAGACAAGTAGTTAATGTCAGAAGGTGAGTGTCTAATTTTTTGTATGTTAGTTAAAACCTTAGAAAACGGGTTGACTATTTATTTTAAGTAAACATTGTATATAATGAATTTTATTTAACTTTGTGGTATGCATAAGTACAAACATGTTACTGCAACATCTGTGAATCCATGTTGCTTATTGATGTTTTTTGATGTGTTGTAGCGTAATCACTATAGTACATCATAGTTATGCTTTTTTTTGGCATTTCTTTTTAGTTTAATTAATTTAGTTTGCTTTATTATTTTTTAATTTTATTTTAACGTTTTTTTTATAAAAAAAAATTGAATTATGAATTATGAATTTGAGTTTGTTTTTTTACCACACGATTAAATGAAATATATATATAATTTATTCAAATATTAGCATCATTTTTAATTTATTAATGTGTAACTGGGATTTAACACACACACACAATAATAGGAGTTTATTTCTTTCCCTTCTCTTAGAGGTGTTTGGAAAAAGTAGCTCTTGTCTTCAAGGAGCTTTGGATTTATTACAGAACTTACCATCTGAAAGAAGTAATGCACTAACAGATTATTTTTCAAATGAGGAATTCCCACCAAATTATCTACTGGAATTTTTGATAGATTCTCTAGAAGTAGATCAAGAGACTGAACAAGACTCAATGTGTAGTAGTTCCTGTTCAGAAAATACAGCATTTTCTACCCCAGAATGCAGTGCTTTAAAAAGCATTCCATCGAAAATTCACTGAAAATGCACAGCGTGTGATGAATTTTTGTGTATTACTGAACAGAAAAACAGTTTGTTCAAATATCATCATATTAAGCTAATGTGTGAATCCTGCTTTTATATGCAAAAAAATAAATTAATTAATCAAATTTTATAATTTTAAAAAATAAATGTTTTGTACTGAAAAATTTTAGTGTTTACTGGTTATTTAAGCTTTTTAAGAATTAAAACTCCGTTAAAAAGTAATACGGTCATTTGTATAATGAGAATATTTTATACCTCCTGTATTGACAGGTATTTTAAATTACCAATTTAATTAATTAGCTCTAATGGATTAAATTTCTCAAAGCTAAGTATTTTACTCGTATTTATAAATATCCCTTAATTTTCAATGAAGTGATTAAAAAAATACTGTGTGAAAAAATTGCAGCAAATCATAATGCGGTAGATAAAGGGTTAAAATCCTCCAAGAAGAAATTTAATTGAACTATTAGTACATATATATATTGTGTATGAATGGGAGTATAATATGTTACCATTTAAAATACTCTATTTTTTCTAATTTATTTGTGGATAAAGTATTCCTCATTTTGATAAATACTTACTTAAGTATGTTTTTTAATCCAATTGTTTTGATAACTTAGAATACAGTGTCTTTTCAATATCTAAAATTAATCACGTAGTCAAGTAGTCTTCTTTAAAAATTTGTTTCATGAACAGAAGTTGAAGTTTTAAGTGTATATATATATCAAATAAATATAATGAGATTAAAAGTAAATGAATTATATATAAATTATTAAATAATTGGTTAATAAACGGTATAAGTAAATGTAAATACATTTTTTACCGTTATTTCTTAACTTATTCTGAATAGATTTAGCAAATTTGTGTTTAGCCATTTTCAGTTAGTTTGGAATATTTTCTTGCGTCCAATGTAACTCTTCAACATCGAAGATACATTTTAAACCTTAAGTTGAGAGATTCAGCAAGCTGCCAAACAGAATCACTTTCAACTTGCAATTTCGTCACAGATATTTCATAAACTACTGGTTTCGAAAGGTTATACGGAAAAAAAAATCAACCATCACACAAAAATGTGCTACCAAGATAAGAGTTTAATAATTCCTCGGGAGATTTCCATCCAAAACTTATCCGTTTCAGCTGAGAAAGTTTTGGAACCTTGCAACTCTCTCCATCGATGGGCGCATAAAATACGCTCAGACAGACAAGAGCAGAACTTCCCCCACCCCGATATCACCATAAATTGGAAGAAAGCGAGATGGGTTGGGAGGGGTGATAACTAGGGTTAAAAGAAAAAAAGAAATGGAACGTTCCGAAAGGAGGAAAAAGTAAGAGGAAGGCTCAGATGCCATGAAATATTCATTCTAAGCTTGTGATTACTAGAAGCGCCGGAGAAAACTTTTAAAGGATTTGATGGAGAAAACGTCCATTTAAGTTGATGGGTAATACATTCCTTTCTAGGAATACGAGACGGAGAACAGCTCAAGGGTGTATGTCAACGTTCGGTGCTTTGAGTTGATGAACCGGATGAAATAGGATTCTGTGAGTACCTTGCTCTGTTTCCCAGTCATCGTAATGTGAGAAGGTTGTGTCATGAGATTTAGAAACATCCTCTTCGTGAGTTGTTCAAGATCATATTTCTATTTATAATCTACATTTTTGCATGTAGGGATTGAATTGATGTTGGGGACAAGATATCAAGATCTGAGAGATCTTCACATACACACACATCACACACATTTCACTCTATGATTTGTGTGTATGATCTGTGTTGACTTTTCATAAACATCGTCCATATACAAAAAAGCAAGTAGTAATGGCTTATAAATTATGTAATACGTAATTAGTAACTTTTCAGAGCACAATATACTTAAAAATAAAGTTTATAACTGTTAATTCACATCTATTATTGGTACCATAGACTATTATATTTGTGATTAATAATTTGCGTATTTGCATTGCTAAATTAATATATAATTCTGGAGTTCAAATACTTTTATTATACCTAAAACACGGGGGTATATATATATATATATATGTCAGGTTCATTTTTTTTTCGTAGGAAAAAATTATGAAATAATTTAAACTTTTGTAAGGTAAAAAAATGTAATTTAAAATAATGTTTGCATTTTATATATATTCATATGCAAAATTAAGAGAATTTACACATTACGGGAAATTTTTGAAAAAGCGATGTACACGTTTAAATGAAATTTAGTATCAGTATACTTATATAACAAGTAAACAGACGTATCCTTCAAAAGTCATTTTATGTATGCGTGATTATCAGTAAAACTTAAAATTCAGAAATGTTCAAAATAAGCGTTATAATATCGTATATGAAAAGACACTAATATAGGGTACAGAATCCCTCTTCACAGTCATACATGCCACACAGTGTGACGACGTACTAGGCAGGAGACAGTTGATGACAGGAGACAGTACCAGATTCGTTCCTACTCTTGCAGCAAGGTAAATTTTATCACCGGGTTGGTTCTCCATCAGGGACAGAGAGAAGAAATAGCTCTTCCATGGGAATTTCTGACATGATCTGGAATTAAGTTCAGTTTTTCTATCCGTGCAACGCATATTCTTATTTTCCTGGTGACCATCGATACATGAACCTTAAGTACAAGCACGTTGTCATGAATAGGAACCCAGGACCATCTACGTTCCAGATAAGTTGAACATTGAGCTCTAATATCTCATATCTGTGTCGTCTATCAGTCAGAGAGACCTTAAGAAACACATGCAGGGATTAATGGCCTTCCATTATAGAATCTACTCAAACCATTACACCTGCACCACCGTAATGACTGTTTTCCCTGCTGAGGGAGGGATGGTATCATGTCCCAAATACTGGTATACCAAGAATCAGTATTCGGGATGAATCTTAACTCAGCTGTCATCACCAGAGTGATCCAATGAAATCTCATCGAAACGAGTACATTGTTTGCCCCATTATAAACATGTTCTCTTCTGTGTTGCAGTGAGTGGGACGCAAAAAGTTCTACAGACCTACGCAGACAGCCCACATCAAACAGTTTTGTGTGGTATGCAGTCACCTTTCTCTTGAACTCTTTGGGCAAATGCAGACTGCGAAATTTGGGTTCTAGCGTCAACACATAGCTGAAGTGAGAGCTGTGAAGCTATGACAGTCCTTTGTCACCACGCTGAAAGTTCCAAACAACCTTCTTCGTCATTTTGAATTTTGGTCAACTTTTTGTAAGTGTTTAAATAGGAATCCAGTTTCAATTGTTTCCACAAATTTCCGACAACGTTGGCATTTTCATTGGATTTTGTAGCCTTCTACGCTTATGGTTGACAGCCTTCAATGACTGCCACCGTGTAGAGGTGATGGATGTACGTTTGTATCACGAGGTTTAATGTCCTCCAGTTGGTGTGGTAGTTTGGAGAGGGGTTGGCAACTCAGTTGTCAAGGTTCAAATTTGAGGTCCCTTGCCTACAGTTTTCTTGTTGCTCTATAGTATGTGACGTTAAAATAACTGTCACTCCTTCAATTACTGACTATTGTCCATTTACTTTCATCATCCATACTTTTGTGGTTAACTGATATTATTTTTAAAAAAATTACCCTAATATTCGGAGAAAGATGACGGATATTAAGGAGCAGGAGCACACACAACTCTCCTACAGTCCGTCTTGATCTTATATCAAGACTCCAAAACAGTATACATTTATATTTGTTTTATAGTCATTTTTCATGAAATGTATGAAAAAAAATCATCAAAATTGTTCTTAAAAACAAACTAACGAGTAATTTTCTTACATTGTATTCAATACTAGACATTAAATAATTTAGTGTTATCTAAATACACTGTGACCACAACAGAAAACCCGTTAGCAAGTGTAAATTTATTTATCGAATTTTAGTTGATATGAATGTTCAAATAATACATTATGTATGAGAAAAGGAATAATTTCTAAGCTCAATTTTAAGTTGTATTTTTAACCGACTGTCAACCAAAGTGCAGCATTAAATTTTTCTTTTGTTAAAAGTAATTGGTAATATTATATGTTATCAAGATTTGTACTGTTTTATATGAAGCTTTCCTTAAGTCTAATGGATTAATTTAATACAATTAACGAATTAAATGCATTCCTGTTTGATTCATTTAAGCTGATTGTAATACAGAAATACCATCTAGTCACTTGAAATTTGTAAAAAAAAATAATGATAATAATGCATTACGATTTCCTTAACATTATTGTCTAATTCAATTTATTTTAAATATTCTATTAATTAAATGAAAATGTATTAAATGAAAATCAAATGTATAATATTTGTAATGAAAAAGTATGAATTAATTTAATATACATTCAAATTATCTAATATGTATACATTTTTCTGAAATTATTTCCCTTTATTTTAAGTCTCTTTTTTTGCATGATTAAAAATTGTTTTCCCTTTTTTTTTCAAAAGAAAAATGCTGTTTTTTTAAGCAAAGCACAAAGATGGTAATGGTATTTCATTGATGATTTTAATTAAAGTAAAATAATAAATATTTATATTTAGTTCCTCAAAAGACAAGGAATAAATTGACAGCGACGCGTTTGAGCTCCTGAATCTTTTGACACTAACTTCTCCTTTTTTAATAATGCTGTGCGTCTTTCCAGACGACAGAAAAACTGCCAAAAAGTCAAAGTTTCCTGAAAATAAAGAAGAAATATCTAGAAAATCTAAGGAATTTCCAATTGCTTTATGAATAGGTTAAAGAAAAAGAAAACGCTTCAATGTTCATGGAACGATCTTCGAGGCTTGGAAGTTATTTTCGTAGCAAGATTAAAAGTCAAGTTCTCTTGTGTGGCAGCAAGTTTTTCTTTTCTTTTTTTTATTGATTTTGTATTTTATTCTTTCAAGCGCGATGTCAAAGTAGTTTTCATTTTGTTTACTGAAAGAAAAAGAAAGAAAAAAAAAACATTGTAAAAATCTAGGAGACAGTTCAGTAAATCTGAAATCGTATGAAAAGCATGTGACTTACTAAACAGTTTCAAGATAATTATGAAGAAGGAGATGAAAAATATGCATGTTATACTTAATATTTAAATGTCAGTAAGATATATTATACATTATGATACACTTACTTTTTCTTAATGATACACACACATACACTTATATAACGAAGACTGTATATACTTCAAATGTTCCGCACATACAGTGTCTCCTAATTTCTCAATTTATTTCCTCAATTCATTCAGACTTAATTAAATATGCAGCAACTTGCTGTCTACACGATAGATCTCGAGGAAATTGAGAATCAAACTGAATAGTCTTTAAAATCTACAGTTTCTCTTCTGTTAAACAAGGCACTTCATTATAATTGAAGTTGAGGGCTTCCTATCTGACAGTCTCAATTTGTACGATTTTTCAAGATCTGTATTGTTTGCAAGTACTTCTATAAGTTTTAATGTATTTTTCTGCTTGTTCTGTGCCTGTATTCCTCAGACGTATACATACTGTTTTTTTCTTTCTAGCCTGTAAGCATATTATAATGCAAATTCAATGTAAATCTTATGTAATTAAGCAATTATGTTTGTAAATGTAAGGTAGTCAAGTAAATATGTTATGTAAATGGTATGATTTTAAGATCAATCTTCAACTTTCATATCTCTCATCTCTTACAAAAATAACAAATTATATTTATATTAAATTATTTATATGCTTTTTTTAATATTCAAAATTGGTTAACTATATTTGAAATCTATTTCGATCTTTAAACAAAGCATTCATGTAACTTGTTCCCTGGTGTAATGGCTAAATTCCTGGGAGAGAAAACTTGATAACTTCAACCAACAATATTCAACTTTCACTCCTGACCAGCTATTTTACACAGGTTCACTTAATCAGGATTAATGGATTAAAAATTGTCCAAATATTTACGTGTTAAGCAATAAAACTGTTAATATTTTTGATATCGGGAACTTATTTTTTTACAGTCTAATTTAAATAAATTTTGTAATCGTTACATGTTTTTTCTAACGTCATCCATATGAAAATCAGTAAGTCGATTTTCATATATGTTATTTGTATATTTCATTTTGAAATAGCACAATTCTCACACAATTGTTAATGCACACTCCTGAAGTAAAATTTGGTCATATTTTTGTACAGACTTGTATTGTTAGGATACTATTCCCCCCCCCCACACAAAATTTTGTATACATCTGCGTTCATCCTTCTCCCTCATTTTTCCAAGCTCTTATTTAACTTGCCATATGTGTATGTATATGTATGAATGTAATTTTTTCGGGTGGAATCTTGCAACTCAATTTTGAAGCTGATATCTTACACCGATTGAGCTGAAATTGTGTATACACATTTTGTTTGGATGACAATGCACGTTTTGAATATTTATATTCCAATGTTGCAATTAGTTAAAAAGATATTAATTAAAAACCTTAAAATGCACAATTGTTTTACCCCTGAGGGCTGTTTATTTCGCTGTGCTCGGCGACGCAAAATGAAGAACGAGATGTGGGGAAATTGTTTTGGAGTTTTGATGTTACAAAAACAGCAATCTAATTTTAACTATGCAACTCAGAAAAAAATCTACAGAATTGGAAAGATCATTTATTTCACCACGATTCGGTGTAATGTTTTTTTACAAAATAACAATCGTATTTCTTACAATTTTTTTTTAAATGTGTCAAAATCGATGCTTTTTTATGAAAATGATGTCTAAATTGTTGCGCATGATTTTTGTTATGTTTAAATAAATCGAATAAAACAGCTCATCCATTGCTCTTTTAGAAATAATCATTTAAAAAATAAAATCCCCAAAACTTTTGTTAAACGATTTTTCAAAAAGCACTCAAAATTGTAATTAAACATTTAATAACTTCGTCGTTTATGAAGATAATCTCACGAATTTTTTTTTTCGTAACTGGAACAATATTATCCGAGATCTATACAAAGATTGAAAAAATTGCTTAAAAATTACAGATTTAAAAAAAATATGTTTTTCGTATAAAACTGTTTTTGCGAGAATTGATTCAGCTAAACCAGGGATGGTGAACCAATGGAACGTGAAACAATCTTTTGGGCACGCCACCGAACAAAACGGTTTGCATTTTAGTCAAAAATGTCCGCAATTGATTGGTCAATCAAGGCGGAAATATTTTGACTAAAGGGAGATTTTCTCAGTTCATATAATTATTGGAAACGCTCAAGTTTATTACGTTCCCTGATGTAACTTTATTTGGCAAAATAAACCTATTCTAACTAAATTGGCAGTAAATTGAAGAATCTGAAATGCAGCTAATTGATTTCCAGTCTAGTTTAATATGGATTCAAAATTTATTGAAACAAAAAAAGTTGGAATTGATTGAAACAAAAAGATTAAAAGCAATACAAGTAAAAATGCGAGTAACGAAATTTTGTAAACATGAAACTCAAATTTAACTGCTTGAAGAAGCTGTTTCACATATGCTACTTTAACCATATTTTCATCTAACTGTGCCTGCGAGTCATTATTTTCAGAGATGAATAACATTAAAGACTCGCTTAGAAATAGTTTGGAAAATGACTCCAACTCAGCAAGCATTCTGCTAAGTTCTCCCCTTACAATCCTGATATAAGTTATTTGTCACGTAATCTGCAACAACAGAAGTCACGCTAATGTTACTTTAATTTGAATTACACGTATAACAAAAGCATTTAATACTTTACAATGCAAAGTGTATTTTTTCGTAGTAAATAGTTTTGAGTTGTTAGTATTTAGTTTCATTATTTTCTTAAATATATCACAAGTCAAAATTGTTTGGTGGCACTTCTATAACTTATTTAATATTTCTGTAGTAAACATGGCATGTTGATCCATGAAGGTTCGCCACCCCTGAGCAAGACGGTTCGAAATTAAACGGCAAACAACCTAGCAACAATGATGCGTTGAATGAGATGAACAGACTGAGAAACATGTTCAGGGATAACTAAAACGTAAAAAATAAATTAAAATTAAAAAAATTGTTTTAAAAGCAAGCTTTTATTTAAATGCGCTAAAAAGAATAAAATAAACTTTTCCATTAAAACTTTTTTACTATCTACTTATAATGTCATTACACAATTTATATGATATTAAGGCTGGTCACGAGATTTGCCTGTGTATATAAACACGTGAACTAAATAACTTGCTGATTGACTTTAATTTTCAAAATTTTCAAACTAAGTAAATACTTTAATCTCGCGACGAGCTTTTATATCATATAAATTGTGTAATGACGTTATAATTTGATAGTAAGAAAAAGTTTAAAGAAAAAGTTTATATTATTCTTTTTAGCGCATTTAAATAAAAGCTTGTTTAAAAAAAGTTTTTTAACTTTTAATCTTTTTAGAAATAAGTCTTAGATTTATATTGTTTTCCAAATAGTTTTGTATGCAGTTATATCCCAATAAATTAACCATTTTTGATATTATTGTTGTCTTCAAATGATAGGGATTTTCTACGAGCAAGATCATATTCTTTATTTTATTAAATTTCACCGTTTAATTTTGGGATAATGTAATTATATAATTGGAAATCATCACATACATTCTCTAGAAATACCAATACCATCTGGGCCAAAATATTGGACATGCGAGAGTGCTGCTGAAATGTAAGTTTTGTTAGTGTGTAACTTGATTTACAGAATGTAAGTCATATCACGGCAAATTCGTGCCTCATTAGACATTACTACATTTAAAATGTGTCGTCGATAAATTTTGTGGACTGGTTAATTGACTCGCAAGGATACACACTCATTCGCTTTGATACTTTGGAACATTGGGCTTTGTTTACATTTTGAATACCATCTTATCTATCTTTGCTCATGGTAGGGAAATTGCGCATTATTTAAAACATATTTTTTAAAAGCAATCGTTTAGTTTTTCTTTGAAATTAAATATTTAATTCACCATCTGTGAAATAATCTCATCATCCTATAAACCATTATTAAGAAAGTTAAGATTATTTGTAATGTGACACAAAAAAGAAAGAAGAAACATGCAGCCCTTAATCACATGCTCATTTTACTGCTTAAGCCCTACAGTGTTTCTTTTCAAAATTCCAAACCTTACCTTTTCTAAGGTAGTGCGTCAACATATGTAAAATAGTGGCACTATGTTGAATCTACGCTTTCTCCTAAGACTCTTGAAATTTCGTTGGTTAAATTCTTCTCGTGCTCGTAATTAATTAACTTTTCCTCTAACAGTTTTCATGACAGTTTCTATTTCAGGATTAGTAATACATGCAGACAAGTTTTCCTGGAGAAGAATACATGATATTTTTTATCAGATTCTACTTCAGGAGGAAAACGAACCCATTTTCAGACCTTATCATTGAAATACAACCATCGGTATACATACAAACTAGTTTTATATACTTATATTGTTCTGCTGTAAAAAAGTGCAAATAGTTTCAAAACTATCCATGCCAAATATTTGGCTTACATTAGGAGAAATTTTATAACAACTTTATGAAAAAAATTTGGTCACTATAATATTTTACAAAAACTGAGAATTATAATGTTGCTGAATTATTCGTGATGAAGGCATGGATATGTCACGGATAGTCACGGTAAAGTTAAAATTTAAGGTTTCAATTACGTTATCACAAATGTGCTCTGTGATATCTTCAATATGTTTGATAAAATTAGAATCCAAGGCCTGGCTTTTTTTAAATTTCTGAAATTATTTAATTATTGAATTTATCAAACAATACATTAGAATCATTTATAAAACACTTCTTTCCAATTTCCACATCAACCAATGGTTTCATGCGTTATCCAAGAATATAAAAAATTTGCACACGATACATTTGTTTACACTGCACTTTGCAACATTTCCCCCGACCTAAAATTTTGCTGCTGTTGTAAAAACTTTTTTTTGTGGAAAGCCAATTTATCATCTCTTGTGAGAGATCTTTGAAAAAAACAGCCACTGAGTGATTTGCAATTTAAGATAAAATTGCAAGAAATATTATATTTCTTTTAACATAACACTTTTACTACAGATCAAACAAGTTGCTACGAAACATGCTTTTATTCCCTTCGTTTTTCTTATATCTACAAAAACAATCAGCTTCTTCAAACAATTTATTTTCGTCTGATATTTTACACTTGGAAGACACCCCTGACAAGAAGGTAATTGAAAATCAGAGTTTCATGCTGAAAAATGATCGATAGTTTACTGTTATATTTATATTACTAACTATTTAGTTACAATTAGGGGAAAAAATGTCTCAATTCACACCTATACGACATCGACGGCTGAAGAAATTCATAATTATAAAGTGAAATTTTCAATATATATTGTCCATTTTTATTGATTTCCTTCATGCAATAGATCATGCCAGAGTCTCTCGTTAAATTAGATGGGTCGCAGGTTAAGCCTTTTCTGCAGTGCTTCTCAAATTTTCAAAATGAGCGACCCATTTTTTATAATTTTCATCGCCTCCTCTCCTTATACAATAGCAATGTATTACATGCAATAATAATGTACTGTGATGTCAAATCTACAAAATGACCTTAATTATCAAATTTTGTATATGTAACTTATAAGTAATAGATATTTTAAGTAAGTTATTTTTAAGTAACATGATAAGTATCGAGTTCTTTCCTCCTCTAATTTATATTCGGAACAGATTTAAACATAATTTTTATAATTAAAGAAGATACCAAGGGTACCAAGTACGCAGGTATCTTCAAAGGCTATCAACTACCGAAAAAGAAATCCTCGAAGCTTCCACTTTAAGTGTCGAAATCAACAGACAATTTAGTAATAAATCATTCTTTGAATTTTGGGCAGGGGATGAATGATCAATTTTCTGTCTTAAAAAACATTTTGTATTTTTTTTTCATTTTCAACTGTTGCACTTTTTAAAACTGTGCTTAATTTTTTTCCTGATAAATTAATTATAAAATACATTTTTCAGTTTTGATACATTTATATCATATCAGTGTGAATGTGTATTTTATATTTTTATTATGACAGTATGTATTTTGTTTTGCATCCCTTCAGTAACTTAATATATTTTTTTTTGAAAATAATCTTTTATTTTAGACTTTTCGATGTGTTTGCGCCCCTTGCACGTAGGATTATCCCGCCTCTTTCGAAGGGGGTCTCCTCGCAATTTGAGAGCCCCTGCTTTACTGGTCCGTAGCAAAGGGAAAAAAATAGAGACACCGTGATCCTATACATATATTTCTATGAGAATATGCCATCCAGTATGCTATATTTTCCTGAATTTTATAATTTAATATACTATTTTAATTTAGCAGTAGGAAACACAGGTAAGCTGCGCTATTATCATCTATTAAAATACTTTTTTTATTTAGGCTGCAATTCAATTCCCTACAATTCAATTATGAAGACATTAATCCTCTACGGTGACTCACCTATCGACCAAAACAATCTCTCGAGCCTGTTTATTTTTCTCCTGCATGATCGCGGTCGATGGATATCTATCTCGCTCTTTTTGTGTTCCTCTTTTGTGTGTGACCCTTTAAATTTCTCTATCTACAAAACATTTTCTTAGAGAAGAGACAAAGTACAGTTAGATGATTTTCAGCCCTTTTACACCCTCTGAATAGAAAAATGGAATGTGTGCTTGTTTGTCTCTGGTGTTAACTGATAGCAAAGCTGACATGTTTGCTAGAATGGTGGTATTCCTTTCTAGCAAACTAAACTTCCGTATGTTTACCCACAAGAACACTAAATGAACTCCTAAATTATAGTTGTGATAACTGTCAAGATTTTTTTATGGCGAAAATGTAGATAATATTTGAGTTATCCACATATTTGCAATTAAAGTATGCAACACGTAAATAGCATGGGAATAGTTCTTTTATAAAATCTAATCTACAATTTTGTGTTTGTAACTGTATGAAAAAATTATCTAACAAAAAATGCTTTAAATGTTGTTTATAAATATAATAAAATAAAAATAATTAATTGTAGAATTATAAGCAGCTTAAAACTTTGCAGAAACGTATAAAAAATATATATATAAAGAGTCAGGAGTATTTATCGTTATTCTTTAAAATAAGGTTACATCATATTTTTTAAATACTCATAAATGAAGCTTCCAAGGATGCGTATCTTTCTTTATTTTTAAATTACGATTTTTTTATTCGTTGTGTTACTTCATTGTATTTCCATAAAGCAAAATTAAAAAAGCAAGTTGAAAAGTGCATTTTAAATGCAGAACAATATCACAGATAAAAACTCTGCCCTACAATGAAACATTTCAAAAGTCATTACCGTCATTCATAAATATGCATTTTAATCAGATTTTTTTCCCTTCTAAATCAATTTCTGACGATTTATTTGTCCAAAACGACAGATTTTTTCCCCTAAATAAATACTGCAATCATTGGGAAAAGATGGTGGCAAAAAAACGGGAGAGAAATTGAGAGAGAAAGAACACACATCGAACTAAACTCGCATTTTAGCATTTTATATTTTTCAGTTTTAATTTTTTCCCTCTCTTTTTTGCGATTTATCGTTTAAAAGCATTATTATATGCAGAACAACGAATATTCTCTGAAATAATTGCTCTCATTTCAGAAACCTCGTTATTACCCAAAAGAGTCTTGTCGTAAGTGCAATTTATTTGAGACATTCTTAATTGCTACATCAATTACTTTTCCCTGATCATTTGCCATAACTGTGGAGTATGTTTAAGACGTAATCTTGCTTTTCTTGTCGCATAGTTTTAAAAGTTTTAAAAGGGGAAACTGTAGAACGATCAAGATAAAATTCACTCTGTGTTCGTGCCAAAAGCTTCGGGCAGACAATCGTTATATTTCATGAAATAGTTATAAAGATAAAATCCTGAAGATAAGATATTTTGTAGAGCTACATTTAAATTTTAAAGAATTGTTTCAAAAATGTATATATGAAATGCGCTTGATCAGAATCTATTTTAAATCTGAAATCAAGAATAAAATATATGTACATTTTTTTTATAAAAAAAAATATGAACATGTAACGTCAAATGTATTTTGTTGAACTTTTTAAAAGAAAAAAGGTTGTTCATTTGATATTTAATATGTAACGTTTTTTTCCAACTATTCATTCTTATCAAGCAAAGTAACTAAATATTTTCCTACCAATATAATAAATTTTTTTACCGACGTTTTTCTCAAAAAATATTTCCAATTAAAACTATCTGATCTTTCCATACTAGATAGTTTGTTGGGATAGCTTGTTTTTTTCTGAATCTAGTTGCTCTTTTAATCGGCCATATGTTGACATCAATAAATATTTTTAGTGGTTCTTAAACTTATTTCATTACAAATATGTTGGTTGGAAAACGCGTTTTTCTTGTTATCTAAGTAAATTTGTATATATTTATAAATATGGGAACAGAAACTAATTCACTCATTACATCTCCAGAATTATTAGACCTACAGATGTGAAGGTATACAGGCATTTTGATTTTGCTGAGTAGACATACAATAAGAACGGGATTTGCGAATTTATATGTACTTGTAAGAAAAAGAAGGGGGACTGAAGAATCGCTAAAAAAGAATTCCTGTGTTTGCTCTATTATACCTACAGACTTAATATATGACAGCCACTTTTCTTTTGTATAAAAGAGATTCCTTAAGGTATGCGACTGGTTGCAACAACTTTTTTTTAAAAAAAATGGAGGTATGTGGTAAAAATTTACAAAAAATAACATAAACGCGGCCCATTATGTACCAAAGTTTTTAGAACAAATTTTCAATTGTTGACTTCTGATGTGTTGCTAGGTTATACATTGTTGAAATGACCTTCAGGATAAGAAATATTTTAATTTTTACAAAAACTAGAGCCCTTTATCTCAGTTATTATGAGAAATTGCTAAAAAGAACGGTGATTATATTCACATAAGGGACTGCAAATTTTGTAATAAAACAGTGATTTATAAATCTGAAAGTTAAAACACTTCTACTATTATATAGAACTTACACAAAATTACAGTTAATTATTTTCAATTTTTTTTTAGAAATCGCTGGCTTTGTTTGATTATTTTCAAAAATCACATTTCGAGTAAAACCCGTTTTAAAGTATATGACATCTTCCTTAAAGTAATGGCACCTTCTTTTACTAAAATGCTTGTAGTTTTTGTTGTAGTGAACGGAAAATGATAAACCTGGTATTTTTTTAAAGCTAATAAGATGACCTATAATATGAAACTATAAAAAAAATTTGTCAGTTTTTGGAAAAATTCACTATTTTAGGGTAATCGAGGATACCTTAAGATCCCTTTGCGGAAATCATCTCGAACAGTGGCGTAAAAGACAATAACTTTATTTTGGTTTAGATTTAATATATTGATGAATATATGAATCGGTGAAATATCGGGTTATTCAATTTATTTTATTGTTTCATTTCTATATTTTATCTGCAAATTCATTATTTCCCTAAAGTTTGATTTGCAATTTACTTAAAATTATTCAAAGTATTAATTATTTTTGTTTTATTCTTCTATCTCAATTGTTATATTTTCACAATCCCTCCGTGCACCGAACGGATACTGTTGTAAGTAAATCTATATAGAAAGTAATTATTTTAATAAGCGAAAATTATAAATCCATTTAATGATTTATTTTTTAAGAAAATGGCTGTACATCTATAGTTTGTTTCAGAATAATTAATTTTGTTCTACTAAGTGTCACATTTTTCCATTATTTTTCAAATTTCTTTAACATCAATTTGTTTGATTATATTTTAAGAAGCCCAATCGTCTTCATATTTTAGATATAAATGCAAAAAATGCTTAAACAAGCAAGTAGTAATTCCTTAGCTTATGAAAATGAATAATATTTCAATATTAATAGACACCTCACAAGAATCAAAACTTCCTACATCATACGTTCAGTTAATTTCCCTTAATGAGATTAGTCTTATATTATTATTTAATTATTGAAAGACAAAACGTTAATTATGTAAGCATATTTTATATGAAGCCAAAACAAAGTTCAAGTATTTATTGCTCTGAATTCCCAAGTGTTTATCTATTCAGATAAATCTTTGCAAAACCACTTAGAGAAACGGAGCGTAAAGTATGTGAATCTCTACATTTGCGTGAACATAAAACAGAGTAAATTGATTGCAATTTATTCTCTCTAGTAATGTAACAATTCAGGAAACCATCAAACAAACCCTTAATTTACAATATCTCCAAAACCTGAGCCGTTGTCTACAATTTGTATTTGTATTTTTTTTTTCATCTTTCAATGTTGTATATTTCATATTTTTTCCCGATTCTGATAAAGGCAACCTTGAGTTATGTCGGCGACCGATTGTCGCCCTCCCCCAAGGCGATATTATGCGCAATCAACCGCGCATAAAATGAAATGTTCTATCCTTCCATCTGAAATTTATCAAAGCCGCGGAGGGTATTTTTTAGTTCACCATATCAAATCGTGGATGTGCGCACTGGAGGCCATTTACAAATGAAGAATCTATTGTTTACTTGGTTGCTATTTGATAAATATTCAAGTTTACGTTCGCTTCAGAGAGTTTTGCGTTGCGGACTTACCATCAATTTGGTAAATAATATCGAGGTTATTGAATGTTTGGCGACGTTTCTTTTTTGTTATTGTTGCTGCATCCTAATTTATATGCTTTTGTTGGTTCAGCAAATTTGCGGAATAAAAAAATGAACAGGAGAGTGGATTTTGCTGATGGCAATTTATTTGAA
Source organism: Trichonephila clavata (assembly GCA_019973975.1). Lineage (NCBI taxonomy): Eukaryota > Metazoa > Arthropoda > Arachnida > Araneae > Nephilidae > Trichonephila > Trichonephila clavata. The sequence goes on along the minus strand of BMAO01018293.1, from coordinate 175,377 downwards.
CGAATAGATGAGAGCTTTATTCAAAAAGAAGTGTCTTTACAACAAAGGCGATGAGAAAACTTGAACAAGTCGCTCTCTAAGTAATTAGCCATTATTGTTTCTTTTTTTAAAGATTGGTACAATTGCTCTTAAAGAACCGTTCTACATTAAATACGCTAAAATACTAGAACGAGGTAAAAAATGTTTTTCAACTAATTAATTTTAGCTTACAATAAGAACATCTTGAGAATGAAGCTTCACAATCTTAAGATTCTTTTTTTTTCATTATCTTGAACAGTATTGGAATTTAATTGACCGTTAACAAGAGTCGGAATAGTGCAACAATTTTATGAAATCAAGTACTTATCATTAAGGAATTTAAGAAAAATTATTTGGAAAGAAATAAGAAAAATCTGTGTCACACAGTATGCACTAAAAATCAAATTTATGTTGCGAATATATATATATATATATATATATAAATTTTACTTTTAGTAAAGATATTTGCTTTTAAAAATACTCAGTTTCGGTTTTGAAATCAACCTTTTTTTCGGATATTTTTAACTTAATTATGCATGAATCTAATTCTACATATAGCTGTTTCGGCTATCGTCTTACTTTTAAATACAATAGATAAAATAAATATCTAATTATTATTTAAGTTTTATACAAATTGAATGTTCCTCAATATCATAGCTACTTGAATTTGTATACGCAAATATATTCAGAAAAAATATTTATGGTTTATTGCAGCCAACTGCAGGAAAGAATAACTACAGCCCTGTTTTTACTGTATAATTTTCATATTGGATATTCAGAAAACCGTTATTCAGTCATACCTGTGTCATTTTATCTATTCAGAATACTCTTATGGAAATTGTAAAAAATATAATGAAGAAATTTTTAATTAAATGATCATTAGCTAATTTTGTTATAGAGAAATGATCAAAAAGGCTTGCACATAATAAATAGATTAACTTAGCAAAGTAATTTGATATTTAAAAAATAAGTAGCTTTTGCATTTTTATGAATATTATTATAAGTAAAAATGAGTTGTTTAATTTTCTATGAAGATTTAATTCAAGTTTGCAAATTCTTGAGAATATTGCCTGCTTCGACATGTGTGCTTTTAGTAATTTTAAAAATGGAAATTAAATTTATTAACTATTCATAATTTATTTTGCAAGTATTAACATAAATATTTAATAATTATTAATTATAATAATGAAATTAATTATAATTTATGAGTTATACCCACTTCCCGAAAAATAGAAGGCAAAACCAATGGAAATCAACAATCTTTTGATTCTTGGTTTTTAAACACAGTATTCCAAATAAAATCTAAATTATATGAGTATAATAACTTTAAAATGTTAGAAAACTGATTGTTTTGAACATAGTATATTAAATAAATTTACTGATTAAAAGATGTTAAGGCAAATATTGAAGCATTTGAGTTCCTTCGGATCTTAATACTGTTGTAAAATGTTATATTGAAGATTGAAGAAATTGTAAAATAAATTATTCAATTAAGTATTTGTTTTGATAATTATTAAGTTAATTAATTTCGTAGTTATGTTTGAGTATATAACAAACATGTAGCCTGTTTAAGCACCTGGTTATTATTATCATTTATTTTATTTATCTAAATAAACAAAATAAACTATCAGCGTTTAACATAATGGTTTCCATTCGGTGCTCTAAGTGCAAATATTTATTAAAAACAAAAGGAATTAGGAATTTAAAGAAAAAATAGAGCTATATTTTGAACGGTGTTTGCAATAAAAAGCATTATATTCAAGACAACAAATTAAAATCTGACCATAAGCTAAAGTCATCATAAATTAATTGATTAATTAAAAAATATAAAACAACTAATCTTCCTTTTTACACGTGTAAATAATACATTTAATAAATTTAAAAGGCAAAAAAAGTCGTTTTGATGGAAGATTTGTAAATGAGGTTACTTATTCATCGAAATATTTTATTTCAAGTTACTTTTTAGATAAAAATTAACTGGAAAAAATCTTTTCCGTACTATTATGAAAATGTATCAAAATTTTATGTCTGAACATTTTTAAAACAGAATTATTAACAAAAGTAAATTGTTGTCTGGGTGATTCGCTATCAGTCAGGAAAACTTGCAGGGTGTGTAGGTAGTAAAGAGATAACTCGGAATCGCATAGAAATGCCTGGACGCAATAGCAGTAGTTACAAAAGAAGCAAAGGTGCAAAGAAGCAGAGAAAAAAAAACAGAAACAACAACATATTAAAGGGACAGAAAATATTTTATTGAAATATTGTACTACAACAGGTTTTGAAATTACGACCAGAAGTCCTCTGGCAGACCTGACAGCGGTGCTATATGAAATTCATTACGTTCTGGAAGTTTCCTGGCATGTCACGTATCCTTTCGGCAGCTACAGATATTCGAGTGAAGACACCTTCAACTGAAGGAACGGGTGCCTCGAAAACGAAACTCTTCATGTGACCAGAACCAGTTTCACGTAACCTTCTGTTCACACTTGGAAAACGTTGTGTGATGTGGATCACACATATTTCGGTTATGTTCCTGGAACAACTGCCGATTGGCATGCCCATTACAATCCGCATGCCCATACACGATCAACATGTCGACCAGTTCTTTGAAACCGATTTCATTCTGCTACCTTGGAAAACGGATCGCAAATGACGACTTCAGGCAAGATCTGGTTTTAAGAAACCTTCCGTTAAGCCTCATCTACCGCAAGACTGCCGTGAGGCATCTTCCAGAATGTAAGGTATTCCATGCAGAGCCGCCGTCAGGTATGCCAGACGATTTTTGGTCGTAATTTCGAACACCTGTAGTAGCAAAACATTGCAATAAAATGTTTTCTGTCCCTTCATGTGTTTTTGTTTCTGTTCTTTTTCCTCTTCTTGTTCGCACCATAGCTCGCAACTACGAAGTTTGTGATCCTGCATTACAATGCAATTCCGAGTCGTCTATAAACGCCCTACACACCCTGCAATTTCGTCGGTCTGGTAGCTAATCACCCTGTATGTTAATATTTTTCAAGAGTTTTTATTTAGAATTATATACTATAAGATTGTTGATTTTAGAAATATAATTTAATTAAAGTTGTTCAAAAGAAGGCAACATTTAACATGACATGTTAAGATATGTTTACTTATCTCCAAAAAATGAATTTTTAAAATAAATACATATAAATAAATGAAAGCCCAATCAATATACAAAGGATATAATGCCTCTCAAAGCATAGAAAACACTTAAAAATAACAAAAAATATTTTCAATTACTTTAATTTTTCAATTATCAATAATTATTGTAATATACATAAACCAATAATGGAACAGTTTTCATTGTAGTATATAAATTTTTTTTTTATTACGAGCACTGAAGGTACGAGAAAGTCAAAGTTCATAATCATTTTAAAAAATACATACATTTGAAGGAAAATTTCCTTGCTCACCATATCAATATCCATTTGTTTTGTTAATGTTATTTGTTTGATCTTGGTTTACAAATTAAATGAAAGAAATTTGAAATATTTGGGATTATTACCTTAGCTCAAGGAAAACAAAGTCTAAAAATATCATAGACATATAATTAAAAAAGAACTTCCTTTTAATGCTATTAATGATCAACAACACTGTGAAAACATAGCATGAATAACTATAAAGTCGGCAAAAACGAGTAGAAAAAAATATATATTATCTACATAAGAAAGACTTTCATTATATATATATGAATGGTGTAGTATGGGATAGTGGTCCCAATATAGTTTTTTAAATTTAAAACCAGGTTTTACCCCAGCATTTTTTTATTATAAGCCGGGTCTTACCGCGCCATTTTTCTTATGTGTCTGGTTCTATCTCAGTGTTTCTTTTCAATATTTTATGGGTCTTAACCCCATCGTTTATTTTTTTAAAAATTATTCTTTGGTTCCTACCGCCAATGTACTGTTATTAAGGGTTATTCTAATGTTTGTTCAATAGTGTGTTACAAATTATTTTTATTTTTCTATTGTTTTTAAATTAATTGATTGGGCAGTCAACTCCACTTATATATTATCGTGGATGTTATTACCATTTTAAAAACGTTTCCAGGGATCTCGGCTTTACCTTTTGAAGTTTCGGGTTTAATTTACTTAATGCTACATTTTGTTTTGAAGATAAAATGCATATTTTTCATAATGATTATATTTGAATTTGATGTTTAAGATGAGAATTGATAATTTTATAGTATTTTAAAGTGTTTTACTGAATCAATACCAAATATTTGATATTTTTATTTTGAGAATTTTATGTTGATACTATATATATATATATATATATATATATATAATGTGGTCTTAAGAATTTTTTGGTTTTTATAAGATTTACTTAATTAGAAAGATACAATTTATTTGATAGGAAAATGAACAACTTTAATGTGTATGAAATAATAATGGTTTTGAGAGCACTTAGGCTGAAAAAATACTAATAAATAAATAAGCAAATGCTTACATTTAGAAGAAATAATAAATTTTGATGGTTTTGTAAGGATTGATTGTGCATAGTGAGTACCTCAAGGGAATAAATACACCTTTGATTGTCAATATACTATATATTGCCAATAAACTTATACCATTGTCATAATAAAAGTTTTATATAAATAAAAATAAGTTATAAATAGTTTTAAAAAATCTCTTTGGTCGACTTGCAATTTCCAGTCTTGGGATATTTGCTTTGAAGTTATTGTGCACTATTTACACGATAAGAAGTAAAACCTGTCTTAAAGATTGTGCAAGGTGTGGGTCATCCTAATTTGTTTCTTTTCAGCCTCTTTTCATCCTCAGTGCTCTTATATGCAATTTTATATCTGTTTAAAAAACAAAACAAAAAGTTTATATTTTAATTTTTTTCTGTGTTTTAAAAATGTATTTTTGTGAATTCATATTAAAAAGGTCGTACATAACTGCTTCCAAACCATCATCTCCATGCAGTATTTGCTACAGACAATTTCTTTCACATACCATTGTCTTATAAAACCCAATATTGTGACAACCTCCATTTCAATATATGGCTCACCTTTAAACCCTGCTTCCCAATGCACAGGGAAGCCTATATGTGTTCCACATATTCCAAACGATATACAATATCCTTCTACTGAAGCCTCTGGCCTATTATATTTACCGCTTCAAGTGTCCGGACACGTCTCAACCTTGCAAAGTCTAGCTAACGTGGGCAAGGCAACTAGAAAGAACTAATTTCATTTGTTTCAACTAATACTTTTACAGGATAGTGTCATTAACAATTATTTTTAAAATTTATTTTCTGTTTTTATTGCATTTCAAGTATTTAATAATCTTATTTTGATATTTTTGTATTGTACAATTTTATATTTATAATTTATTAATGCATATTTTTGTTTCATACTTTTATAACCACATATTCTCCTTGTTACAAATCATTTTAATGTGTTAAAGTGAAGGGGAATTTAAAAATAAATATTAATCTAAATTTAAATTTTAAAATTATTAGCTCTGTAAGATATGGGTGTGTAGTAAGTGCCCCAGGGCACACACGTGTCTTGCGGAGGGGGAAATGTAACAATTCCCACTAATATAATCCTTTTAAATATTTTTTTATTGCCAATGGTCCATCCCTTCAAGACTAACGTTTTATTAATAAGTTAACCCGCCGCCTAACGAGAGTATTTTAAACTACACCTATCCACCCACTCAGAACATGTGATTTGAGCGGCCTATAAATACCGAGATTCCTGGAGACCGACCCTCTTTCGCTTCTGTTTTTGCATCAACATGTAGCCGGCTGCAGCTTGTGTGTGTGTGTATTGTGTCGTCCCTGTAATTTTTTATGTGCTTAAGATGTGGAATAAATAGTTTTAATCAGTCACCGGACGCCTCGTCAATCCCAGCCAAAGAAACAACCAACAATAGCGATCATATTATAAAGAAATCATTTCAACGGCCACGTCTATTTCATATATATATTTCAAAAATATACGCAAAATATTTATTAACCTAAGATAACTATAGTCATGATAATATAGTCTTAGTCACAGTAGCATATATATATATATATATAGCCGCGGTAGCCTAGTAGCCAAGGTAACTTTCTCGTGGCAGGCATGTCTGGGGATCGAGCCTAGTGCTGCTGAAGCCCCACCGTGCAGGGTAGAGATGCACGTTTAATATGTCGAGTGTCAAACGCCCTCCCGTTCATATGGTGTAGTAGTTAGGAGAGGGTGGCCGCCAGTTCAGGTGTCGTCCTCATCACTTGATCAGGGTTCACAATGGTCCGTCGCCAAGTATCCTTGTGTAGCTAAACAGTGCGATGTTAAAATTCACTCATTCACTCAACATATATAAACATCACTCATATACAATATATAGTTAACATCAAACATAGTGTAATAAACAACGGTAGTTTTTTGTTCTTTCCTTATTATTATAAATGATGCATAAATAGTTTAAAAAATGCATAAATAGGCCTCGTATAATCTAATAATATTATAATTCGTTTTCTGAAATCCTTAACATTTTACCAAATATTACAAACACATGAAAACAAACCGTGTATATTTCCTCTTTTTCTATAAAGGAAAATAATTTGTGTGATTAGGTTTCCACAAAATATATATTTATTTGAATTCACACAATGGTGCACCCCATACATACAATTTATAAAGAATGAGTAGTGCATTTACAGAAGGATATTTTCTTTACTTTTTCTAGAGGTCAGGATATGTGCAAATTTAAGGTATTTTAATTAAACTTCCTTCATGTTAAAGAATTTAAATTTAAATGCTTCACTTTTCCTTTATAAGAAAAAAACCACAATTGGCCCTTTGTTTATTATTCTGGAATAGCTGTTAAACACTTCTAAAAACTAAAGCTGTAGTATTCTACTAATATCAGCAGATATGCAAAACTTAAATTACTTGGATTCGCAATGCGCATTTTTTTTCTTTTGCTTTCCTGCATCTTTTCAAACATGTTCGACTCTTGACTTTTCAAGCATTAATGAGATGAACCTTCAGATGTGGGACAGTATACTAGGGTGGTGGGGAAAAAATTCGCAAAGTTTGCGAAAGTATTTCGTTGTGGAATTTCTATAATTAAACTTCACCTAGAAGGCTGTTGTGGTTAGGTAAAGGGAGAAAAATGTGATTTATTTCTTACGGAATGAATTCCTGAAAATTTGTAAAGTATTCTAGAAGGTTTCAAAATATAAAACGAATTTTATTAAATGCATATTTAACATATACATACAAATTGAAAAATTATCAATTTAAATGTGAAATTTAAAGAATTTTTAGCTAGATAAAATTACTGAGTTATATATATATGCGTGTGTATGCGTGTGTGTGCGTTATGAGTATGAATGTGTTTGTGTGCGTTGTGAATGTGTATTGAGTGTGACTGTGAGTGTAAAAGAAAGAGAGAGGAAAAGAGACAGGAAAAGAGAAACAGCAATATCCAATCTCCCCAGAATTTTGTCTTCCAGAATCCCATCCTCCAAGAAGAAGTACTTGGTGACATCAATCCTTGATCTCACGAAGGTGGTTGTCTTTTGTTGTTGCTGTTTTTACTGTGATCCCATTTAATATTGCAGTACTCTTGTTGTTTCGTCAATAAAAGTACGTTTTCTGAAAGTCTTAGTCTCACCTGAATTTTTCGAGAAACACTCTCGTAGTCAGAATTTCTCACCAAATAAAAGAAAGTAAATCGAAAAAAGCTTTGCTTTGAATAATTTTAAAATATTTACCAATTCTTTTGGAAGAGCAAATGGACACATTCAAAAAAAAAATCCAAGTGAACAAAATGCGCCTTTGAATAAGGTGGAAATTAGAAAATGGTTTTGTTTTTATTAACAAGAAAAATTCTCGGGAAAAATTATATAGTTCAAGAAACTTCGAGTGATATTCTGGTTGAAAAATAATGTTCATTATGATTTTCTTCTTTCATTTTGTATGCATTCAGCAAAAAAAGTGCTTCATTTTTTTATTTGTTACGTTTTTAATTATTTTTCATTCATTTTATGTCCTAACACTACAGTTTTTTTTTTCAATACAATTTGGTATGAGCGAATGATTTGTTTACTGAATGCGAATTAATTTAAATGCAATACTTCTAAATTCATAATGCCATTTTTAGTCATTTGTTTTGCATATCGCAAAATTTTTTATCGCATTATTTTTTATAGATATACTATTTACTTCATTGAAAAGATAAACATCTGAGTAAACTGCATTACCTTTTTATATTATTATTTGATTCGTTCTAAAAATAATCTAATTTTTTATGTCATGCTATCTTTTGAAATACATTACATTATATTAATTAATAACAAACAAATTCGGGGAAAATAATAAATCTCATTGTTTGAATATATTGTTTTCGAACGGAGCAAACAATTCTTTATTATGTGTGTTGGTTAACCGCATTAGATTTAAATTGAAGCGTGTGCTTTCGTGGTACACAATTATTCTTAATTTAATTATTTATTTATTATTTATTTATTTATTATACATTGAACATTCTAGATCGTAACCTGTGAAAAGGACGAAAACATTGACAGAAAATGTTCTTTTCCCACCTGAATGTTATTTTCCTTACGATATATCAACTTAAGAAATATATTCCTTTAAATCTCATATTGCTATTGAATGTATAAAAAGTAAAATATCAGATCAAATTTGACATTTAAAACGGATGTACGTATATTTAATATAAAATAAAATAGAAAAAAAAATATCAAAAAGTTTTGAAAGAAAACGTATTATAGGAAATGGATTGCGTTTGAAAAAGTTTAAAAATTTATGTTAAAACATTTGGAAGAAAAAATCATCAACTACATGACATTTTTAAAGGTGGCCTGGATAGTAAAATTTCAATTGTAACTTTCATTAGATCCGTACGTGTTTTGCTGTGTTTTTTAGAGTTTATATGTCATTTGACTAACATGAAAAGTTTCTTCATTTTCATTAAGACTTTATTTTGTTTTAATTTTTTTAGAATTTCTTATCTCGTTTTATTTGTATTAAAGAATTGTCTCTAGATTAATGAGATATAAATAATGATTGATTATTTAATTTTTCTTAAGTGCCCTTACAAAGTTACAAGGAAATTATTGTCAACGAGCCTCGTAATATTGTACCATTTTCTAGTGCTAAGAATGACATCAGATCTGGCTCCTCAGTCTCCGAATTTTTACACCAAATCAGTACAATTTTACAATTGATGAAACTGTATGAGTGAAATACTTCAAAAAATTTCAGCAATTTAGGGAAAATATTTTTTTTTATAATTCTCGCTACATTATAAATCAATCATTTCCACTTTGAGCTATAGTGAAAGGAATTTAGAAAATATTTTGAAAAACTCATGTTTTCGTTTGCAATTACATTAAAATTTGGAAAGGGAAACTCACAAAATTTATTTTTAAAAGCACCCAAGGTTTCAATTGCAAAATCCATCGACAAAGGAGTCACCTCATTCACCGGTTAGCTCTGAAACGGAAATTAGAACGAAAGTCAAAACCATAGTATGTTGATAAGATAAGACTACATTTTGATTCTTGGGATTTAATGGAGGAACCAATGTGGACATTAGACTAAAAAGTTTGGATAACTCTGATCTAGACAATTAATAATTGTAGTTATTTAAATATTTTGAGGATAATAAATATGTGTCTAGTTTTCAAAGGACTGAATATATATGTTTAGTGAACTTTTTTTTTCTTTAACTTTAAAATAATAATACTTATTTGTTCTTTATAGCTTAATGGAGTACAAGGCTTTGAAGAAATTGGTTTTCATGTACAAATATTTTGAAAGTTATTTAAAAAGGAATGACTACAAAAATTTAAGCATGCGAAATATTCAATTTAATTATAATCACACATTGCATTTACAAAATTCTTTTTTCTTGATTATGTATTTTAATTTTTTTTCCTGTTTTATACAAACTAAGTATCATGTAACACATATTGGCTACAATATTTTTATGTTTTTTCTGGAAATATCAATTTTCTAAGTTTCGGTTTTTATATACATACAAAGTAAAACACATGAATTAGATGTAGCAAAAATTCTAAGAATAATTGGATATAGAACATTAATTTATAAATATTTTTTATTCTATTCCTCATTTTGTGCATAAAGATGTAGAACTGAGCAACATAATCTTACAAATGAATTTTCATTTGTAAATGACCAGTAAGATTTCATTTATTTCTGTAATATTGGTGAATATGATAAAATAAGTTATTTTACTTGAAACGAATTATTTTTTTTTTAAAAATGAGGATAATTACTGCATGAATTTCTAATTTTTTTTCAAGTAATGTGAGCTTAAAATAACTGCTATAGTATTTAACTAACTTTAAATATTTTAATAGGGTTTTTGAATAAAGTGTTCTAAACAAAATATTAAAAACCCCTCTATTAAAAACTAAGGAAATTTCATTGTGAAACTAAGAGAAGATGACTTCATTGCTTTCCTATATGTATTTTTCATTTAATTGTAAAAAAAGTATACATAAAAAGTTTTTAAAATTAAATTAGAAAAAAAAAAGATGATAGATAGATATAAACTTTAGTTTCAATATCATACCTAAGCCTTTTTGAAGAAAAAAAATAATGCATTCACTATACAACACATGAAGTTGTATTTATATTCCAATAAACTTCAAAAAGAAAATAAAAAGCGATAACGCAGCAATTTTATTCAATCACAGACTGCATAAACAAATAAAAACTATTTCTTATTTTCTTTTAATAAATTTTAATGTGATTATAAATTAGATTCCATTGTTATCATATCCAATGCAATATCCCTAAATGCTTTATTCGCACAATACGAAAGCAACAATAAGTTTAAATCAACTACATCCATTTAATTCTATATTATACTAAAATAGTAAAAATAGTATTCAAATCATATAACTCTTTTTTAAACAAAAATAGCAATACTGTGAAAAACTTATATATATATATATATTTTACTCTTTAATTTCAGCAAAACTTTGTTTCAGACAAAGTAACCGAAACAAAGTTTCGAATAAAATGTCGCTACAACCGAAACTGTAGCTAGTAGTACATTTACACTTATTCTGTCCCGAAATAAAATACTTTCCTCTAAGACCTGCTATCTCCATGGTTATGGGATTTATTCTACTCTAGTCCAAGCCTAAGGTGTAGACAAACACAGCTGAATAAGAGCATCCGTTTGGCCTATTGACTACGATCTTTCCCCCACTCACCCCATGCCGAGTGGAAAAATCCCTACATACCACAACTGCACATGCGTTATTCTGCCTGCTGGCGAGTCGTCCCGTTCTCTAAGCAGAGAGAGAATTGAATCTTGAAGCTCAAGATCGGAACCTTTCTTCCTCTTAGCATCTTTATTGGCTGCTCTCTGAGTCACTTGTATGCATGCGTTCATGGTTAGGGAGTAGTGCACTTCGGATCGCCTGGTATTTGGTGAATTCTCCTCTGTAAGTTTATCACGGCCTAGCTCAACTGGGAAAGTATTCACCAGATTTACAGTCGCGCGTGGAATTCATAAGGACTCGTTTAAATTGCGGGAAATATTTTGTACTTTATGCCTAAGGTGTTTATATCAAGTAGATTTATTTAAAAACTTAGAATGTGAAGGAGCGTGTTGGACGCTATTTGAACTTTACAGTTTATATATTCCTTATTAAGTTTAGAAAGTTCAAACAGAAAAGTTTTTATAGATTTAAGGTACTTTTTATTTGTGTATATAGGTGCTGTGAACTGTTTAACAAAAATAAATTTATAGGAACGCAATTTACTGAATCTGAATGTTACAAAAAAAATAATTAGTGCTGATTTTTAAGCGTTGTATTGACCTTTAAAGAGTAGTTAAGAATCCTTTCGATAGGGATATTTGTTTAAAAAAACTGTGAAGAGGAAGATACATGAATTTTATTAATATTTTATATTGATTCATGAACATTTAGTTCAACGCTTCAACATCTCTGAATTACAAACCCGAAACTTTTAAAACTTTTCCAATAACTCAAAAAAAGATCTTAAGTTAAAGATAGTAAGCAATGCACTGAATATTGTTATGCACTTAAATATGACATTTACAACATAGACTTTATACTATTAACTGCATTTTTTCAAGTTCTCAAGGCAATACATTTGAAACTTAATGATGATCGGTGTCACTCCAAAGGACAGCTATGTCCGTGAAATGTACATATATACTGTATTAACATTTACATTGCTATATTGCCACATGGTTATGTCTAGACATATAGACTCTGAATCAAAAACTCTAAGCTCTCGTGTTGTTAATACACACTATGGTTCCCTTCGTGGCTTTATCAGCAGTTTACCTAGTCGTCAACTACAGCCCATTGAAGTATTCTTGGGGGTTCCATATGCTGGTGCCCCCAAAGGTCCTCTAAGATTCATGCCACCTGTAACTTCACCGCACTGGAAAGGTATCCGATTGGCAGATCATTTCAGCCCCGTGTGCCCTCAAAAGCTGCCAGATGTTGCCAATGAAACAGAAGCATTGAAAAGAATGCCACTTGGAAGGTTTCAGTATCTGCGGAGATTGCTTCCTTATCTTACCAACCAGAGCGAGGATTGCTTGTATCTGAACATTTATGCACCACAGTCAGGTAACTATTTCAACATTTCATAATTACCAAATAATATTACCAAATATATTAATATTTTAATATTACCAAAAATATTTAAGATGTTAAAATGTAGCTCGTTTATGCGCTGAAAATAATTTTTTGTTATCTTTATCATGTAACAAATAGAAATAGAAGGCTACAAAAAAAAGTTGGGATTTGAAGTAGGGTTTGTTTTAATTTTAATACATGTGAGGACTATAATCATATTATTTTTAAAGCTTCAAAAATATTGTTAATGAATGTAAATGTACTTATACAGAGGGAACTGTTTATGTGTAATTCAAATTCTATTTACAATAAATAAAATAAACTTCAATTTCAAATTTTACTGCAATTAATTGGATAGTTGTTCTTTAAGTTAAAACATTTTGTTTAAAATTTCCGTTATGTTTATTAATTTATTTTAGTTTGCCTTTTTTTTTCTAGTTGAGTTTTTAACAATTCCATACTCATTTTCATAAAATTATCTTATATTCAAAGATTATGCAAATTGTGTGTGTGTGTGCTTAAGATAATTAATAAAGTATTAAATTCAGATTAAAATGAATATTTTTCTTTCAAGAACCGAATATTAAATAATTTTATTTTCAATCATTTTACAAAAAGAAGAATAGCAAAATAAATTTAATTGCGCTTTAATGAAGTATTAATGCAGGTATATGAATAAATGATTGATTACAACATTCAATACTATACTTCGCACATACTTCTATCAGCACATTTTAAAAATAAATTGTTTTTTTTTAATTTTAGGCATTATATTCACAAATAATCAATGTATCAAGAAAGAATACTTTGTTCGTTTTTTCCTGCGTGTCAAATCAGAATCCACTTTAAATAATATCGACATTTTTTTATCATTTTTTCATAGTAATAATCTCATAAAAAACATTGTTTTTCTTTTAAAGTAAAATTTCATTTAAGGATTTAATATAAAAAACTCAATGCATTTAAATTCTTTTATAATTTTAAATTGTATAATTTATTACATTTATTGTTAAAAAGTTTGTGAATGGCAAAGCCTTCCTTTCCCAATTATTACACTTCAGAAGAGTTCGTACCTTAAAACAATAAAAAACGAACATAATAATATTCAAAATATTATAACTAATTTTGCAGCCTTACCTAATTAAAAAATGTATTTGTGTGTAATTAAATGTTAAACCGAAAAAAAATTTTTACTAAATAAACAAAATATTCATATTTTGAAAATAGTGTAAAATTTGTTTGATTTGCAAGGAAAAATAACCTAAAAATACAAATTATTTTAATAAAAATACATGTGAATAAGTAAAAAATAATTCAACACAAAATTGAATGCAAGAATCTTTAAGAAATTTCATCGATAACTACTTTATTTAAAATTTTGCTTACAATTTATCTACTTTTATATTTCAACCATAAGTAACCTACCCATTACTGCGTACAATGCTTTAATAATTTCTTCTTGATTTAACTGCAGTGTTTCAATAAGTTATCCTAATAAATGTATTTTTATATATAATAATAACCGTAAAGATTAAAATTACTGGGATGAATATAATAGATACTTCTCTGAAAAATATTTTACGTTTATTAATATGTTAATTTTGCAAAATATAAATATATATACTTATAAATGTATATATGTGTGTGTGTGTGCAAGTGCGTATTCAGTATGAAATTGAGCGCATAATATAAACATTTTTTTAATAAACTAAACCCCTATAATAAACAAAAAGGCCATTGTCTGTTTGTCATGATACAACAAGTAATCCACTATATCCGGTGATCCTCGAAACATGTCTCAATGCATTAGTACCTGGATTTTGAAGACTCGATTTCAAGCTCCAAAAATAAGACATCTGTATTCATTGCGCTTTGAAATGCATAATGAAGTGAGTAATATCACTTTCCTCTGGAATGGACGAAAGATCTATTTGACATTTATTCCTTTTAATTAAACAAATCGTTGTTAAGACTTTTTTAAGATCCAAAGACATTAAAAAGATTAAATATTATGATATAGAATTAAATAATTGCATGATAAATAAGAAATTTATGGTAACGTATGGCTTTTTATTATATAAATACAAACATATTTGAAATCCTGCGTGTGCTATAGTGTAAGAATCTGAGATAAATTCTTGTTTTCTTTAAAATGAAAGCTTATTTACTGACAGCTACTCAGTAAAAAGCAACTTTAATAAAAGTATGGTTATTTCCTTTATTTTTATGATTAAATTGCTTAAAAACGTCGTAGAATTTTATCTAAGAAAAGATCTAAAGTATATCCAAAGTATTTTATAGTTATGAAAGAGAAAATATCGAATTCTATTCACAAGATTCTATAGTATGTATAGCAATGCAAGGTTAATAATATTTGAACTCGGATGTAATTAAAAAGGATAAATTTTATTAACTGAACCTAATATTTTTTATATAATATTATTAAACAAAAATGTAAAACTTCTGTCAGTACAATTAGAAATTCTATGCACTCTTCTTCAATCTAATTATTAATTATATAATTGTTATACTGAATTCAACTACAATCATGATTTCTGTTTTCATTAACTAGTAGTTCTATTAATTTAAGTACTTTTCTAGAATTTTTCCTGTTATAAAACTATTTATATATTTTTAACAATATCATTACATTTAGTTTAAAATTCAAATTTACTTGCTTTAGATTTTTAGAAATGGGAGACTTTTGCAAACAAATTTATAATAATGTTATAATTACAAAATATTTTAATTAGTTTGAAAACTGTTTTATTTTCTCAAGTTGTTAAGACATTGTTTAATTGTTCATTGCAATTAATATTCAATACATTGATGAAATAAAGGTAAATTAGTGTTAAAACTTAAATGTGAAATATATATGCTCAGAACAAATATCAATAGGACAATCCAACACATTTTTCTAATTCCCACATGTGCTGTTAAGAAAGTTATGTTCATTTAAAATGACATTTAAGGATAAAAATAAGTAGTTTCACAGATCGGAAGACTAAATCCTTTTTTCTAGCAAAATATACATTTCTGAATTACTATGCTAAATCAAAAAATTGTTACAGAGTTTTTATAAGTATGGAAAGAAATTTTTGCCATTATTGTTTCATAAAGTTTGATGTACCATGTTCAGGAGTTTTATAAGTTTATATTGAATTCTTTTGAATTAATTAATGATTCAGTGTTTAAAACATTCCTATTACAAGCATTTCGCTTAAAATGAAAATTAATGCATTATAATGCTTTGTCCTTCCGTCAGAGATTGCATACTTCATCTGCTATTTCATAAAAATTTAATTAATTTGAAATAATGAGCGTTCTTTCAGTATTTTGCTAAAATAATGAAATAAGCTACATAGTATAAATTTACTCGCATGCATTTTTAATTTTTTAATAAATTAGAAGTTTAATTAAAATTATCATTGATTAAAAATGTATCATACGCTGCATTAATAAAAGTAGAATTCTACAACAATATAGAACTTTGTTTGAATAACATGACAATATCTTCCAAAACTTAATTGAATTTTTGATTATATGTGAATTCAATTAATTGCATTAGTTAATTAACAAAAAATGGAAAAAGTTTCTATTATATTTTAAGATTTAAAGGAAACTTAATTTTATTATAAAACTGTTCTAAAATTTTGTACATTGCTGTAAATGCAAGTGCGTGATCATCGATGACATTAAATACAAAGCAAATGTTTAAACTGTGTTTAATATTACACTTTGCACATCAAATCTTTGTAAAAAAAATATATTTGTCAATACTACAAGATTTTATAGGATCATAAGATGCATATATTTTTTTTATGAATGAAACTAGTTAACTCTTCGGCATCAATTTTCTTTTTGTACTAATAATTAGTACAAAGTATTTTAACAATATATTTTCTGAGCCTGATTTCCACTTTAGCAACTATATATATATATATATATATATATATATATATATATATTGTAGACGTCTCAAAAGTTTCCTTATCTCTTAATACAATTGACAAAACTACGCAAATTTAAAAAAAAGAATGCAAATATACATCAAATCACTACCTCCAGTTTTATAATTAGAATTAACCATACTGTAAACTGAAATCATATGTTATGAATTTTTTTTAGAAAAAGGTATACCTTAAACTATCATATACCTTTAATAATTATTGCATGAACTTTATCAGCTATAAGCTTTTGATAGCATTTTAAATATTTGATAGCATAATAAATTAATTTATAATATTTTGATAGCATATAATATTTTGATAGCATGATGAATATACACAACATAGATAACTAAGCAATATATATTTATTAAAGCATTATATATATTTAAAAATTTGACATTTTAAATTGTGTTGTATTATAGAGGGCAATAAAATTGGGAAATTTGTTGTTCTCTCCTCCAACATTTGAAGTAATTTTAACTTTTCAATTTTAAAAGAATTATGTATTCAAGATTAATATTTCGAAGTAATGGAAATTTATTGAATATTTAAGTTTCTACGGAAAATATATCATGTCTAAGAAAAAGCTTTTATGGAAATTCACAGATTTTTCTGTTAAGTTTACCTGAAACTCCTGCTCTGAATAAAATTAATAATGCAAGATAGTATACGATGAATTCTGGAAAATTTATAAGACATGTGTGCTATTACAAGACTTTGAAAATGTACCGCTAACGGTTGATTAAAGTTTTATATCATTCACTCCCACAAAACTTTAAGGAAATTATTATTTTCATGTGTAGTATTCCTGACATCAGCTTACAGTTTTAATACTTTAGACTCATGATAATAGCATTTAACGAATAAACTGATGAAAAACCAATTTTCTGAAAACTTAGACAAATAATATTTGCATATTGTGAGCTCCATACGCTATTTATGGTATGTTACCAAGAAAAGAAAAATACAATTATATATTTTCTTAGAGATGACTTACGTAATAAGTCCTACAATAAAATAAACTGATTAGAATTAGCAAATATTATAGTTGAAAATTCTTTATAATTTTGGAAATTAATACATTTATTTCATTGAATACAATAAGTAGATCAACAATTATTATTAATTTTAATTAAAGTAATTAAATATGTTCGGAAAACTTAGAAATTTACAATATTTATAATTCTATAGAATATATATATTATTTTTATATATCACATGTATGGTATAATATATATAACAGAATGTGTGTGTGTTAATGGGTATATATAACATATAAGTTCATTAACAAATGTTGTAACATGGCTCAAATATCGTACAGGCTGCAGTAAATGATCTTAATTATATCGGCTTAACTAAAAATAGTAAGGAAATAATGGATATCATGAAAGAAAAAATAAGTAATTATATGTACAATTCAGAGCTTTAAAGTCTCTTCAATTCAATTCTATAGACATTAATGATGTAATTAAAATTCTTCAACAAGTATACTGTTACTTAGGATGCCTTTAATTCTCTATAATTAGACTAGAACTTCAAGAAAACTACATGAATTATAATGGTAGTTATAACCAACAAATTAAAGGCTTGCCACGGGAGGGGGGACCAAATAGAAACTCTCTAGAAAATTTAGAGTGACATGTATTTAAAACTAGCGATGTATAGACAATACTTCGCTTTACTTTTTCAATATATTGATAAAATTATCTACTTGTGAATTAAAAAGTGATTCTCATAAAATTGCGAGTGAATTTATCCAGGCTACCTTAATTTAATTCGAAGTAACAAAAACACTGATCAAGCTATTTTTATTGATATTCAAATAAAGTTACAAAATTTAATATATACTAATATTTATGATAAAAAAATTATTATGTTTACATTCATTTTTACCTTCTCATTTAATGGTTAGCATTTAAAAGTTTAATATTATCTCACAAACTATTTTTAATATGATCATTTAAAAATACTATTGAATTTATTAGAGAATTCATCTTTTTTAATTTACTTTCATTTCATTGTTAAGATTTTAAAACTAATTTACATTAATAGGAACTAATCTTCAAATTGAATATTACATTATTGGTGATATTAGCGTTTTTAGTTTATTTCATTAAAATATATGTATATTTCTATAAGATTGTGAGAGTTATAATTTTTGCTAAACATATTAAAAATATGTATTAATTATTTAACACATTTTGAGAAGATAAAAACTATGTTTTGTAGTTCAAAAATAATTTAAGTAATAATTTTCTTTGACTTCAGTAACAATTTTAAAAGTTATAAATTGAGGGGGAAAATATGTTTAGTAAGCGAACTTTAAAAAATATTATATTCTTCACCATTTAATATTTAAAACGATACATTTTTGTGATTAATCTATCTTCATAGTAAATTAGATGAGATACATTAATTCCTTTTTTGTTTGTTTTTACTTAAATTTTAAACTGCTAATGTTTTACCTGAATAGTTAAATTAATATTAATATACTTTAATTACATTTTTCTTTAAAGAAATTTTTTCGTAAAAGAAAAATTGTTTTAAAAATTTGATATAAACGGATGTTTTAGAAAAACAGGAAAGATATTAATTAAGGGGTTGTGTTAGAAAACTTTGAACTTTGTTGCAAAATTACAATTAGAACATTTTAGCAGCTTATTTTTTTATTTTACTTTATATTTTCATACAGCAAGCTTTTTGAAAATAGTGTTTTCCAGTTTTCTATCTATAGTTCAAAGACTTTAGGAAGAACTCCAATTCTATACCATTTTATTTCCCATTTTTAAAATGATGACATTTCCTCAGAACTCAAATAGAATTTTTATCACGTAGCACTAAAATTTGATGTAGAAAGATGGAATTCTGGGAAAACAGCATTAAACATTTTTTGAAGAAAGAAACCACCAAAATTACCTCTGGCAAATAAAACCAAGAGCAAAAATGTCCAAAGAGACTCCGAAAGAAAAATGAAAACTAATGCTTAAGAAATGCTTTCTTACCAAAGTAAAACATTAAATTTTATAGTTGATGAAGCAATTTTCGCAATGTTACGTTTTCCTTTTTTTCAAAGCCTCGACGCTTTTTTTTTTATTTTACTTTTCTAGCTTTCCATTTTGAACCTTCCATGCATTTTAGAGCTTTTATTAAAAATACAAACACAAACTCCAAAATAAAAATGAAAAAAAAAATTGCGTAAAATGAGTAGCTATTCGAGAGCCATAAAACTTGTGAAAAATTGGTCTGGCATTTGAGCAAATTGACTCATTGTTTCTTATTTTTTGAAACTGAAACACGCAAACAGAAAAAAAGAGCTATTTCAGTGTTATGGAAAGTAACGGAGAGGTCAACATTTATTCTCATGAAGCTGCAAATATCTTCTTGCCAGTATGTACAGCAGAAAAGTAATATAGATAGCAAAGAGGAAAGATGAAAATAAATATACCTTTCCTTTTGCTACTCTATTTCACCACATATATTTATATCAGTCCGTTCCATCTTGATATAAAAACAGAAAAATATAGAGAAACGGACCAGAGGGAACCTACCGATTTACTTCGAAATTTTGACCGGATATTCCGGATGGAATCGGTAGAGCGAAAATTTCAAGAGAAAAAAGTAAAGTTTAAATGGCGACTATATTCATATGGTCACTTGTGTCTCTTTTGGCCTATGCAACTCAAAAATTACTCTTTTTCTTTTCGAGTGGAAGCCATAAAAAGAGAAACATTGCAAAATATTTTATAGAAATGTATGGAACTGGATGCTTTTTCTAGGCATGGAGATGCTCACTTTTGAATTGAAAGGTATTTTTTGTGTATATTTTCCCAACAAGCTTCCTCTACGTAGTAATTCTTGATGTAGATATGTTTTTAACTAGAATGATTGCAAATAAATAGAATAAATTTAAAAATAAACCTTCTTACATTGAAAAAGTTTTAAGTAAACCTTAAGAAAAGAAAATATTAAAAACAAAATAAATGTGTATACATATAGTATATCCACAGTATTATTTTCTGACAAACAACTAGAAAAGATAAGTTATAATTTTTTCTTCATTCATTTGGTTTCATTAAAAAAACATTATTTTTTCTTTCTAATCCAAAAATATGTTGTTTTTTCTTAATGGAATACTTTTGTGTTAGTTATGAAATACAAAACTAAATGAGAGACATAAAGAAACTAAATAATTATCTCAAGTATAAAAAGCGAACACATACATGTAAACTTATTCGTACATAAATAAAATGTGAGCTTTTTATGTAAAATTTTATAAACATTTCGTTTTTTACTATTGGAAATTGGTGTCATTTGATTTATCAGTTGCATATTGTATTACTTGTTTCAGCTGTAGTTATTCAAAAAAGGATATATATACTTGTGCCCATAGAAAATACGTCATTAATTTATGTAAAAACATAACTGTACGTCAAATATACCTATAAACATACCCGCATTTTTATAAAATTAGTTTATGTTTATTTGATCGCAATTAAAAACAGTTAATGGAAAAAAATCCTAATATATTTTCTTTCATTAAGCTCAAAGGCTCAACATAAATAATAAAGATAGAAAAAAAATATTTAATTGCTATAAACTTTTTTATATTTATAATTAGTTAGCCTAGCAGAGCTTGTATACATTACAAATCTAATCTAATCATCAGCTGCACTCTATGTCACACATATCCTTGTTACCTGTGCTGGGGATATAGCTTTAGTCTGTATTTATTAACTAGACCGTGCATGTTTCCTCTGTGAGATTGACATGAGGCAACGGTATTCTCACAAGAATCCGCGACTCCCATCTCCCTAAATGACAGTAACATCTGGAGTCACAGAATAGAGTGTTCAAACTAGAATAGCCATATTGGTCATATTCAGGACAATGCTGTCATTCAGATTCAAACGAGATCTTAGATGACCATTTGCACTGCTGTTTAGATGGACACAATGAGGTATTAATTAGCCGGATGCTTCCAAGTATTTGCTTCCTATTGTCAGGAGATGAGATTATTATTGAATTTGTTCTAATAGATTCAATGTGTAATGTATGGTTTTGGTGAAGAAATGCATTTTTCATTTTAAAATAAAATATGTTTATGATTTTTATTACGTACGTATTAGGACTGATTAATATTGTATGAAAATATTAAATCTGTATTAATTTAATATATTTTATTTAATTAAGTTAGAAATTAATCTATCAATTACCATCAACTAAAAATACATATATATATTTTACTGTGCATAATTTGGATAAAACTGATTATAGCAGCTTTTATTGCTGAATTGTGTATTATTTGACTAAAATTTGTAATATAAATGCCTTCATTTCATAAGAGTGCATTTTATTAAACTACGCTTAAGATAACAATGGAGTTAATGATGAAATTTTTATTATTTTCTTATAAATAGAATAATAATAATACTATTGTTTTAAGTGGGTTTAATAATACTTAATGTCATGTTTTCTATTAAAACTTTTATATATGTGTCATTCTTAGATTGTATAATTGGACCACGAAAAAAAATTATCTCGACACATATCTAATGCTCATCGCTAATTTCATATAGTGCGTTAGATTTTTTATGTAGATTGAAACAGGGTATTTAATCCCTGTCAATTCAAAAAATACATTCCAAATATTTTTCACACATAGTAACTTTTATCAAAATTTTTTTCGAGATATTATTTATTTGTTGGAAAAATTAGTATATTTAACGAAAATTACTGATATTTTTAAAAGTTTTTAAAAGAAGTAGGTAACTTGTTTTTAAATCATTGAAACTAAATGAATTCATAATAAGCGTATCATTCGAATGTTTACGCGAAAAAAAAAGTTTCAAAAAGTAAACAACTGCAGTCATTTAACGAAATCAAAAATATATTTAAAAATACATATATTTGCACATGAATAATATTCCTAACAGTTTATGTAATTTTGGTTGATTTGAGAAATAAATAGTTAATATCTTTATTAAATATGACTATATAAGCATTTAATACTAGTGTGAAAGATAAGAAAATAGAGCTTTAAATATCTAATACCCCAAAAGAAACATTTATTCACTATTTTCAATCAGAGCTGTATTTTTAAAAATTTCTTCCCATTAATTAAAAATTAATGGTTAATAAGGTAATTAAAAATTACGTTAATTGAAACCCCTAAGCAAAATAGCACTTGAAGTTTAAAATATATTTTCAAGTCTTTAATTTTTAAAATATTTATTTTTCTTACTTCAACTTTAATATTACTCATAACATTTAACTAATATATAAAATATTGGACTATTACGAATGGTTATATAAATAATTACTATAACTACAAACATTACTATTTTATACATATAATTGATTATATTAATATTAAGATCATATAATATAATTAAAATAGTATTATGATTAAATGACCAAAGCAATTCATAAGACGAAATAAAAATGTAGAAAGCTTCTACTGACGTAAGCTAAAGGAAGAGAAATCTCTAAAATTGAACTACTCGTTTACTCTTATCTCTTTCAATTACAATCAGTTCTTGTAATAGCTAATGAGGGCGAGTCTGTCTTTTAATCTGGAATAATATTTCTTACTAAAGTTACTTATCGAGTATTGCTGACACACGTCTAACTATTTTGAACTTTTGAACAATAATGATCCTACTCTGCTTCTTAGATACCACAAATTCAAATACAAATCTCACAAATATTCTTGACTGTTATCTTCCTCCTTAAACTCGATTCACTTAACTTTAAAAAGTAGTTATATTTTCATATGTTCCAATTTTTTTATATGTAGAGGTTCTCAAAATTACTAAAATTAATTTTCCTTGGAGAATAGTAAAAGGGTGCGCCCGAGAACGTTTTCAAAAAATTAATTTACTTACTTCTTTAATTCTTAATAATAATTTTAAAAAAGGAAAAACATTTTAGCTACAGAGTATGTAACATTATGCAAATTATTTAACATGATCCAAATTCAGGATCATTTAGATGGCATTTAATTTGATAAATATGCGAAATATGAAATGTAACGCAATTTTTAAATGCTGCATAGATTTATCTCAAGTTAACATAAATAACAATACATATTAAAAGAAACGAAATCGAGGTAAAGTAAAAAAAAAAAATGTTTCAAAAACCAAAATGCACAAGGACAGTATAGTATATATATATATATATATGTGCATATGGGAAGAGAAAAGACCAACAATGTTTTAAAAAATGAGCATCCATATACGTTTTTTACATTCTAAATTTCTTTTTATTTTAATCTATTTTCTTAATTCTAATATATTCTTTATATTCCAGTTTCTGTTTTTGTATGGTTGGTGTACTAATGATTCATGTGTCTCTTTAATATAGAATACTAACTATTCATAAATAGCATTCACAAGCTTTAATTGCAGAACGAAATCATCATACTTCTTTGTTGAAACATATACATATTTGAGTTGCTACTTTGCTTCAGCTTCAATTCAAAAAAAAAAAAAAGATAACTCTATTCCTCAAATAATTGCAAATGTTTTGAAAAACCAGAGAGGCTGTCAGATATTCCATTACTCCAATACAATTGAATGTGAGTATCCCATCGCAAATTGTCAAAGTTTTGCCATATATTTATTGTGCCAAATAAACCATTCCCCTTCCTTTAGTTCTCAACCACAGTAGAGATCCAACTGATAGTTAAATTAAACCGAAAGACAAACGAATAAAGTCAAACTAATTAAAAGGTTCCCGAAGACATGGGTCTACGAGGCCGACTTTAATATCCTGTGAGATTGGATTGCGAAATTGTTTATCGAAATAATTAAACGATAGGAACGTGGAATATTTGCACAATGAGCGCGTTTAATAATTCTAGGCATTGAATTTATCTTGGACTACTTTTCTTGGCAATACTTATCTTCGTTCCGTAGATGCATTAGATCGCTGTAAACGAAAATCCAGCAGTTTTGATGAATATTTCTGTTGCATTTCAGATTTCGTATATCAAGTTGCGAGCTTCATTTTAGTTTATTTGCTTATATTTATGTATAACTTAGATGGACATTTCGTTATTCTACTTTAATTAAGCTTTAGGTACTTTTACCGAGCAAGAGAGTGGATTAATATTGGCTGTTGTATGATAAATCCGATAAATAAAGTTTTAGTGAATTTAATGAATATGAGCAAAACATTTCAAACTTTAAAAAGACTTCTATGATAAAATTTTTTGTTTCAATTTGTATCTTATAAAATGGGGTGGGAAAAAGAACATTTTTCAGAACTAACGTATAACTGTTGGAATAAAATTTCTTTAATTTATGCTTCTGACAATTTTGAAGCGAATTTTCTAGATAAAAATAAAGATTGAATAAACAATTCCATAAAATGGTCTGTACAGTTTTGTGTGTAACACATACATTTAAGAAATCGGTACACTTGTATCCGTTTTGCGAAAAAAATATTTATATGAAAGTGTATTAAAACGATAAGATGTGTTTTTTGTCGATAGAGGGCGTTGCAAGTAAGCTAGTCACTAAGCTAAATAAACCAGAATTTTGAAAATGAAGGATGTATACAAATCATCCATTTTTTCTACGTTTTCTTGTTTCTAATCTTACATGCAATTTAAAGGAATGTTGTGAGTAGTATTGGTGAGGTATATTTTCTATTGGAGCTTCAAGAATTGAAAACCACAGATTTACGAAGATTCCGGATATAGAAGTGATTGAGAAAGATTTCATAGCTCATCGCTCCAAACCCAATAGTTTTTCCCGAGTCACATTTTGAAGAAACGATGCGCTTATGTGATCAATCTAGCAGTTGTAAACCAAGTTAATAAGATGAACTTAAATTAATAGTGGTTTTTCAAATGGACACTGTAAAAGAACATACAAAGAGTTCAATACGTAATAAACTGTAGTTGACACTAGACACCAGTAAATTAAGTCACAGGTTGTCAGAGAATTCCAACTCTCTTCTTGAATTTGCTTCTAAACCAATTCACGTTCACGGTGTCTTAAAATTCTTCCCTATTGTTTCATCCCATTCAACAGCTCTAACCAAAAAACATAAGAACTTGTAATAAGAAAAGAATTCACAAAATTAACTTAGTCAAAAGTCACCGAAGTCTGCAATGACTACTGAATATCTTTTAATAGATAAAGATCACTTATCATTAAATGCAACAATAGTCATTAATGCACACTCATGTCCATAAATTAAGGATAATGAAGTTCAGGCAAAGAAAGAGACAGAAGCAAAACAAATTTGTCTTATTTGTAAAGTCTATTTATTAATCAATAGGTAAAGAGCAAAAAAGATGCTATATGTTTGACATAATTAGAACAAATTGCGATATTTACTCCCTGGAGCAAATTTCAAAAAAGAACCTATTTACAAAAAACAGTATAAAATGGTTAGAATGATGGTTAATACGGAGTATGTCTCCCGGACGATGCAATACAGGCCTTACAACGCCTACGCATGCTGAGTATCAAATTATCAATCTGATCTTGGGGAATATTACACCACTCATCAAGCAATGCCCTCCGAAGTTCCGGTAGACAGGTGGGAGGGTGTTGACGGGCTGCAATTCGTCGGCCAAGCATATCCCAAACATGCTCTATTGGATTCAAGTCCGGTGAGTATGCTGGCCAATCGATATGGGTGATATCCTCCGATTGAAGGCATTCGTCTATAATGTTTGCACTGTGAGGACGGGTGTTGTCATCCATAAACAGAAATTCAGCAGCCATGGCGCCCCGAAACAAACGTACAGGTTGTTCGAGAATGACATCCCGATAGATGTGGCCTGTCATCGTTACACTCTGAACATGCAGGTCAGTTCTGGAACCAAGAATAATTCCTCCCCAAACGAGCCATTCTGCATCACCGTAACGGTGTCGTTTAATGGTGTTCTCTTGGTGGTAACGGGTACCTGGTGCTCTCCATATGAAAGTCCGATGAGAATCAGACTGCAAACTAAACCTGGACTCGTCGGAAAACATCACACAAGAGCACTGTTGCGGTGTCCACAATGCATGCTCTCTACTCCAGGTTAATCGCAGGCGACAGTGAGTTGCGGTAAGGGGAACACATCTGACAGGCCTACAAGCATATAGACCAATGTGCCGTAAGCGTCTGTACATGGTCTGCCTTGAAACTGTCGTACCGGTAGCTGAAGAGAGCTGACGAGATAGGGCTGATGCTGTGCTCCGTCTATTTCTTTTGGCAGTAACTGCCAAATACCGGTCCTCATTCGGCGTTGTAACTCGGGGGCGACCTGTGCTGTAACATCTACTTACATTACCATCATCTTGGAATCGTTACCAAAGCCTGGAGATGACACTCTGGGCGATTCCAAGTTCCTCGGATACTTCCAGCTGGGTACGTCCACATTCCAGTCGTTCGATAATTCTACCACGTAAAAAATCATCCAAATGCTTCCCTTGTGCCATAACTATACGGTTATTGCACTGAAAGGCTTTTAAAGCGCTTGTGAACAATTTTACTGCTTTGCCACCATTCCTTTTATACCCCTATCTTACACTCTCGTCCTTGTGACGTACTATCCGCGCCATCTGGTGGTTTCCTGTAATTTGCATATTCTTCTTCAAGATGTGTTTGATAATTCTACAGGTGAAATTTTTGTTTTAGAGTTCAATTTCTGTGTGATTCTGAATTACTTTTAATTTATGGACATGAGTGGTGAATCTGGAAGGAAAATCCATATGTCAAATATGTGTTACATCCACAACACGTTACTGTTTGATATGGTTCTGTTTGTTCAATATTGCCAATCTTTTTTTATCAGCCCTGTGCACAAGCTAACGGAACACGCAACTTGCAAACACCACGGGAGAAAACAATACAATATACCTGCTGAAATGTAGTGATTTTCTCTTGGTGAAAGCATGCTAATCATGGCATCATTTCATATCACATCGAAACAAGAATGCTGCTGAGACGAAACTTTTCTGAAGAACGATTAATCCGTCAGCATTCAGCAAATGATTTTCTTCCTCGATCAAAAGCTTCATATCTCTTGAATTTGGTTAAATCCTGACTGCACGGCAATGTGAGTTATCTTTTTTTAATTAAGTTTAAAAAAAGCATTACGAGTATTATATTCTGCAGCTTCTGAGATATCTTAAGGGTTACACTTAAAGCTTTGTCATCCTCTTACAAAATATGATTTATGATGATGGAGACACATATAATGGTTTATCTAGACAAACGATAAATTTTAAAACATTTTCATGCAGTAAATGTTGTTTTCCTCATAATTTAGCTGTAGACAAAATCTACCCTTTATAGACAAAAATGTGTTTTATCATAAAAACAAAATTCTATTCGTGAAGATTAGTTATCAGAAAAGCCTCATTCAAATACATGAGTTTCTTAAAATTGAATGTCTTTTTTTTTAAAACTACGTTCAAACTCATAAGTCTGAAATAAACTGAGATTTAATAAAAAAAAAAGACTGAAATAAACTGTCTAATTTAATCATTACTGAAACATCTGCAAACATGAGAAAAAATTAATGTTATCATTGAAAAGAATTTAAGATAAGTATTTTTGAAAAAAAATTTAATCCTTTTAATATGGCTGATTAAATTAATTAAGAAAAAAGTTAGCCTTATTTTCCTATCCATAGTTATGAGCAGTAAAAAAATAAAATTATTTATTATTTCTCAATGAAAATATACAGATCTGACAAATAAGAAAATCATAATGATGTTCGGAAAAGAATTCATTTGTCTTCCATATCACTTAAGAAAGAATTAGTACCGTTATGCTTAAGTATGAGAATGAAGAAAAATGATAATTTTAAATATTACCTTTATAAAGTTTCTCACAATTCAATTTACATCAATTTTCGTTAGTAGAAACTTTAAAAGAAAATAAATTAAATGAATTGCAGTTGTTTCTTAATATCAAGATTAATTTCTTTATAAGAATAATGAAAACGAAACATTACAGATGTTCTAATTAGCAGACGAAATGCAATTATATTCCATTCTGTTCCTTCTATTAATTTTACGCTCCAGAGGTTCGAAATAAAAGATAAATTTGCAAAGATAATCCTTTCATGCAAATAGTTCGTATAATTTATACACGAATGCTCTTCTCCTCTGGTAAAGATTCTTCTTTATCTGAAGAAACATGAATTTTTCTGATTGAAAAGGAATGAAGAAGATAAGCCAAATGCTTAAGATGTCCTTTTACTACTCGAAATAAATTTCCTCTTTTTTTAAAACTTTATTATTTTAATTATCTTACATTCTTCTTATCATTTCTTTCTTCCTTATTCCCCTTCTTCTTTTGACACATTTCCTATTATATTTTTGAAGTGTTCATCGATTATTCTCCTGTAAAAACTTATTCGTTACTTTTTCCCCAGAAAATAAAGAGCTTATATCAGGTCTTGAATAAAAAATATTTTCAAGTCTTTTTCTTTTGAATATTTTATTTAAAATAAAATGTATACTTTCTTTAAAGAAAAAGTTCAAACCCTTATAAAAATTTCAATTTTGCATAAAAAAGGAAAAGTAAAAATGTAAATAAAATTCATTTTCATATATTCATTTCAATACCTATATGAATATTAATAGTACTGCTAATAAAATAATTTTTTTGTGAATCAACTATATACAGCTTAAATATGGCCACTGCATTAGTTATTTTGTTTTTTGTTTTACTTTACATTTAAGTGTCGTCTGGGTGGCGTAGTTGTTTCAGCACTGACCTTGTACACCCAACTTTGCAGGTTTGACCCAAAGCCCAAGTTGGTGGATTTTCATGATGCAAAAAAGTCGACAGCACCCATATAATATGATTATGTGGCCTGTTAAAGTTCCCTAGAATACCTACTTGGTTTTGGTGCTCTCGACAAAATTAAATTCCTTATACAATGTCGCATCGTCAGAGATCAGTGACCTCCTTCTGGAAATGAAACTGGGTTTCAAATTTTCATTGTTGCAATTGGTACCATAATAAAAAGTTATACCAGTTCCCGGGAAATTCACTAGGTCTGCAATTGTAATTGCCAATCCGTAGCCCCATTCAAAAGAGAGACTTTGCATTTAAGATAAGGATCAATATCAATATACATTATTACTTAAATAACAGCATTTAAAATACAAACAATCTAAATTTTCCAAAAAAAAAACACACAATTATTATTGAATCTTTGATGATTTTTTTAAAAATTCAGTGCAGTTGGAGAAAAAAATAATATGCTTATATCAGTGAAACTATTACTAAAATAAACTGATTACCCTTACTTAAGGAATGCATAAAAATTTTAATGTTCTATTGAAATATAAATATTTATATCTGATTGAATGAATATTACTAGAAATGTGACGCATTCATGAGGCTATTATTAAAATAACAAGCTATAACTCAAAAATTCAAAAATTATCACTACGGTAAATATTACTTGAATGCATTCCATAGAACATTTTATAAGCAAAATTTTTCATAGAAATGCATTTACAATATTTTGAATTATCATATTTGTCGTATTAGTTATGAATAAATTAAATGCCCAATCCTGATAGACTAAAAACCCACTTAAGTTGGTTTTTTTTTCTAATTAAATGTAATTTATTGTAATTTGACCTCTATCTAAAGTAGAAATAGAATAGTAGAAGTTTTTGTAAAGTCAAAAGATTGCTTTATTTTATAAGCAAAAAGAAGGGAAAAAACACCAAAATGCGTATTTTAATTTGAATTGTTTTTTTTAAAATTTATTCGGATACCTTAAAACGTGATGTAAAATGAAATATTCAAATTTCTCTTAAAATCGTGGGATGTTTTTTCCAATGATTGATAAGTTTGGCAGTACTGAACAAAAAAATGACTAGCATAAAACATATTTTTCAGAGATAAACTAAAAAAAACTCAATGGTGCAATATCCAAGAGGGTCAAGGACCGCCTATTTTAGTATTCGTGACATTGGGCATGAGCTCTTCAGTGCCCAAGGTCCCGGTCAGATGGTCAGTCTGACGTGAAACCCCCAGTGTTCAGTTCCCAAGAAAGCTTTTTACTCATTTATCGACCCACTGAAGAGATAAAAGGCTGAATTGACCTTACACATCCCGGGATTCTAACGCGGGACTTATAGCATGTAAGCGCGATACATTGAACCATCGAGCTTCGTTGTCAACGATATATTTTAATAAACTAAGATAACCTTTAGAAGAGCATTAAATCCTCTTTATAGCCGAAAAACTATATTTCACTTGCATTATTTTGCATGTCTGAATCTAATACTTTAATGAATATTGAAGAAATTAATATAAAAAATGCTTAGAATTTATGGAAAAATAGATACGGTATTTAGAATATTCCTAACAGAAATATATAGAATCAATAATTTTCTGTATATTCAGCTCCATGTATAGGAATAAAAAGAAATTAATAGTTGGAAGACTTGCTAGTTATAGGAAACATGCTACTAAATAAACAGATGAATGATTAAAAAAGTCAAAATAAAATACTTTTATACATTTTACTGAAACGATTCCTCAAAATATTCTTTAAAAGTTTCTTCTAGAAACTTATATTCAGAACATTTTTCTAGATATGAATCACTTATATATACGACACCAAATAGAATGCTGACATATACGTATCATTTACATTATATCTTCTCCTTTGCTTTATTTATATGGTAGTTTATTTTTATTCTGCAGAAGCGTTGAAAAGAATGATTTCTTCACAACAATGTATCAGTTTGAAATCTATTTGGCAGTTGATCGTTATCATCATAGATATAAATCAAAGTCTTATTAACAGTATCGTTTGAAAGGGCCTGAAGTCAATTACTTTGAATTATGGAAGTGATACACTGATTCATTACATTTGCCATCTCACCATAAATCATTTTATTCTAGGTCTCTATTACACTAAGCTAGTCTCAGTATCTCTTCCTTATTTGTGATTGATCAAATCTCAGGTTTTGATAGCAGGAAATTGTAGTCGAAGACTCGCAATGACAGTGACTTATGTATGGTGCAAATTTAATATGGAAATTGAAATCATACTTTGAGAGTATATCATGGAATTTAAGTCATGTTGTTTTTTTAAATAGTGGTAGATTATCTAACCAAGTTGAAAGATTTTTTTTTTGCTATAAATATAACAAATACAAAAGTTGAACTTTGCATAAATAATACACTCCTAATTTACAATTTATTTTGAAAATAAATTAGTATTTCAAAAGATCAATTGATTTCTCCTGCTTTTGTTAAAAACTACCAAAAAAATTTCATTTTCTGAAAAATTATCGTTATATCTAATTTTAAAACTTTCAACTCTTGAAATTGTTCGCTAAATTCTATTAATTACTATATATTTATAACAAGTGTATTCGAGTTAATACATTGCCCTTTTACACGATATGGTATTTTAATGAAGCATTAACGTTAACCTATTGAAAGGCAAATGTTTCTAGAATTTCTCTTGGTAAAAATTGAGTCCAGTTACGGTTTTGCGGCCAATTTACATTTTTATAAAATTACACTTTCCTTATTTGAAATTAATTTTTCTTAATAAAAGAAATCTATTCAAGTAATGAAATCACAAATCATCTTGAAAAATGGAGATAAATTCAAGAATATATAAATAGATATATATAATGCAAAGTACACACACACATAACTAGTAATTTTTTTTCTCAATCTACTAAAAATTATCCGGAATTTTCCTAAAAAAATGTTTTCTTTACACAAAAACTTTTCATAGGAAACACAGCAACTATGAACTACCATATTTAGGTACTCATAGCATTTTTTTGCTTCGGCTGATGTTTAAATGCTTATATCTAGTCATTTTAAGATGTACTAACTTTTCTGAAGATATGAATGTTCTTTGTCACCTTGTTTTCTTGTCTAATTAAATTTGCTTTAGAAACAAGGCTTACACATTTGTACATGTATCTGAAAATATCTATATGTCGTTAAACACCATTTCCATTTCTGTGACAGTAGTAGTCATCCAGATTCATTTTGCTTTCGCTTTATATGAAAAATTTAAACACCCAAAAATCAATATTTAAATACCTTTTAGCTGCATTTTTATTTTTTTTTCCCAAAATTGTTTGGTTTCGCTTATAAAGAGGAAATACGAGCTCTATACTATTTATAATGTTGAAAAACAATTTCATAGCTGAATATTATTATTATTTTAACTAACTTTACTAGAGAAACTGATATGACTTGATTGTTAAAAAAATATATCATTGAATATTTGGAAACTTTAAAAGATTAGTTCTGCAGTATTATGAACAATGCTGAATGAGAAAAGGTTTTAAATTTGTGTAAAAGTGGGGTTTAATCAGTTTTAAGGTCAATCAAGATATTTGCTTTTTGCTTATTGCTCAACGAGAAATCCTTTCAAATATAAGGGATGGCAGATGTGTAAATACGGAAAACATGCATAAATACGTGATTATAATTAAAGTTAACACGGTGATTATAATTAAAGTTAAAGTTTCAAAACGCTATAAAAAAGAACCACTGATCAGAATGACGTCAAACTTGAACGGAATATTATTGAAGAAAAGTGAAAGCGTATGACATAAGAAAAAAAAGCACCTCAAAATTTTACCAGCAGATGGCGAAGTAAGCATCATAACTAAAATTGTTCGATTGGAATGCCCTTGAATCGTAAAACAACAACTAAGGTATAAGTTACACATCAAACCAAGTGTACTGCTCAGTGTGCATGACTGTCCAGGTGTGATACTATACCTATCACCCACGGCAAGGTCATATCACATCGGATGTGAAAAATCGATTTTTAACTGTCCCGAAGCCAAAAACCGAATAAAAAGAGTGTATCAAATCGGTTATTAAATTTCACGAGACTGGTCAAAACATGTTCAATTTGCTGTCCACTGTTGTCTGCTTCAAGTATAAATCGAGAAACAGCATGTTCCACAAATTATCGAGATATCTCCGGAGTCTCGTTCAAAATGTGTTGCCCAAAGCATGACTTCAATTCAGCTAAGTGTGCAAACGGAGCACTGAACACAACACCATTCAGATAGCCCCTCAACCAGAAGTCACACGGGTTAAGATCAGGTGATTAGGATGGCCAGAATGTAGGGAGATGGCAGCTGATAACTCTAGCAATTCCAAAATTCCCTTTCATCACCTGCTTCACCTGATTTGCAATGTGCGGAGGAGCATCACTTTGCAAAAACATGAATCATCCCCACAACCTTGCTGTCAAAGATTTGGAATGACATTTCTCCAGACCCTGGGCAGCCATCTGACCAACGGATGACCAACCATCTGGGACTACTGCACAGCTATTGGCGCACAGTCATTGTTCTTGTAAGAAACCTCTACAAGCAGAGCGCGATCCTTCAATGAAACAGCCATAACGAAATTCTTAGACGTGAAATGAGGAAAAGTCGTGCATCAGCGTTTTTATAACAATTTAAATGATTTGGGCGCATGGCACGTATTTTCATTTACATATTCTGATGCTTACAGCGCTACCTGTTTATAAAATGTGGAACTACTTTTTTCTTATGCCATACGGTTTTTCCTTTCAATAATATTCCATTCAAATTTGACGTCTTTCTGATTAATGGTTCTGTTTTTAGAGAGTTTTGAATCTTTAATTATAATCACCTGATATATATATATATATATATATATATATATATATACACTGGTGTCCAAACGTTAAGCATAATTGATAACTATGTGAATAAAGAACTAACTGTTAATCAGAATGGCAGGAAACGTGATATGCGAGTGTAAAATGGTTATAAAATAAGGAAGAAAATCAAAAGAATGATAATAATTAAATTTATTATCCAAAGTAGAAGTTTGAAAGAAAACTGAGCATAGCAAGGATTCACACTTTAAAGAAAAAATGAAAGAAAACATTAAATAAAATACTGATGCTGCAGTTTAATAAGGCGTGTGCTCACCTCTGACAGCCAGACACGCTGCACAGCGATTTACCATACTTGCTATGAGATTATGAATGAATTGTGGGCTCAAATGGTTCCAAGCTTCTTGGAGAACTCTCTTCAGTTCCGTAACGGAGCTTGGTGGGTGCGAAAGGGCTGCAATTTGTCTCCCGAGCATATCCCATACACGCTCGAATGGATTTAAATCAGGGGAGTTAGCAGGCCACGACTTGCGCTGGATGTTTTCCGTTTCAAGGAAGTCATCAATCAGCACCGCTCAGTGACATGGTGCATTATCATCCATGAATATGAAGGCAGGACCGACAGCACCTCGAAACAAGCGAACATAAGGCTCAAGAACTTCGTCTCTGTATCTTTGAGCAGTCACGGACCCCGTGTCAAAGAAATGGAGGTCTGTGCGGCGTCCGCCATGATGCCTGCCCATAGCATTACTCCCCTTGATGGAAAATGATGTCTTTCCGTTATGTTTCTTTGTTCAAAACGTGTTCCACGTTCTCTCCATATCGTTACCCGCCGAGAATCACTACTCAGACTAAACCGGGATTCGTCACTGAACATCGCATTGGCCCACTCTCCTACACTCCAATGTTGATGCTTCAAACTCCAGTTCAAACGAGCGCGTTTATACTCAGACGTGAGGGGAATGCAAACTTCTGGTCTTCTGGCATACAGGCCAGCATGATTGAGTCTCCTGTAAACAGTTTGTTTTGAAATTCGTATTCCTGTGGTGACTGTGAGCGCCGAACCCAGTGCTCCGGTAGTACTGCCCCTCTGACGTCACGCACTTATTACCGGATATCGGTCTTGGAAAGGGATTGTGACTCTTGGTCGACCTGATACTGGTTGTCGGATAACATCTCCCGTTCTTTGAAACCTCTGCCACAGTCTTGAGATCACAGACTGGTCCACATTCAGAATCCGAGACACTTCGGTTTGTGATCGTGATCTTCCTTTCGTAAACATGTCCAATTGGTATCTTTGTGCCATCATTCACATTGTTTGATGGTTAACAACTTTCCTTCG
This sequence comes from Trichonephila clavata, assembly GCA_019973975.1. NCBI lineage: Eukaryota > Metazoa > Arthropoda > Arachnida > Araneae > Nephilidae > Trichonephila > Trichonephila clavata. The sequence continues at coordinate 139,802 of BMAO01018293.1, read as the reverse complement.
CACAGCAGTTGCACGAAACTTGTCTGAACTGCCTATACTGCGTGAATCGGTTTCTCCGCATATATATATATATATATATATATGCACACACATACAGTCGCAAACGGATTTAATGAAGTCATCGGGAACGAATTTATTATTCATTATTTCGGGGAGTTTCGTAATATAGAAGTCCAAAAAATAATTTTTTTTGCAGTTACCTTTCAGAAATTCTATAATAAGCAAATATACGAAAATTGTCCACAGTTGGGAAGTAAACTTTTTATCCAGTAACTAAAACGCTATAAGCGAATTATTACAATTCAAACAATTAGAAATTTTAAAATACTGAGTAACAGATGTTAGACAATCTTTTTAATTTCTAACTCGAAAGAGTTTTTTTTTCTTTATGCAGCGAAGAAAATACTGTGCGTCTTCTATATCCTGCTACATGAGGAATGTTTTCACAGCTTTCAAACATTATAAAGCATTGGAAAATGTAAGAGTATTAAAAAAATTCAGAAAGGAATTTCCTATCCAAATCGAAACTCACTTGATAGGTTACACTCATGATTCATTTGCACCTGTAAAGTCTAATAATAGGCTACCCCGGCGTTTCTCAAACTGTAGGGCGCCTCCCCTTTGGGAGGCGTGATATTCCTACCAGGGGGTGTAAGCTTATCGAAAATAAAGAATTATTTAAAAAAAATTAATTTACTGAAATGTATTAAACAAAATACATTTTGAGATAATAAAAAATACACATTTAGAACGATATTATATACTTAAAAATGTATTAATACCGCACGATGTAATTGATCAATAATTCATCAGTACACTAAGTTAAAAACAAGTTTAATAATTACGAGTAATTCCATAGGCTTGTCATATACAAAATTATACCCAAACATTAATATTTATCTTGATCATTTGTACGATTTATAATTTAAGTCGTATTATAGCAATAGCGTCAAACTGCATTATTATTGAATTCAATACATTGCTATTGTATGGAGGGAGCACCATGAAAATTATGTAGGAAAATTGAGTCGCAAACATTGAAAGTTTCGCAAGCATTGGGTTACCCCCTTTCCCGTTAAAATTTGATAAATTTCCCGTCAAATTTCTGACAAAAAGGACACGTCATTTGAAGAATAAAGTCATTTTTTTGTAATCAAAACTAATAAAAAAAATTTGGGCTGTAGAAATGATTCTTTTTTTTTTCAAATTCCATGGCACAAATATCAAAAGAATTGAAAAATGCAATTTCTTTACCGATCTTTTAGCTTACATTTTGTAACAAGTGGTATCACTATTATGTTTCTGTACAGGTTTATGTGTGATTTACATATAAAAAATTCAGAAGCTGAACTAATAAGTTCAAAATAAAAGATAGGTTTATTACATTAATAATGAAAAATTCGTACATTTAACCACGTGTCTTATTATCCCGAGTTATCTCGGGTTCACATATATTGCAGTTTACTACTATCCCGAGAAAACTCGGGCGAAGCAAAATTTGTCAGTACGATTTGTTTTATCACGGTTTTACAGGACTTAGAGGAAATGAAAGGAATATTCAGCTTTGATTGGCAGTTTGGACAATTTTTATAACTTGCCAGGTTTGGCTGATACGTGAGTCAAAAGGAAGACTGATGTGTGAAATGATCCGATTGAATAGAAAAGATTTGCCTCAAAATCTAAAGACAAAAAAATTTTAAAAAAGGGAAAAAATTATTGGGTATCAGCTAGGGAAAGTAACTGTAATGAAATGGAAAGATATAAGAGAATGATGTCAGTCTAATTTCCACAATACATACAATCGAAATGCAGGATGTGACAAATAAACGGGGATAGACAAAGTCCAGGCCTAAATGTGTAGTTGAATACAATGACAAAATGGGTAGTGTAAATATATAAAATCGATCCTCTCATTTAGCTACCCAGAAAAAGATGGGGGAAATTACAATGAAAAGATTTTCTTCCATTTATTTGGATTTGGGCTTGAGGAATGCCTGCATTTTGTTCTGTAAATCAGGAGGTTCATGATGACCCAAACAGTTTAGAATGAAACTTAATGAAATACTAATGTCAGAAAATCACCGTGAAGAGGTTTTCTGCCACATCAGGAAGACCCAGCATTAGTCCTTTTCCACTCAGGTTAATTTCATGGCATTTTCCAGAAGTTATTCCTGCTTTTGAAAAAAATTTAAAATCCAACGAGACAGTGTACTACTCTGTGCTCCCGTAAAATAGATTTCAGATGTAAGCCAATTAGAAAAGATACCAGATATCAGTGTACTGAATGTCAGATATCATTTTGTGATGTCTCTTGTTTCAAAAACAATCATGCAAAGACTGATATTTAACTTTTTTTCGTTTGCCCGAGATAACTCGGGTTATATTAATATTAAACTAATATAAAAACTAAATGCTTTTACACCTATCAAAAATTAATAATTAATTTTAAAACCTAGATATTTTGTTTCGTTTCGTTTTATTTTATTTAAAAATTTAAAAAAAATTTTGTTGATTCTTTGCAGTTCCTTTCAAAAAGATATGTAAGGAAAGTGGTTAATTAATTTACTGGAATTTGTTCTAAGTATTATTTATTTTTTAAGTTTTATACGTACAAATAAAATTCATTGAGCAATATCAATGTCAAATCAATATATACATTTGTAGATTAAATTTTTTTTTAGTTTTTAAAATAAAAGCACTCTTTTTTTTCCACCTGTATTTAAAACGCTTTTATTGGAATTAAATTCCTGAGCGCATGAACTACGACATTTGTTTTATTAAAGTCCCATTAATATTAGGTAAGGAATATTAATGACAGTTGTCATAAGTAAGTAAGTCTATTTTTATGTCATCATAGAGTCGAATCGTTTTAATACTTTAAAAAGGGAATATAAATTTTTTAATTAATATTAATTTTTTGGAGCGCGAGGGGGCATGAGGTGTTGCTGAAACTGACAAAGCTAATTCTTTTCCTCTATTTTTTTCTTGACGAAAACAATGATTTTAATTCAACTGCTATAGAATAGAATATCTAACTGACAGCTTTTTCTCCATTGCTAACATACATAGAGATGACTTCATATTTGTGTTGTAAAATTATTTCTTAACATTCTGATATCTAGTTAATGATTATCTATCAATGCGAGTCAGAAAACCCTGCTTCTGTTACTTATATTTTTGTTAATATATGCTTAAATTTTTTTCAATCGGTATATAAATATTTGATTACACAGTTTTTAAAAATATTTATCAATATTCTTAGAGGTATGGTAAATATAATGAAATTGTACGAGATGGAATTACGGCATTAAAAACTATATGTTTTAAATGTCAAATATTTTCGAAAAATATTTAATATTAATTGTTTTTACTTAGTTTAAAACAGAAATTCAGTCAGTTATGAGTTTTAAAGTAATAACATTATAATTCAACAATTAATGCTCCTTAAAAGCTACATTATAAAGACGTTCTTTCTGCATATACATTATAAGTGTCATTAATTTAAAAAAAACATCTTAAATAAATTATATTCGTATTATCATATGGTAGGTATAACATCGAACTGATCAAAACACCACATGAAAGCAAAGAGAAAAATATCACCTCTCTTGCACCCTGTATATATATATATATATATATATATATATACAGGGTGCCTTTCTTCAACTTCAATACGAAACTATTCTATTAAGCCTGAATATAATAGATACGAGTAGACACATACATTTGCGAATCTTTGTGTTCTATTCATTTTCTTACATTAACACAAACAAAAGATACCATAGAGTTTTGACTTCATTATTTATGTCGTAATGACTGTTTTATTCATATATCTAAGAATAAATGTATTCAAACTTGTCTGCGATCACTGAGTAAAATCTTTTGTGCATTCTGGTGTTAAATATTTAACTTGTCATAAACTAGGCTACTCCATTCACCTAACAAAAACGATTACTAATCTTAACTATTCAAAGCAAGTACTATCCCTGTATATATAATCTGTATTATACTTTATGTCATCCACATTAAATGACAGGATAGCTTAGGTCTCTTCCCTATTGAGCTACAATTTGTGTGCCGACTATAAATAATGAATATCACTCATCTCTTAATTTTCGTCCTGTCAGAAGGATCAAATATTTTTTATTACTTTAAGCTGGAAGAGCTATAAAAATAATATGATTCTAAGCTAAAAATATTAAAATTGGATATCGAAAAATAGATTTTTTTTCAAGTAAAGTATATTGCATACTTTAAAAATTATGAACTCCCAAAGAAAGAAGTTAATTTTATAAAAACAGTTTATTTTTTTTATAGGTAATAAGATAAATATTCCTATCTATATGAAGAAAAATATCAATTTGTGGCGAATATTTTTCGGAGATTTTTCTAACGGCGTCAGAATGTAAGAAATATAATTCAATTATTAAAGGCAATGACAAAGTTTGCTTTTTATACACATATCATTATATCCAGAATTTTATGTTATTTTTGTTCCTAAAGAGAAAATAAAATAATTATACATGTTGAAGCTCAAATAAATATATGTTATTATACCATTATATATTTATTACTTTTTTTTATTTTTTTATTAATAAATATAAAAATTCCTTAAAGCTTTCTGAAATAAGTTACATTCATTAATATGTAAAAAAGGACTGTGCTTATTATTATTAATTCATACTCCTTTATTTTTTTAAAAATTTATTTATTTACACTTTTTATTTTTAAACACGTGTGCGTTTTCCTTGTTCTTTCTAATTCTATTTAAAGAAAGATATGTTTTAATATTAAAATAATAGGATATGAAACATTCATTTTTATAAAAAATTATTTACCCTTATATATACAATGTATACGTATACAGGTATAATGTACAATATTATATATATGATTTTAACATTATAAAAATGCCATTTTAGTGTAGTAGCGTACACATGTGTATATGTAGAAGTATCTTAAATTCCATAAAAAGAAACAATGATTTAGTTACTGATAATGAATTAAAACATAGTAATTATAAAAACATTTCTGCAAAATATGATAGGATTACAATTATCCAATAAAATTGTTTTTTTTTAAATATATTTCTGTTATTTTAACTTTTTTAGATTTTTTAAATTTAGCTTATTATTATTATTAAGATAAGTAAACTTAGTTTAATTACAAGAACAAAACCTCTCTAGGTAGAGCCTCTGTTTTTTGCTTCAATGCTTTAACACGTCTACTTTAACATGGCATTTTGCGTGCTATTTATGATTAAGGTAATTAGTTTTTATATATCTTAATGGTTAGCATATTTTCATGTAAGTGTTTATCTTGGTTTTTCCTAAAAAAATTACTTAATATTCATCTCTGTATGAAACCTTTTCCATTCTCACTATTCACACATTCGTTTTATTTTACTGTCTTTTGTTACATTTAAGTGTAGATAGATATAGACCAAATTTTTCAACATGATTCTGTCTTTCTATTATGTCGAAAATTTCTGCTGCAAGTGGAAGGTAGATCCATAAAACATTGTTTAAATCGCTGGCCTACTTCAGCAACTGTTTTAGGAATAATAATTGGTGTTCATTTAAGTCCAAATACTCATTCGGTGTTTTCAATTTTAATAGTTCTACACCTCTGTTTCTTGTATTGTCTGTTTGTTTTCAATTTTAGTACGATATTCTTTTACACCTTTTATTTTCTTGATATGTTTCTTAAAATCCAACTTCTTTCTTTCTTAGCCTTGTAGGAAGTACAATTTTGTCTCTTATTTTTTTTTATTTTACTTTATTATACTATATATATGTGTATGTATGTATATACAGAGAGAGCACACTCCAGGTGTGTCTGACAAAGTTGTAACATCGGTTCTTGCAGTCGTAAAGACAGATTATCAAGTTTTAAGTTACTTTGAACCTTATAGTTTAAATAAAATAGAGTGAAAAACACATGTAAGTCAGGAAACTATGAAATTTGTAATTTCAAGTAAGGCCATTTCAGAAGTATACAGGGATTATTAATTATGCATTAAAACATAAGGCCTCAATATCGGTATTCAAAACGAAGTGCTTGAAAGAACGGTAGCATTTACTATTGACGTGAATCCTCATATTCAGTAGAGTGGTAACATTTTTTTTAAACTGCTGTGAATTTCAGTGGTATGTTTTAAACAATTACCAACATTAAAACTTTTCAAGAGACCATTGTTGACATGGACCTCTTGGGTCAATGGCCCGCTCATGCACCGTTGTTGATTGAATGTTATAAAACTTTACGCCTTGCGTCGGTGAGTGAGCTGGTAATGTGTAGAAACACTTTTCTCGATATGACGAGCCCCGTTTCAAATTGTGTTGGGTGAAGAGAAGAATACGAAAATGGAAACAACCTCGTGAATTCACAAGCCTTATATGCCAGCAAGGGAATGCTTAAACTAGTGCAACCTTTTGTGATAGTATTGTGCGAGTACATCTGACATGATATGGGAACTATGATACGTTCAGAGACGGTTGATGATACAGTTGTGCTTGCATTTTGCTCGATTACCTATACACGATCACTTCCATTGCGCATTCTGCTAATTAAAACCTATTACAGTAAGGTAATCAACAGCTGTTACTTCGAGTGTTGCTACTTGATGTCTTCGAGACCACTTTGCTTTAAATACACCATTGAACTTCTAAATTCCCGGACATGAATATTATTGAACATATTTTGGATGCCTTTTAACACTTTGTTCAGAATTGATGTCCATCACGTCGCATTCCTATGGAGTTGTAGAAAGCCCTTCTGGACCCATGGTGTTCTAATTGCTTCCAAGATACAATCATTCATTAATTCATTCAATGTCATGTCAAATTGTGGCATTTACGCGTGTTTGGGGGAATATCAGTTGTTCTGTATCTTCATCACACACACACACACACACACACACACACACACATATATATATATATATATATATATAATCAAAATTTCTCTACAAGAGAGAGATGAATTAACATTTACTTCAAAGAATAGCAATTGCTAGATAACAAGACAACAGAATTTAAAAGGAGATATGAAAAATTGAAATAACAGAGTAAAATATAAAATAATGGATGCTTCAGTATTATCAACATTGCTGACTTAGGACAGCTTGTATACACAAAATTTTCCTTAAAAAAATGGGGTTTTTTTTGTATAAAAGTGGGGTTATATATATATATATATATATATATATATACTATCATGGGAAGTATATTTCATATATATAAACTAATTTTGAAGTATATATATATATATATAAAAGGGCGAAAAAGATCAAATGAAATTAATAAGATTTTTTTTTTGCAAACATGCAATGTAAAAAGTAATTAAGTGTAAAAATGAGATTTCATCTAAGATAGTGGCTTTAAGCGTATAAACTTTTGTGAGAATCTTATAAAGAACTCATTAATAATTAAATCACTTGATTATGTAGAATTGAAACATTATCAGGTAATATCATTATATATTAAAATTTCATATTATATTATTAGAAATTTAAAATAACATAGTTAATAAAAGATATAAAAATTTATTGAACTTGCCCTTCTTCTTTAGTTTTTTGTTGAAAGAATTATAAAAGGGTATGTAATTTCTAGAGAAATATAGTATTTTAAAATATTCGTATTTATAGTTGGAAAATATACAGGTTAAAAAAAATGAAAATTCGAAAATTGCATCAATGTTGTTTTTTTTCTTAAAATTTCATTGCATTTTGATATTAATTTCACAAAACCTTACGCTGGTTTATTAGTTTTTTTTGGGGGGGGGGCAAACTATATAGTGTCACGTGAGCATCATTTATTGGAGGATTTTTTCCACTTTTGGTACTATCAAATAATATGGGAAATGCCTGAGAGCTTACCAATAGTTAGAATAATAAGTTTTCATTTTAAGTCATCTAAAGTAGACTGATATATTATCCAAATTGCCAGAATCTAAATCTAAATGAATTTAAGAATACGATGTCTGCATTTAATAGCAGTCGTGTATATTCACTAGAAGGCATACTGAGTAGGATTGTCAGATCTTAACTTATATTTTTTTAAGTAAATTCTTTGAGAATAACCTTGCCTTTTTTCCTAAAAGGCATAAAAATTTAAAGAAATTTTATTGTCAAATTTACTTTGAAGAAATAAATTTTAATGGTAGTCTTTTTTCAGCTTGACAAAAATAGATAAATGGCTATTTCAAACTTAAAAATTTGAAAGAAAAATTTCAATTCAGACTAAAAATCTAATTAACTTTTGAAAGTCTTCTGTTAAGTTTAGATCGTTAAGTGTGTGTTACTGGAGACCAAGATTAGGTCTGATTCTTTTTTGACATTAACATATGTGCTTCCCTATTACTAAAACTTATTAACATGTGTTATTCTTAAATACATATATTAAACGCTTCATTGGATATAAATATATTCGAATAAAGTAGAAATATTCGAATGTAACACTTTTCATCAACGATGTAAATATGCAGACACTATTTGAATAGAATTCAGCGTGTTTCATCAAAGTCAGTTTTATGTTGTAATTATTATTCGGTTCCCTAATTACTGAGCTGCAAATGACGGCTAATTAAGCGAACCACGAAACTCTGGATCAAGAAATTCAATTGTTACTATGTTCAAGTTAATTGCCTTTAATTACACTGTCGTTGGATATCACTGAACTCACAAATTTTGAGGTAAAAATCTGCAGCAAATTAGAAAAACTTTGATAATTGCTTCTGACTATGGAAAATATATTTTGAATAAATATTTTTAGAAACACAGGTGTAGGTATTCTACTTCAAAATGATCACTCTAAAAATACTTTTTGAATTATATATTAAATTATTTCTATAAATTGGTAAATAATTAATTTAATACGCTCATTTAACACTCCATTCTTTCAAGATAATGTAATGTGTTCATTATAATCACTTAAATTTACTTTAATCTGAATTAATTTCTACATTTCACGTTCATTAGCATAATCTCAGAAATAATTTATGGTTGAAATAATAGAATTAGCTTACTTTTATAGTCAGTGTGATATATTATTGTAAATAGAACAAATAATGAATTTTACGATACATAATGTAACCCAAACCAGTATTAAAATATAAATGCAGTTCCTTAATTCATAAAATGACAGTAATTGAATTAGCTTTGGTAATAAAATATGATGTACATTTCAATTAAAAATTGGGGGAAATTAAAAAAGTTTGTGTTTTGTTTAAGAAAAAAAATAACTTAGTAAAATTTATTTATAATATTATTTGGTGTATTTCTATTGGAAGAGTAGCTATACTTAAGTAACTAAGAATTAAAAATTATTTTTTATATTTGAATTAGTTGGCACATAGTCCTTTCTTGTACAAAAATAACATTATTACTAAAGCTTTTAATTTTATAATCCTAGAAATACAAAAGCAAATATTACTACATTTTACAAGTGCTGGTGTGATATTTTAAAATTTTACTATATTTTTTTTTCAATTTTCTTTTACATATTTACTGTTAAAAGTCATTTTTAAAAAACGTTGTCTTATAACAACACTTTCTAACTTTAAAATGTATCGTAAAACAATAAATACTTCCAAAAAACAATAAATGTTTAGATTTTCATAGTTCATCATGGTTTCCAAAATTATCAAAACGACAAAATGATATGTACTATTAAAAAAGTATGTAACTCAGCAGCAGTCATGATATATATATGCAGTAAATTCACTTACACATTGCTTCTTTACCATATTACTAGACTTGTGATTTATTTCAGGCAGAGTAAGTGCAGTAGATCAAAATCACTGATTATTTATTATATGTCTTCTTGATATTTGGAGCTCTATAAAGGGTTTATCTCCAGAATGTTATGAAAAGCAAACACATTTTCCTGCAGCTATAGAGCGGTCGATAAATAATAAAAAAAAACCCGATAGCTTATTACTTATAGTTAGTCCGATACCTTGGGTCATTTGTAAACTGAGTTATTTATAGTCTAGATGTGAAACTAGCTTAGTAACACGTTAAGTATAATGACAGAAAAGGGTATTTTTCTCATATGTGGGAAATGCTGTTTACTCAAGTTATTTTCCAAAAAAAACCCAATAATATTACATTTCATGTATAAAATTAATTATATATTAATTTATTTTATGTTGTATAGGTGCATTTGATTATGCAGTAATTTTATTTACGAGATTATCTAATATGATTAAATTTCATCATGTTTTAGACATCGTGAAATAACAGGAATGCTAGTGATCATGGAATTCATTTCTTTCTGTTTTCTAATGTTCTGTGTTTCTCTAATTTAACTAAATAAAATTCAGTGAGGCAAGTAATACATCAGTATTAATCAAACTATTGTTTTTAAACAGCTCTTATATTTGAAAAGTAACAACTTAGATATTTATTGTGCATTCTTAACCTTAGAGCTCTTTCCTTTGGGTATTGCTTTATATCCAGAAGGAATTTAATTATAAACACTTTTTCAGTATCATTATAACTGTATGTAACAATTTTTAACTGCATATAAAATTTATCTCATGAAAAAATAAATATTAACTGATGGTATCCTTACATGGTTAGGCAGAATATGTATTTAAATAATTGTATACATTACTCGTTCTACCTGAAACATGTTTCAAATTAATGTATGGTAATTAATATAGCATTATAGTTAAAGAAAAATAAAAATCCCCTTTTTTAAATTTTGATAAATTCTTAAGAACGTTTTCTAACAAAACAGTAAAATTTAAACCCGTCTTACTTATTAATTAAATTTAAACAATACCAGTAACGAAGAAGTAACAGTACTGAATAAAAGAATGATTTGATTCAGAATAAGAAAACAGTTTTATGATTTTCACTGAGAAAAAAAAAAGCTAGGAAACAAACAAATTTAGAAGAAGCTTTTGTTTCTGAAGTATTTATAATTTCAAAATAACTAAGCTAATTTCTTAATTTTTTTCGTACTTATAATTCTTCAAATTATTTATAATTCTTTAAAGTTTTATAAATTTTAAAGTAGTTTCCTTTGGTTTTAGCATTTATAGCTGGCCTTTTTTAAGATATTATGAAAATACGTGTACAAAATTGCAAGAGAACAATTGTAGGAATACGATACATTCTGTTACGAAATATAATATTTGCAAAATTCACTTGCTGCAAGATTTCTTTAAAGTTATAAATATGTAGCATTTAAAACTACATTCCTACTAAAGAAAATAATTTTAAATGTTTATTATACAAAAATAAAACTTATCCTGCTGTGTTGAGAGAAAAACAATTACCTCATTTTTAACAAAATAATTTATAAACTACAAATACATTATAAAGCCGATGTTTAAACATTTTATTAATATATGCGGCAATTTAACATACCGCAATTAGCAATGAGGAAATAACATTAAAATCATAAAATTATTCAACTGCGATGAATACACATGGATTAAAAAATGCGTCATATTTCTGACTGAAACTAGTAACTAATTATTTAAATAAAAACACTAAACGCAAAATTCCATTTTTCTTACAATATATTTCTCTGGAAAATTTTCTTTCAAAACAATCATGTGATTGGTTAAAAATTAATGAGCATAATATTACAAAGTCATTTATTTTCAAACTGGAATTTTTCTTAAGAGAATATCGATTGTTACGTGTATCAAATTCAATGTACCACTTTTCAAACATTCTCTAAAACCAATACGAGAAGCTTCACTCCCGTGTCATCAGGGGCAATAATAAACGCCATCTAGTGAACTGAATACCCATCCCCTTTTCTATCGAACATGGCTGTATTATACGCCCCGATCCTCGAACTGGCTAAATGACACCCTGGTTATTTGACCGCCCCATCCACTGAAGTACATGTAATTAAAATTTCCGGCCAGCGCTAAAATCAAATTAAGTCCCATTTATCTTAACGTCAAAGCACCAATTTAACGCCCCATTTAGCTAACACAGGATACCCCTTTTTACTCCGTGTTATTATCCGGGGAGGGACCAATTTATCCAATCCTCCCCACCCAAACTCTGTAAATCTCTCCCTCGTACTTCGGTTGTAGAGAAAGACAAGTTTATTAAGTGATAAACGGTGAGAAACTTCACTTGATTTCCTGAGTGCCTTCGTTTCAAGGCTTCGACTGGAGAGACAACTAGCAATTCTCATTTATAAAGACGATCGCCGGTCTTCGAAAATTGTTTATCACTTGATGAAGATAAATAAAGCAGAGTAAGAATAAAAATTTTATTTCAATGTGAAAGATATTTGAAACAAAATGGTTAGAAATTATATAGAATAGTTTAACATAAGCAGTTTATATCATGATGAAATATTAAAAGAACTATTCATAAGATATTTTATAAATGCACTGACATATTTTAAAACTTTTAAAACTCGGCTATATTTTTAACTAATTTTCAAATTCCAATTGCTTATATTTTATTAAATATATTTGATTTGATTTAACACATCAATTATTCTCATACTTCATTCAATCTTGCACCATATGACATTCAGATGTACTTTCTATACAGTTTCACATATATATTTTTCAGAAGATTGAAACGACTAAATTTTTTGTTTGTTTCTGAAATGACTTGTGAAGCTTTCAAGATTTATCAAACGTAATATTATTATATATTTTTTTTTATTTAAATGTATAAAAATCAACCACAATTCCATAACTAAGCACAAATTTTAAATTATAAAAATCCTAGAAAAGAATATACATATCCCCCCCCTCAGTTTGTGCATTATGAGACCTACCATATTATTTTGAAAAAATCCATTATTTTATTTGCCACAAACTATGTATTAAATATATTAATTAACTATAAAAGACAAAATTCTCAAACTTCCAATCTAATAAAATTTATTACAAAAGTAATGTGAGTTTGATAATTACATTGCTTACAAATATTTATTCTTATTAAAATATAAAATATATTTGAGTATATATTCTTTTAAGTGTTTGAAAAAGAGTGGTAGTTAATTTTCTAAAATGAAGATAATAAAAATAATAATTAGTAGTTCATTTGTTTTTAAAGACATATTTATATGTTTTGAGTAGTAAAACAAACTAATCGAGACAGCTTTGGCCGGATGTCGGATGTAGTGCTTATGAAGAAGAAGAAAATAAATTTAAAACAAAAATTATTCTTAAAAGAATTTTTTTATCAATCGTAAAACGCAATTAAATTACTATATTCTTAAGGTTAGATCTTACATTTCAAATAATTAAGACAGAAGATCAAAAGAAATCCATCATTTCATATCTATATTTTTTATATAAAATTCTCCACTTTATAACTGCTAATCCATTTGAAAGCTTTAATATACACAACAACATGTTTTTAAACGGAATATTTCTTCAAACTTTAAATATGTTTTTCTTGAAAATGTGTGATTAATTTTGTACGTTAGAGTAAGCGATTGAAAAAAATTAACAAAATCGTTGCTTTTGCATGATATAATATCCAATTGCAGTGCATGGTATACTATTTCATTTCAATAATATTTTACTCTCTTCTTCTCAAGGCTTATGCTCTAAAATATAGAAATAAACTCTAAAATCAAAATTAATGGGGGGGGGGAATGTTATTGTGATTGTTGTAGAATAATATAACATTCATTGATTCAAGATTACGTTCTTTTAGAAAGTGAACTGAACCCCCCCCCACATTGTTGAAAAACCTCCTTATTAATTTAATTGAAAACTGTGTTAAATATTTTTTGCTTTTTATGAATTAATTTATAAGTATTGTATTATTTAACAAGAACTATTTTCTTTAAATAACGTAAGCAATCGTAAATATTGATAATGTAGTTACAGAGCAGAGGTTGCCAAACTTTTTACGACATCAAGACATTTAAACGAATAATTTTCTCATTACACTCCTCACATTTTTCGCTATAATATTATATTGCATATAATCTAATAATAATACCAATAATCACACAAAAAACTTAAAATTAACAATTTATAAAAGAATATGAACAAAAACAAATTATAAAAATTTATTTCATGCTTTATTTTTCTATACTATAAGAATGTGCTTTAAATACATGAATTATGCCTTTCTATGGCCTTCTATGTTATATTTATGCATATTAAAATATTGCCCGATAAATACAACCCTTAAATATTAAATAAAATCTTAAAACAGAAACAAATGGTATCAGCTTCTAAATATAGACCTTTAGAATATAATAGATCACTTTTAAAATTTCAATGGTTTCCCAAGGACTCATTTGTGCCAGATGGGAATATTTTTGTAAAGATGATAAAGTAAAATATTTAATGAAAACATTACATTAGTTAAATTAGTGTATAAGTATATAAAAAATATGTTAAAAGTAGCTGTAAATTTTTATTTTATTTGAATATTCTTATACTTCAAAAGCATTTGCTAATTTGAATAAATTCCTCCAATTTTTTTCTTATATTAGCCTTGTCGTATGGCTCAATGCCTCTTTAAAAGTAAATTTAAAATAATTGGCGGCTTTATTTATTTATTTTTTTTGGAATGCCAAAAATAGTATATTTGTGTGTTGTGTGTGTGTGTGTGTCACTCATTTTTTCCATTCCTAGAAAAAACACTTACAAAAAAATTTTTCAAATACACTTATTCATTAATTAAACTGAGCAAAATAGTTAAATTTTGGTTTTTACCTTAATTTTAATTTTACATAAAAGCTATAAGTTTTCTTAAAACAACACACTTATACATAATAATGCAGTGTAGTGTGTGTTATTTATAATGATAGTAATTATTATCATATATTATTATTATTATTATTTCATATACATAATTCATATTTCAGAGAACAATTAGCAATCATTTCTTCTGAAACATTTATTTTATACTCTATATACAACGAATGGTCTATGGCAAATAAAAGGGAAACTAGTATACCAATGTGTTGGCAACACTGTGATAATCAAATAGGCCCAGAAACTTCCGCAGAATTTCGGACGGTAATCTAATCCGTACATCAGTATAGACCTTGGGATAGAAGATGCAATCTTATTAGAAGAGGTGCGTCAGCAAAAGGGGCAATAAAACCAGTGAAAAGCCGCAGAGGAAATAGATCTACATTGGAATGTTATCAAACTATTGTTACCTTCAGCCAATTTAGAGCAGATGGAAGCTGGAGTAATTACGTATTAGAGAAATGTCCACCCTTAATGTAAGATCACAACTTGAAGGATATATTTAAATTTACCTATACAGTGATAAATTAATTGAATTGAAGTTTGGTTGTTAATTGCGGAACTAAATGTATTTTATAGAAATATTTAATTAAACTTCATGTGTGTGTGTGGTGTGTTCAGGTTTGCCATGGGACACAGTTTACTAAAAATCATTAATTTATAATAATTGAATTTTTTGGAAATAATTTTTGAACATTATGTGATTGAGTAAGAATAAGGGAGAGTTAAATCAACGTAAAACAATAAAGTTGCATGAGAGCTATTGGCGACCGGTCTGAATTGTCTGAAATTGTCTGAAAATTTAAAAATTGTCTGAAAATAGCTTTAATTTATGTAAATTAGAAACATATATCAACAAAGTTTACAAGTTCAGTTATTTATATAAATACTAGAATTTCATAAGCAAAATTGAGAAATCTCTAAAAAAAATTAACTATATATACGTAATACATTTTTAATATTAATAAAGAAATCTAATTTGGAATTATGAAATTATTCTTTTAATACGTTTGAGTATAAATTCATCTGAAATCACTTGCCTCCTATTGATAATTTTATAGCATAATTTACAATAAAATGTTACATTGAATTTAAACAAATTCTTTTTAAATAATACCACAAATTAAAAATGAAAATTTAGACAGAGTTTTTTGATTAAAATTATTCAAATTGCTTTTTTAAAATAAGCCGAAATTTTTAGATAACATAAATGTAAAAGTTATTATCTAAATTTTATTCTTACAAGAAAAATAAAAATTATAAAGCATCTGCTATAATTTAAAAAGGGGCTCTGAATTTTTATTATTACGATATTTATGTAAAAACTGCTGCTATGAAAGTGTAGCTTTATATATACATATATATATAATATATATATAACTTGCATGCAATAGAAATTATGGAAATCTGTTTAGATTATTTACGACATTTATTTTTAAATATTTTTTTTTATTTTTAATATTTAACTTGATAAAATTTAGATTGTTTCAACTAAGGTCACTCTGGATCTGTATAATTAGCTACAAGTGATAATTCTTGAAAGTTTAAATTCCAAGAGAGAATTAGATAGGAAGGGGCTAACTCACGCAAATTATCATTAAACATTTAATATTTCATCCAGAAATTTAATCAACCTTATTATTTATTAAATCCTAATTAGTACCTTGGTTCATAATTTACTGTGCATACTAAGCAAATTATAATGAATTCACCTACATTTAAAAGATCATCTTTACAGCGAATTAGCAACTGGAGATTCTTATCTAAGTTTAATAAGCAGTAACGCAACTCATATGTTACTTATACATTTCTTTACGACAGATAAACACACGCTCATTAACAAAAACAAATATACCGCGTGGTAGCTAAACTTTAATTAAAGAAAAGTAATATGTACTCTCAGGTTAGCTGTTAATCTTGGCATTTATCACTTCATTCTCTTAGGACAAAGTACCTAGCCAATACTGAACACAAGCTTATCGAGGTATTCTTTACTTTTGTTTCAATAGTATAGCTTCGCTTTCAAACAAGGAGACGGGAATTGTACGGTCAATTATCTTGCCCCGAGAGAGCCTAGGGCAGGGTAGTGACGTTTTTTACCCCCCTTTCGCATTCTGGCAACCATTAGTGGAAAGTTTCAGAATGTTTCTAGAACAAATTATCCAGGAGGCAGTTTTTATTACACGCTTATTAAGCACGTAAGGGTTGAGTACAGGAGGTCTGTAGATTGAGTTTAAGAGGAAAAGTGGTTCAGTCCGTATCGAAATCGGTTGAGTATGAGTACTGCCTTTAAATTGAAGATATAATTGTTTTATAATACAGTTATAAAACAATTAAATCTAAGGTGGATTCATGTTAGAGAGTATGACTTAATTCATTTTCCTTGCAAGCTTTTGATCAAATTTCATTAAAAATTCATCTATGCTAGATTTCTAAATGCACATGTATTAGCTCATCCTAAGATAAAAGTAATTATATTTCTGAAAAAATCATATAACAGAACGGATTATGTTTACAATATAACACCAATTGCATTAATACAGAAACGTTGATGTTTCTTACATTCCAATGACTTTGAGTTAGAAAAAACCTTTTCAATTTCCATGATGAGAAAAAAAATTAAACTATATTTCGGTGCAAAATATGTATGAGATACATTTTTGTATTTAAACAAAAATTTCGGTATTTTTTAATGGAGTTTATTTAAAACTGTAAAAGATAAGAGAACGACTAAAAAACCTGTAAACTTGTAGAACCACTTGTGTGTCCAGGGGAGTAAACAAGGGTGGGATTTGGGGGCTCAAACTTTTTCCATAGAACGACATTTTTATTTTTTACCATAAAAATTACGTCTTGATGCTTTAGTCCCGTTTTTTTTTAAATATACCCCTTCCCATGAAAGTAAACTATGCATACAACTGAGTGTGTCCATTTTGATGGTTATTAAACTTTAAAAAAATTTAAAACAATCCAGTAAAATGTATCAATTAACAAATAGAGAAAAAGATTATGTTAAATTTTTTGGTAACATTTTCAATTAATGTTGATGGTAATTTAAGACGATATAGTCAATCATTTTGGTATCCTTGTTTATTGAACATTTTTTTTCAATTACCTAATTTTGCTGAACTCAAAAAATCACTAACAATACCCAGCCAATAATCTCGAATTGCAGTAAGAGGACGAGGGTGAAATTTAACTAGAATCCTTCTCTTCACATCTCTACAAGACGAGTCTTTAGAGGGGAAAAAAGATTCATATATATAGCTAGTAGGCAAGAACTCTCAGCTACCATAGCCACATGTTATTATTCTATTCCAGAAAATATTGGTGACGATATATTGTTGTTTCAAATTTCGTATTGATTACATATTTTAGTTGTAGTTTTATTCTAAAAATATAAATTCTTGTTCAAAAACTCATTAAATTATAATATTAATTTAAATTAAAAAATAACCAATGTATAAAGTAAATACAATTAATAATTGAAACTTTTTTAGAAAATTTAGTTTTAAATTAATTGAAATAATTATTCTTAAGGATCGTGCAAAATAAATCCTACAGTATCTATATTAAGTCTAAGTAAATATACCGTAATTTTATTACTTAAAATTCCTTAGTGATGGATAGTGAAAATTAAATTTTAATAAGTAAAACTGTTAAATAAATATCATTAGTTTTAATGATTTAACAGACTGAAAAACTTTTTAATTCACTTCATTTAAGCTATACTTAAACTTAGACAAAGTTTTAACTATAATTAAATTAACACATTCGCTGTTTAGTGTACTTACTCTCAACTAGAATACAAATTGCATTTAAACTTGAATAAACTACAAACTGTGCTTTAACTACAAATGTAATTATAAACTATTGTCTTAGAATTCCCCTGATTAAGAATTAGTAAAGTTAAATCTCTTTACTTCTACACGTAGAATTATTATTTCTGAGTATAAAATTATCAGTTACTTTCTAGAAAGCTTATACAACTTTTTGAATGTCTGTTTAGCTTTAATAATTTTTATATAATTATATTTAATATATAAATTTTTAAATTTTAATCATAATACGAATAAAAGTAGAGTTTTTGAGAATCCTACATAAAATTCGAAGATGTTTTTTCTTAAATATTCCGTTAAAGTAAGCCTGTGAATTTTTAAAAACAAGTTTTATTCATCATTGAATTTAACTTTATGACGTTTCTTATTTGTATTTATTATGACTTACCTATCTCAAGTTTGTTAAATAGATAAGAAAACTTTTATACAATTCCATAAATTATCAATCAAAGAATTTACATTTAAATAGGAAAACAGAGAGAGAGAAGAGGCATTTTAAAAACTATTTTACTTTTAACTTCCACTTATTTTTCATGTAAGAACACTATATAAAATAAAAGCTCTAGCATCTAAAATATTAAATATGGACTTATATAATGCTATTACTCAGATGGAAATAGAATTTGATTATATCATACTAAGCCAAACATTTTTAAGAGACATTTCTATCGAATTATTCTGTAGATTTCATCATTTTCGAATGGGAGTACGAAAATTTTACAGAATACTTTTTGTGTGAATAAGCCAAAGCGAGTAAATGCCAAGTAACATTAGTTCATCAAATTCTCGAAAAAAAGTTAAGTTTTATTTTTTAGAAAATCAAGTAAACACCTGCAAATTTAAATATATAAATGCTTATAGTTTTATATAAAAAAATATTAAATTTATTGTGACATGATTTCAGAATGCTACTCCAAAAAGAGAAAAAAGTAGTAAAGTTTGAAAACTGTGTTAAATAAATTAATTTTTTTTCACGTAAATTTTCCAAAATTTTTTTAAAAAATATAACACTTATGAATCTCCACTTATTTATCTGGGATTTTACATACAATTATATGACTTAATACATATATTTTAATTATCCAAAGCTTAAATAATTTACCGTAAAAATTTATATATATATATATATATTTGTTTATATCTATCTATCTATATACACATATATATATATATATATATATATATATATGTGTGTGCGTGTGTGTGTGTGTGTGTGTGTATTTGTATGTGTGTGTGTTTCTGTATACGCATATTATTTAAAAAATACAGTTAGTTTTGATTTAGTAACATCTATTTGGATTAATTAGAATCAACTTGTCATGAACAATTATTTTATTTCTTTACATTTTGTACAATATCGTATTTCATAACATTGGACAGTAATCAAAATTTAGAAATAAAAAAAGTTAAGAATATGTGTAAGCTCACATATAATATAATTAAAATCAAAATTATTTTGGTAGTTTATATGCTCAGAAAATCACATAATCGCATGGTTGTATAAAAATTGCTATCTTCTTTTTGCAAGTTAAGAATCAATTGATTATCTTTCAGGATACCTGGTGATAAAATAATACATATTTCACAATCACATTATTTTATAATAATATACTTCATTTCTTTGCCCTAAAACGTATTTTAGTTTGGGAGTTCATGTTTTGTAACGCTTTAAATGAAAGAAACATTAAATTAATAATTTCCCCTTGTGCCCGATGTAATTATGGAGCATAATGACATTTTTTTTAAAGTTTTTCGCACCATATTTTCTGAAGCAATCACAATTTTAGTTTATTATTATTTCTTCAAACAACACTTGATTCTTAAACATTTAATCTCCAATCGTTTAAATTTATAATAACAAATCATGCACGTATCATCCCATTTGTTTCAAAAGATGAAGTTTCAACTTCCGTGTTTTATAATGATAGGTGTGACATTTTTAGAATACTGAATTAACTACAAGAAGAGCTTTACCTCTTAAAATAACCTCCTTTGAATCTTAAAATATATCGTTAGACCACTACTCTTCCCACCTAAAGCAAGGCGTGAGTTCAGAGCTGTCTTGTGGGTCATTAAAAAGCCATAAAACGTGCCTTAGAGGTAGGAAGTACATGTTTCTAAATTTACGCCTGTTAAATGATGGTGAGATAAATGCGTTTTTAAATGAAATGAGAGTTTTAATGGGGTGCAGATCTTCTATTCGAAATTCAGATAACATTCAAACAAGAAGGATATCTGTGTGTATGCAATATAGAAAACCTATGCCCTAAGCCAATTGCATTCTATTTTAGATGTATTTCACCATTCTTTGAAAATTTATATTTATCTCAAATATCTTTTTATTGCTTATTTTCTAGTGTAAATTTCAGGTGAGTTATTTTTTCAGGGTTTATTCTTTAAACCCCTAAAACGATAGAAAAACAATGGATTTTTCTAATATAGCAGCTATTTCAATTTGCATTTTTTCAATAAAATTGGAGACTTCTGAGTACAGAGATTTCAATTTTTTTTATCCCATTTATTCTTAAAACTACCACAGAAATTAAAATATTGACTGGTAATAATTATTTTTCAAAACTCTGTAAGCATTTTTAAAAACTAAGCTAAATGTTTGTTTTTAGATTTTTACTAATGAAATAAAAAAAAACCTGTTAATTTATGTGTTTTTAATTTATTCGATATTTTAACCATTTTTTAGTTATCTAAAAACATTAATAATCGAATTTATATGTATTTTTTACAGTTTCAAAGTGGAGAAATATTTATTATAAATTACTTATTAGAATGATTACGAAATGCTGCAACACGCGCGGTAAAATAAATATAGTGTATATACCACAGGTATGGAACTCTTGCGGCCTCAGTGAGTTTGTTGTGCGGCCTTCCTAAAATCTAGTACTAGTATTAAATAATATTTAATTATTTTAGTTACGACAGTTTTTGAATCAATGGATTTAAAATAAAAAATGGCATGGATGTATGTTTCAATGACATCTTGTAGAAATGACCAATTGTACATTTCAAATGCTTGAGCCCCACCTATTGCAACACGGCACCACTATCAGACTGTTATGCGCTCTCTACATAAAAACTGCTTTCTTACTATTATTGTATTGATTCCGTGCACATTAAAAAGTATTTTTTGCACGGTTGGCACTTAAATATTAATTTGAATATTAATGAAATATTTTATATTATACTTTTCTGTTGACTGAAGTGCAACAATTTTGTGCCAATAGAGATGCTTGTGGCATACCTTATCCAAATCCGGTAATGTTCTGGTAAAAGAATCGTTTCATGTTGCTAACGACAATTGTGAAAATCTAGCTATTGTTTCACTTATAGTGTGATTTTACTAGTACTTCTGTGTTGTATCTTTAGCAAGTTTACGCTTTCATAAAGAAATTATTTAATATTTGTTCCGTATATAAATACAAAAGTATTCTATATTGTATCTATTTTCCTGTCAAAAATAAATAAATAAGAGAAATAAAAAAATTTTGTAATATTTCTACATAAGACACTAAATTGTTAAAATTTAACTATAATAATTTCATAAAAATCACATTTATAGGTACATCAAACCTATGCGACCTTTTTTACTATCTAGTTTATATGTGGCCTCGAATGATAAAAAGGTTCCTCACCTCTGGTTTAAACGTTTTTAAGAATTGTAAACAATCCCAAATGTAATTTTTGGTTATTGTGTGTGTTTGTGGAGTGGTTTTTTTTCTAGTTCATTCAGTTTTAAAAGAAAAAACCTTGATTATTCCCAGTGCATGGGCCTTCCAAAGTTAAAAAAATAATATTTAACAAGCTAATATTTATATTTGTAACATTTTAGAATATATATTTTTGAAAGAATTATTAGCTCAAGGGGAAAGCAGAGTTTGCCCGAAATTGATAGGCGCAAAGACAAATATAAATATAAATGTATTTCACTTTTTAATACTATTCCAGATCCAGTAATATGATAATATAAGTTTTCATTTAACACAAATTAAGATACTTTTTTAACGAATACCTCGAATAATCCATTCAAAAATCTTACTAGTATATTGAATAAACACTATATATATTTTTCATCAATGAGTTTAATTAAGAGCAGAATTTTTTTTTAATGAAATCATTTTTAAGCAACGAATTAAAAAACATTCAAATATACATCAAAATTTCATTATGTCTACCGAAAAGTTCTGAGCGTTTTTATAATAAAACAAAATAGTAAGTTTTTCATACCTTGAATAATCTTTTTTGAATAACATCATTTGTATCATTATTTATAATTTCTTGCCAGCGTAATGGAAAAATTTGTGTAACCTATATTTAAAAAAGGCATTATTTCTAGTGGACGAAAAAGGAACCAGTGTTTTCCTGATATTTTCTTCGTTTTTGAATATTTTGCTCTGGAAAAAGAATTTGTAAAGACAGAAACAAGTGATAACTGGAGGAGGTCCAGGTACTATGGAGGATATGGCATAATTTCTCAGCTCAGCTCAGCGAGTTTCTGACTAGTCCCCAAAGCAGCAGGTAGAGGGGTATGAAGCAGTACAGTGTATGGCATTATGTGTATATCTGGCATTATCATGAAGCAATATGATGTCCTTTCTACTGAACATCGGCGACTTTTTCTTTGGAGTGATGATTTTAAGTTACCCAATTGCCACCAGTGTATCTCAGAGTTTTGTTTGTCATGCAATTTCAATAGCTTTTACCATATAAAGATCCATACACAACTCCATATACACAACATCATCCTACTGAGGCTCAACTTTAATTTAGGTAGAGGATGTACAGGTTCTCTTGGTTTCGATGTTTTTGTAAGTAATCCACTTTTCATCCCCAATTATAATCTGATCCCAAAAGCGCTTGTTTTTGTTCCGTCTAGTAAGAAGTGTGGATAGAATGGCAGATCATTCAAATTAAACTTATGAGGAACCCATCTCGAATACTTCCACTTGAGCTATATCAAGTCTTTTCGCAATCTCCAATGATGTCAAAAAAGAAATTTGCTCCAACGAATCTTGACAGTATCACCATCGATCAAAAGTTGTCTCCAGAGAGTGACGTACCGATCAGAGAGGTCAAAATCACTTACTTAAAACTTTTCTAATAATTTTTTTCCAAATTTATCAGAAATTATACCTTCACCAAACACTTTCAATGAATATCCACACGTTATTAAAGCAATTCTTCCTTGTTTGAATTCGTAAGTAGCTATAGGTCCACGACCGCATCTCACTTAATGTTAACATAAATCATCTTCGTTTTAGTTCATTTGCCAGATCAGTACGTATACATCCAGGGACCGAAAGAGAAAACAAATATGTGCATACTCGTTGAAACGATGTAAGTGGAACAGGTAGAACTTTCCAGCAACTCCAATATTGTTGCCTCTGATTGCAAGCTACCATTGAAATGGTACAAATTCCTATCAGACTGTTTTATGATATTTTTTTCCTTTAGTTCTAAGGGAATGATTTTGTAGTAACTTGGTAACCATGAATTTAATTATAAAAGGAGTATTTTTCTGATTCAAAATGTCTAATACTAATTTTTCATTGCAAGAAAAATAAATACAAATGTAGATTTACAAGATGTTCTCTTGTAAATATCTCTATTTCTATTATATCATTAGCCACTTTTCAAATCTTTCCGTATTTATAACATCAAAAAGATTGCTCAGTATTAGTCAATAAAATTTTGGAATTTTATCACTAAATAATTTAATGGAATAATAGTTTAATGAAATATATATAATATCTAATTTTCATTGTAGTGTGAATTTGAATATGCTTTAAGTATTTAACTTTTAAAATATTATATAATTTTCCCTTATATATCATTATAAGCATTAATTGCATTTCCCTAAAAAGCATCTACCACAATACAAGTGCAAAATTCTTCTAATCGTTATTTAGCCGATTACTCGTATGAAATTGATGAGCCTTAAATGTTATTGATTAAACCATCCTCTAGGAGCAGGGCACCATCCACAATCGATCAAGATTAGGTCCATATGCACTTGAAAGGCGTGTATTGATTTTTATCCAATACTAAACCACTTGTTATTTAGAAAGGCATACTCCTCAATGCCTTGAGAGATCTTCATTAAGAACATTCTTTGATATTCAATAAATATAAATAATGGTAATTTGTTCTTATTGGACTATTATATTCGACTTTACAGCTTAACAATCTTCATTCCTATATTAAAGCACAGTTAATCGATATAATGAACAGATATGAACATATATGTTTCATAAACTTGTTAAAGAGGCTTGTTACTATAAAAATTGATGTGAGTTAACGTTTCTACAGAGCTACATGTGGGCTGTATTCCAACGTGATTCAGAACTAAAAAATGATCAAAATACGAAATTATACTTTCAACAGATACATCCCTAACGCAATTGCCCATCATTTTAAGTTAACTAGTCCTGTTAGTACGCAACAGTCAGTAGTCAGTATGACAGTGCTTCTCAAACTGTGGGGGGGGGCATGATAACCCTAGAAGGAGGCGCGAGTAAATCAAAAAGTCGAAAACAAAAGATTATTTTTTTTAAAAAATTGTTAATTTATTGAAAGAAAGCAAAACAAAATACATTCTGACATAATAAAAAATAAAATACATATTTACACTGATATAATCCACTTATAAATGCATCAATACAGCTCACAAGCATGTACATACAGCATGTGTTTCATAATTAATTTAACAGTTCCAAATTAAGAACGTTTAATAATTTTCGGTGACCCTCTGTGGTTGTCATAGAATTGTATACAAAATTTAATACTTGTCTTGATAATTTGTACTCTATATACTTAAAGTTTTATTGTAGCTTTACGTCAGGGATGTCAAACTCGTGGCCCACAGCAAGCATTTTTGTGACCCGACCAGTATATTGGGACACAATAATGTGTAATAAATTATCAAAATATTAAAGGAAGTAAATATTAAATTTTTCTTGTTATTTCATATATGTTTATTATAATGCATTTTTCGAAACAAACCTACGTTTCTACGAAAAGTTATATTTTTGAAGCTTACCTTAACTTAAACCGTGTTCATTTGGCCCAAGTCAGCCTTTGAGTTTGATACCCTCTTGCTTTACTTCAAAATATATTATTATTGAATTCAATACATTAATATTATATGAAGGGTGTGCGATAAAAATGATAACTGAAAATTGGGTTGCAAGTATTTAAAGTTTGAGAAGCACTGTAGTACAATGACCGTTACATTTGTGAGTCGGTATTTGAACTAGTAAAACAATACATTCATCGCCGGTGACGAAGTTCAAGATATTACTTGAGATAAGATAAAAAAATGGTAAGTTATATTATAGTATAGTATTCAATAGAAAGAGAGTATAGTTATAGTAGTTATTCTGTATTTAAGGAAGGAAAATAAACTTTTTATTTTATAAGCATATAATTTGATTACGCTACATTGTCCATTTTTAAGAATTAGCATATACATATTATTTTAAAAAGAGGTAGTAATTAGGTGCAGATATTTTTATATATGATCATCGTTGATCCTACATCATTTAAAAACTTATTTAAATTTCTCAATTTACAATTGTATAAATCTCTTTAAATATATTCATGAATAAGAATTAAAAATATATTATCGGAAAAAATTATAAAGCACCGAATATTTTTTTAGTAAATTTTTGTAATTAATGGCCCTTTTACCTCCAAAACATCAGTTTTAAATTTTTTACAATTACTTTCAAGGGTGCATGAGAATAAATATACCTTATTAAATACTTATAATCTTCCCATCTGGTATATAATATTTCTTCTAAAGGCTTAAAAGAATTTTGAAAAATTATAATTAATATAATAATTACATATATTATTTGTTTGATATTTGTTATGGGTTGAAATCTTTACATTATTACAGAAAGATAAATCGTGAATACATCATATTTTGATGAAAAAATGACTTTCCTTTATCAACGCCTTTTCCAATTTTAAATTCAATCACAAGTCCCAAATGCGTTGCAAATGATATATAGATTTGTATGATTTTATAAGAGAAAATATATAATTACATAAAACATTCATTATAGAATTTCCATTTATTCGTTTATACAAATCATGAAAGGATAAATGTCGGAAAAAAATTATTTTTGATACAATATTCGACAGAAATTTCTCCAAAATCGCAAAAATAACAATAGCTACTCAAGTTATTTTCAACAGCAACAACGCCTTAAAACATAATATGTTGAATATATTGAATTGCTTAAAAAATCTCAGCTACATAAAATAGAGAAAAATATTCTCCTATTGAATAAAACAGTTCAAAAAGGAAATATTTCGCCGACACAGATGGAATTTAATAAATTTTCTAATCGTCTCAATTCAAGTGATTACGTTTCTAAGCGTTTTAAAAAGGAAATTTCCGCAGGAAAAGGTAATTAAAATGCAGCATTAACTATACACATTTAGTAAACAGAGGCCACAATTATTTCATCAGATTGTTTAATCAAGTTAGATATATCCTAGGGCAATTTCATTTAATGTTCATTTCAGTGCATCCCGTTTAACATTTAATTAGCTTTGAATATATATGTTCTTTTATTCCAAATTAGATTTTGGCACAAGATGCAGCACTTATTTACTTTACTTCTAATTTTAATTTGTTTATCTACTGTGAATCTTTAACTCAATTTGAACAAATTTTATTATAATAAATATAAGTAAAGAATATATTAATAAAAGATTGTTTGAAACAAGAAGTCAGATTAAATGAAATAAAAAAAAATGTAACATATTTCAAACATTCCTCTAAAGTCAAAAATCATTTTACATACTTTCGAATTTATTCAGTTACGCTTTCAGTTGAAATTGATTTTGTTTCATTTTTTAGCATTTAACTTAAGATATTTTGTAAAAATTTTGAATAAATTATTTTAATTTAAATTCTATAAATTACGCAAGTTTTTAACGAGTATATTCTCAGCATCTTGTTATGTAAAATTGTTATTGTATTTGTTAATTTATTTATTTTTGCACATGTTTCTGAGAATATACGAAACACCACTTAAATTTATGTATATGTAGCAGAGTTAATAACGAAAAAGCGTTTTGTTATTATCGTTTTGGAAAATCAAACTCATCTTAAAATTTCTCGTTTTTTCAACACATATATAATATTTTTTTCAACTTAAATTTGAATATAATTAAACTACTATATTCTGCTTAAGGTATAAATAATCATTTAATAAAAAAATGGTAATAAATATCCATGTAGTGTGTAGTAGTTTTTGTAATAATGAATAAATAAAACAAATTCATTCATTTTCAGAAAGGTATATTCTACACAGAAAATCATCAAATGAAACTTTGAAATATGATATAAGAACCTAAATTATTAAATATAATTTGCAATGAAACTTATTTCTAAAGTTTATTAAAAGTTTACATATTTCAATTGAATACTATTTTGCAATTCATTTATAAAAAAACTACTAATTTAAAAAGAATAATGCATCTTAACTCACATTTATAGTCTAATTTATTTAGCTTTGTTATACTCATGCACATTTATTCTCCATATTTTTTCACTGCGCCTATAACTTCTTTGACAATTTCAAGATTGTAGTAGCTGATTTGTCATGACCGCGAACTCTTGGCTGGCGTTGTTGCAATCGTGCCATGTGTTTCAGTTCTGATGCTATTGAAAACCAACTGTGTAGTAGGGTTAATGTTCTTGAATTTTCGCAGTTCAAACTCATTACCTTAATCGAGTGTAAAAGATTGGAGAGTAAGTGCCAGACCAGGTGTCAACTTCACCGACCATGGATCAAGATTGTGAGGTCTGTCGCCAATAGCTTCAATTACACATTCAAACTGAACATTGAGAAACAATTAGACAATCGACATTTTCTTTAAGATTATTTTTTTTTCTAAAATAAATATTGTTGACAACGAAAAGCAGAATTGAGTATAATCTTATTATAAAGTAGCTCGCAAAATTTATAAGGATAGACGGAGACTTCTTTTAAAAAAAAAACAAAGCAGAAGCGAAACTTAATTCCACACCATTTTGCAGGAACTAAAACTTCTTTATATATTTTTCATTTAAGTAGGCACAAACTCTAAATATCCTTATGTGAAAGTCAAAGCTTATTTTTTGGCAAATCCTTTACTCCTGACAAATCCAGCCTTCTTCTAAAACGACTTTAAACAACGTTTTTGTCCCAATTTGGTTAAAAGTTGGGAACTTTTACAACAGATTGCGGACCCGGACTAATTTTACCAATGCATCTTTGTTTCTGATTCTTCTGAAGATAAACTGATCCGCGAAATCGTCTTTCTTTTTCACATTTCGCTTGTCGTTGTCTCCGTTTCCCAGCAATCCCTCCCGTTTCAGCACTTACCACTTACCCTCCAAAACATTATCCACGGTAGCTGCTTTACAACAATGGCTACAGATGACATAAAGGCGAAAACAGCCCCAGTTAAATACGAGAAGGGAAAATATATATAAATATAAAAAAGTGAGTGAAAGGAAAAAATGATGATGATTCTTAAAGGGTTTTACTTGAAATCTTGGCCATTTTCCAGATGGATACTGTTATTGTTATCGTAAGTAGAAAAAAATTGAATGCGACGAGTTTTGTATTTGGATACTCCCTTTGTACTCATAACTTTGCGAAATTATGTTAAGTAGGAAAAAAATAGATTCGAGTTAAAAGAGAATCAGAACAAAAGCAGCTTGAAGAATTATCACAACCTTATCTGCTGGAATATGGAGACATGAGTGCTTCTCGAAAAGTTTAATTTAATTTTAAATTTTGTGATTACTCGAAGAATTGTTTCTTTCGCCAGACTGAAGAATATCTAAACGTAAACCAAATTAACTTTCTCAAACTGTGCTGTTTTTCCTTTAAATATTTGTACCCAAAGTTCTGATAAAAATATTATAAACACGAACTTATGACAGCTGAAAAGTTCATATTAATGTGTAGAATATCCTCTGTATTTTCAATTAATTCTTACAGCATTTTTAATCTTAATTAAAAGTAGTCCGTTGAATTGTTCATGCATAATGTAAAAAGAAATAGAACAGCAATTTTTTAACAAAATCTAGGAAATATTATAGTAAAATTTAAAAAAAGCACTTATTTTCATAGATGAATAATTAAAATGGCTTCTAAAATAACAATCTGTCTTTAAGTGTTAAATTCTCACAAATTAAAGAGAGAATTAAAAGGATTAGTAGAAATAGTAAAAAATGACTTTGTTGTTTGTATTACTACTAAAAGCAATTAACTTCTTAAATACTTTAAAACTAATCTCCTATTAGCTTGGTGCACATATAAAATTGAAGAAAACGGATTATTTTTTAATCCTATTACAACCAACTCAAGCATCACTGAACAGAAATATTCATAAAAGTGCAAACTTATTTTCTTAACTCAAGCTCAATCTAATTAATATTAAATCCCTACAACATATACTTAATTGTTTATTTCTATTTCAAGGGGGAATATAATTAATTAAGATTAACACATCACTTTTAAATTATTTTTAAATATGTGTACTTAATATTTTTTTAATTCAATAAAATCACTTCGAAAGATTAATGTATTATTTTTTTAATCTCAAGTACTGACAGTGTACGACTGAATTTTATTTGAATAATTAAATGCAGATGCGTATGTGTTTAAGTTTCTGAATATATATAGTAAGAAGCTTGAATATTTAAAAAAATTAATTGTCGATATTTATGTGTTAAAGTGGTTTTTATATAAAAAAGACGTGCTTTTGCTTTTCTAAAACATGCATTTCGATTATGTTTCACTAGTGTCTTTTATTGCGTTTATATGCACTAATAGCTTAGATATAATAAATAGAAGGGAAAATAAAACTTTCAAAAGTTCAATAATACAAAAGCAAATTATTTTTTACATCAAATAATAATTTTAACTGTTTAAATTTAATTCTTTGAAGTTAGATTGTGGGATTAAGAACCACAGTGCATTACTTAAAAACGGTTAAATGTTAAACAGGGGACGGTTGAAGATCAAGATTTTATGAACTCGAAGCTTAGTAGTTTAATTCTGAATTTATAAATTTATATATTTATATATATATATATATACCGTATATATAAATATATATATAATCGTTTAACGATTTATTTCTTTAAATCTCACTGTGAATCAACTCTTTTAAAAATTCGCTCCTTATAAACTAACGATATTTTGCAAACCTTGAACTGATTGACTTTTCGTTCCTTTATCTTGTGTTTTTTGTATCTTATATATTATTTTTCTTTTGACATTTTTTCTGCTTGGATTGGATTTTTCCCTTCTTATTAGACTACCAAATCATAAAAAGGGGAAGGTTTCTACCATTAAACTAGCTTAACCCCACTAATTCGATACTAGCTCCATTTACAATTATGAAAATTGTTAGGAAAATACCGTTATTAATACTCTCTAGACCCGTCGTTTTACCTACTTCAAAATGGGGCGGAATTTTTGTACCCATCTTGGAGCAGGTCAAATGAGGAGAAAGAAAATTCGTTTTCAAATCTTTCAAATTATGCATTGCAACTGAGATTCATTTGATCAAAGCAGATTTGTAGAATCTACCATTGGACATTAGAAGAAATTTTAAAAAAAACCTAATATTAAAAGTGAAATATAAAGTTAAAAATAGATTTAAAAAAAGAAAGAAAAGAATGCGAAAAAAATGCAGATATTTTATTTAATTATATTACTTGACAATACATACTAATCTTAAATAGTATATAAATATACATCAATGGATGAAAGTTTTGTACTAATACTAAGAGTAACGTTGAAATAACCATTTTTAACTTCATAATAAAAAATTCTGCATTTTAAAAATTTTCATCTAAAGTCTTATGCGTGCATTTCTGTATATAAGCAAAGTAATAAAAAACATGAATGATGAACAAATGTGGAGATTTTATTTATTTTTGACACTATCTGTTAAATTGAAAATCTGTTAATATTCAGTCCAACGTATTAAATCTTCAATGTTAATGTATAATTAGTTTGTGTGTAAGAATAAGTTATAATTTGTATATCTTTATAATGAAAAAATAATAAATTCTAAATATTTTACTGTCGTAAGTTTATATCTACACCTCTTTGCTTAACCAAAGTAGAGAACTAAAATGCGAAATAAATAAAGAAATTTCTTTTTTCGACAATATCTAATAAGATCAAAATATCTTTGTAATAAAAAACTGTATATGAAAACATTATAATGTATACAATCTCAAATTTACACAAAAACGAAATTTAGTGAAACATTAAACTTATCAATTTTAGTGTCATAATAAATAAATTATTATAAATAAATGAAATTCCAATTTTGAATTTTATCATCAAGTTTTTTACATCTTTTCATTTTGTTAAATAATAGAAATAAAAAAAAAAATTGTGAGTACAGGATCTGAGTGTAGATTATTAGTTTTGTCTTATCATCCATCATATATATATATATATATATATTTAGCAACGTGGTTTCTAAATAAGGCAATAGTGGATATTCTGGATGATCCTCGCAATCAGCATTCTGGGCATTTCCTTGGTTACTCGGTATAGTCATTTTAATTTATCTACCAATCTCCAGATTCTCATATAAACGGGATGAAAGAAAAATATTGTTAAAAAGTTGGCTTTTACCCCAACCGCAGTTTGCCTTCTATTTGCAGGTGTGCATGCAAACGGGATGATTGATTTTGATTTTGGGGTTTATTGGCGCAAGAGCCGATTTCGGCTATACTGCGCCAAACATTTGTTTTAATATCTGTGGTCTAGACAGGAAGAGAAAGAAAGAATGGATTGAATGACAAGAAAGAGGGTCGAAAATAGAGAAGGATCACTAGGGTACCTCGGGTTCGTGAAGCCCGTGTTTACCAAAGACAGTAAACCCCGTAGGAAAAGGAAAAGATCACTAGGGCACCTCGGGATTGTGACACCCGTACTCACCTAAAGAAGGTGAGCCCCCTGAGGGGGCAAACGGGATGATTATGTCCAAAATTGCCCTTTCACATGGTACTCAAGTGTTTAGTTTTTGTTTCCATCCATTCCTTTTTCATATTTATTTTCATTTTTTGATCAACTTTTGCATTTTTGCTTTGATTATTTATTTTGTTTATATTTTTAAAAGCATTTATATATTAATATATATATATATATACTAACGTGTTGAGATTTTACGTTGAGTAGGGCTATATAAAGACAGATCGCGCCAGTTTAGAGACAGAATAAGAGAAGATCGAGGTGGTGACTCCTCCCTGCGTATACGTCTTTTATTCTATTAAGTTTGGCGCTAAGAGGACGCCATATTGGATTAGTTTGAATATGACAGAAAAATTTATGAAACTTTAAGAAGATGACTGCTATTGTCTTCATACAGGCTTGGAGCTTGTCATATATATATATATATATATATATGACGGTCTTGCTAAATATGTACAAAAAGAACATGTTGCAGTTATGATTACTTTAGATTGAATTATGTTTACAAATTGTATGTTTTACATCGTGGATTTAAAAAAAAGTTATTTCAATATTTTTTTTGTATATTTATAATCTGCCGTTTAGTAATTTTATTTATAAATATAAGTATTTTTCAACATTTTAGAACTGGATAGTTTTTTAAGAATATTCCTCTATGATTTATTTCTATTAATTTTGGGATGCTTCGTTTCTTCCCATTTCCTTTGGTACTATACAATAAACGCAGAACAGGAAATGTCTTTCTTAATTAATTCCTTCATTTAATTTGATTGTTTATACACAATCATTCTTGTATACCAACAAAGCAAACAGAACATGGTTACCTGATCAGGGCAGAGATATTATCACGCAATGCATCTAATACGTTCAATCAACTAACATGAAATAGTTTGTCAAATATAATTTTCTGTCACGACATTGTATTAATCGAGCAGATGTTCATCTTATGTTCTAACTACTACAGTCGTTTAAATTGAATTTTTACTGACTATTCATTTTACTAGCTTGTATCCACGGAATTCTAATCTGAATTTTGTAAATATTTCTTTGGTAATTTTTGCAATACTATTTTCATTGAAGAGGAGTTAATGAATTAAGTTAGCAAAATTAAATTTAAAAAGAATTCTGAATAATTTTTAGGTTTGATATCTTGTTAGGAAAGAAAATTTTATTACTTTGCTTTTTTCTTCCTAATAAGATCCATCTACTATGTCAAACTATAATGCATAAGTATTCCAGTAAAAATGTGAATAATTTGTGATTTAAAATCTCTAAGAAAATTAAAAATTTCATTTTTTTCTGTTTTATTTTAAAAATCTCGCGATAAAGTTTTAATTTATCTCTAAATAAACAGAACTACAACTTATAAAATAACCTGCAGGCGCGCAGTGTCCAGAGACAATATTTTTTTCTCCTTTCATCTTGATATCATAATAGCCTAATTACATCGCAGCGTTCAAAATGCGTTGGAAAAAAGTAAATTTCTGGAATCTTTCCAACGGCCTTATATTGATCTCTGATACTCTTTTTTTTTCATTTCCTTGCAACACACGGACGAAAAAAGGAGAGGTTAACAGAATATGGAGAAAGAAAAGAGAGTGAGCATTGAAAAAATAAATATAAAAAGAAAAAACAACCTTGAAAGAAACCGAAGATTCGATCGAGATGCAATGAAAAGAAGACCTTAATCGAAAAATATTCCTTTTAAGAAAGAAAAAAAGGGGCAAAATTCCCTTTTCCTTTTGATAACATAGATAGAATTGTCCAAATGAATCTTAAGAAAAATGCAACGAATTCATTCATTCAGTATCAGGAAAGGCATTTCATCCTTTTTTTTGAATTTGCAGAATGTATAAACCTCTTCAAGACTATTAGCGAAACATGAGGGGTGGGGGGGGGGCTTTTACACCCGAGTTGCATTTTTCTTAAAGATTATTTTTAGGAAGGTTAGCAAAGACACAGATGAAGATTTAGATAAAACCATTATGGGAAATCATAAATGTTATCCAGGATGAAGGATTATTGACGAAAAATATCGTAAAATCAAAGTCGATTCGGTGAATCTTTTTCGAGCAGAAGTTTAGCATTAGCATCATGGGAGTTGCGTTGAGAATGCTTTCAGGAAAGAAAGAGCTTGTTAAACTAGGAGAGCATCTGCTTTGTAAGACGAACGGATAAAATTTCTGTTTTTTTAAAAAGAATATTCCTTTTGTTTTAAATCAAAGTTTGTTTTATCTTTATTCATATGTAAACAGTTGTGTTGTTTCTTAAAAGTATTGAAATATTTTCTCTGGAGTAATACGAAGCACAAAAAGAAGAAATAGGTTTAAAGATGTGCTTCCAATATTTACGAGAAAGATTTTTGTTTCTACTGAGACAGTCTCGAAAAGAGTGCTCAATTTAAATTCCTTGGTGCAAGCCTTTAACAACTTTTTTCTCAGGTAAACAATTCATTATACGATTTATCGAATACATGAAGGAAACACAGGCATTGATATTTCAAAATATAGTATACTGAAATAGTTTAGGCACTAAACTCTACATTTATTTACTACTATCTAAAGGGTTTGTTTATTATTAAGACTTCCACGCACTCATATTTTGACAAAATATTTTAATATTAAAGATAAGACTTGTTTCTCTCTGTACTTTATTTCATAATTTTAAAGCGAAATTCTGCATGCTTCAGCTGAAGTTTATTCTCACTAAGACCATGACTTTATTACAAGACGGTTTTCCAAATAATGCATTTCAATTTATAACTTGGCTTAAGTGATTATAATGATTTCAAGAATAACAAAATTCATATTTTCAAACTTTCTTCTTGACATCTTGATAAATTTATTTAAAAAATTTTTACTTTGTTTTCTAGGATAGTTGAAATAAAGAATAAGTAAGAAAATGCCTTTATGTAGTTTTTATGGACCCATTGTAATTCGAGAGTGATGGTATGGTGTACTGTCTTTTTGGAGGGTAAGGTATCGAAAGAATATTGAAGATGCATAAGGCAAGAGCACATGGTCTTCAAACAAATCGGAGTAACGCTGCCCTTTGAAGAATGATGTCACATGCACCAGGGGTCCAATATAAAAAGTTTTCAGAGGAGAATGTTACCCAGCTAGTTCAAAAAGTTCTCTACTAGATAGAGAAATCGCTCACTTAATGGTGTTTTCGCCGTGTTCATACTCACGTACCAATCACGAGTATGATCTAGTTAGCCCGGGCAGTATTTACTCCATATATCTAGCACTAATTGTTATTTTCTGATCCATCGTGATGGTATAGTGTACTGTCTTTTGGATAAGGTATCGAAAAATATTGATGCATAAGCAAGAGCACATGTCTTCAAACACATCGGAGTAATGCTGCCTTTGAAGAATGATGTCACATGCACCAGGTCAGTATAAGAGTTTCAGAGAAATGTTACCCAGCTATTTCAAAAAGTTCTCTACTAGATAGAGAAATCACTCACTTAATGGTTTTGCGTCATGTTCATACCCACGTACTAATCACGAGTATGATCTAGTTAGCCCGGGCAGTATTTACTCCATATATCGAGCATTTAATTAGTATATTTTCTAGATCCCATCCTACTATATGCCCTCCTCGATGCACAAAAGATGTGTGGATTTTTTGTTCGTTAAAAAAGAGAATTCTTAACGGTTTGGAAAAATAATTTTTGTGCGACAGCATTGAAGAGTTTAGTTGTCTCCACTCTTAGAATCGTTCTGTACTCAGTTACGATGTAGACTGCTTGAAGAAGGTCTCACTCACCTACACTCTGTTGTTCATTGCAGTTGGTGTTTATTGTATTGGTTTCACTGAAATAGTCTTATGTACAGTACACTCGTAAGGCAGCGGGTTTTGTTTTGAAAATCCCAATATTATAACCACTACCGAAATAGTGTGCTTTTGCATTGAGACCCGGTAATCTTCACACAATAAAATGCACTTAGACTTTTCCTTTTAACCATACTGTGTCTGATAATTATTTATTTATTCGGATTAGTTCTGATGATGTTGAAAAACTACTTAAGACATTTACTTTCCATATTTTCATAAGTGGCTGTAGCGCCACTTTAGTTACAAGCCAGCTGACTATAATACAGTTTCTCTTCTGTAGGCCTGTATATAAATGAAGAGATATATAATATTTAGAATCATGCAAACAATATTGGAATAGAAGTAAATTCACTCAGGAGTATGAATTTCAAAATTTTAACATTGTATGAACACAATTGAGGGTTAGTTGTATTATTACAAATGAAATATAAGATATTCTGTTCTACACAGAAGTTAATTTATTTAATATTTAAGGGAGTGATTTTTTACAGTCTAAGGAAGTTCAAAGCAACTTAATAAAAGACAAAAATTCCTTAAAAGTTTTGAAAGGTATAAGTGAGTAGCTGAGAGACTAGAAACTGTGTTAAGTTTAAGGTATATACGTCTCAAGAAAAGTTGCGTTCTATCCTATTGTGCATTTTTAATCTTAAGGTTTCCCTATAAGAGACAGTCATAAGGTGTACAACTTTGTAGAAAGGATTTTATAATCATTCAGCTGATATTTAAAATAGAGCGTTTTATTCAAATATATAAAAATTTGCATTGTAATCATATAATATTATTGAAATTTTATAATATTTTTTGTACAGTTGAACAGAAAAACACACTTTTTCAATATTTTTAACAAATCAGTAGGAAAAAAAATAAATGACTCATATACGCATATTTTTATCCTACAAAAAATCATATGTAAAACTATCTCATTTTTTTTTCATTTTTTAAAGGTATTTTCTAAAATAAGCAATCTGAAGCATAACGATAATTCGTAACATTTGAAAAGGAGCATATTATCTCAATTTTTTTGAAAAAAAGTTAAGGTATAGCGCAAAATAAAACAGGGTTCGAGAATATTTATGTTCTGCATGTCTCATTAAAACTTCACAAAAAATACAACAACAAAAAAATGCTTTAAAGGAGAAATTCATTTTCTACTTCTTTTTTGAAAGCATTTCTTATTTTCGACAATTCTTTATTAAGTGACCACAGCCATTTTCTATACCTTTTTTTCTATATACCATTAAAGTAGAAGACTTCTGGAAGTCTGCAGAGGAATGAGTTGTCACACATTTCTCAGAAAGAGCGGTCGTTTTTCTTTCCTCTTCTTTCTTTCATCACTCTCTTCTTTTTGACTCACCATCTATCAGTCACTTTTCTTTCTGCCTGTCACTCGCGCGACAAGCAATCAAGAAAGGTTGAATGATGTATCCATTAATATTTCCCCACCTTTATTTCTAAACTTACGATTGTAATGAACAACTACTGACTGGATAAAAAGAAAGTTATATAAAATATATATTTCAAGAGGGAGAGAGCATTATAATTTACAAAAGAATATAAAAAAGTTCCAGACAATGCAATCTATGATGAATTAGATTTGATAAATCGTTTACTTATTACTTGTATTTTTTTAAATTTTACATCAGCAAAACCTGTATAAATTTATTTTCTTTTTAGTCTCTAATTAGGCTTTTTCATTACTTTTTGGATAATTATGGTTTGTATTATTTAGAAATGATAATTTTATTTCACCATTTTAGAAATTTCAAGAATAAAACTGCTATTATGTCAAGAATTTTCTTTAGTTTGATGCAAAAAATTACTAAGAAAATTATAAATTTAATACATTTTCATTTGATTGTCTAATAAAACTATAAGTTACATGCAACCATAAGGTTTAAATTTGCATTCACTTAGATTTTCAATAATTAATTCTAAAGCCGAAAATAAATAGTCGCTATAATTAACCTTTTAAACGCCGCACTATGATTGAAAGGTAACATAAACTAAATTTTGATAAAAATCAAATTAAAATTGAAACATAAGACCTATAAAAGAAAAAAAAATTGAAAAAAAATTTTTTTCTTCAAGATTTTTAGCATGTTCCAAAAATGGAACATTGGCGGGTGCCATTTAGTTTTTCACATGTTTTTTAAGAGTATGACCAATGACATTTTAATTCAAAAATAAGTTTTTTTTTACAGTTTTAAGAAGTAGTATCTTACTAGAGGTGTCATTAAACATTTCCCAACGGGGTTTCATCATTCACCCCCCCCCCTTTGTAGCAGGAGGGGGGGCATGATACCCGACAAACAATTGTAATGGGCCTTAAAAATCTAAAAATTAAAATGGGCGAAAAGAACTAAAAGTCTGCGTGTGAAAGAGAAAAATTTGTCATTTTTTCCCTGCAGAGTTTTTTAAATGTACCCCGATGGGAGGGGGAGGGGGGGAGGTTCCCCTATGGGTGCCCATGTTGGCACCACATCTGAAGTAAACTTTTTAATATAATTCCAAAATAAAACAGATTAAGTTGAAAACATAATTTATAAACAGGAATTTATACATTTCAGAAAACTACAATCACTTATTAGCAACTATAAAGGAAAACTTCAGTAGGACAAAGAAATAAACAAATAACCTTCATATCAAAATTCTCAAAGCCAATAGTGTAATAAAGCAAAGAAAAAAAAACTAGAAAAATGCAGATTTACCAAAATTCTTTTAAAATGAGAAATAAAGACAAAATATATTTTGTTTTTTTCTTCAAAAATGTGTTCTTTTATGTCCTAAACTATTTTTGTTATCTATGTATAGCTTGAAAAACATTTCTGAAGCAATCTTTTTTTGCACTTGAGGCATTTTTTTTTGTTGTGCTTTTCTGATATACATGTGAGGTATTTCATCATCCTATATGCTTGCAGAAATTTTGATTTTGCTACAAACATCTACTGGTAGAACAGACTGAAAAATATCTTCATTGATAACTTCTTCGTTAGTCAAACACCCACTTTCTTTTAGTGGAAACTGACAAATATCAATAGGTTTTTCATCATCTGATAGTGTATAAAAATGTTCCAAAGCCTCTTCTATAGTCCGGAATGGCTTTGAATGTGACATTCTGATCAGCATAATGGATATTCACTAACTGACGAAACACAAAATAATATAAGACCTTCTTACGCGACTTTCCTCTCCAAATAAGACATACGCTACATCTAACTATCAACAAATGCAAGTGGTAGTTTTGCTGCAGCTGAGAAATTCACTTGAGATTGTCCAGAAACGGTTTAAAGGGGGGGGGGAGTTGAGAGAGGGAGCCGAAACGAAAGTCAAGTCATAAATATTTTCTTTCGACACATACTATAAGTTTTTAGCGTTCAGAAATCTTTTCCCACTCTTCTGTGAACTGTAAGCATAATAACTGCTTTGTGTGAAAAAGTATACCTTTACACGCCAATGTTCCATTTTTGGAACATTGAAATTTCAAAACCGATAGTAAAAAAAAATAACTATATTTTTAATGATATATTGCAGTCTATAGTTAAAATGATCAATTTTAATTACTATCACCAAATAATAAAAAAAAATTTAAATTTTGAATTTTATATGAATTTTTGAATTTTGCCCGATCAAAAGTAGAAAAAAATGCATATTTTAGAATTTTTTCTCAGAGAGACTATTTACTTTAGCACCAATACTTTAATTTCAAAAAATTAATCCATATTTTTTGTCTTCAAAATAATTTTTACGGAACAATATGAATAAAACTGAATTTTTCAGAAAATTTCAAATTTGATGTTCCAATATTGGAACATTGGCGTGTAAAAGGTTAACAATGAAGGGTTTTCTACGGAGTGAATTATTTAAAAAATATTGTTTAAATATCTGCTTGCAATTCTTTTAAATAAGCTGTTGATGAAATAATTTATTTTAATTTGATGGTGTTAAGGGTTTTTTTTAACTTATATGATAGTAAACTAATATAAATGTACAGAAATATGTTCCAGGCCTATTATGAAGCTAATAAATGTGGTGTTGTCAGTTATTTCAATATCCATGTTGAAAATAATTAATTAAAGCAAATATAGTATATTTTTATTTCCTATTTGTTTTTAATAATTCCAATGCGTCTATTATTCTTGTTGTTAAGAGCATATTTTTGATAATGCAATTGATATCTTACACTAGATATAGCAGTTCTGTAAATTGCATGATTTCTCTAAAAATCGTAATATTAAGAACAAACTTAAAAATTCATAACTTGTTACAAAACGTTTTTAGTTTATTATCTCTGAAATTAGAAATGAAAATTACTTAGGGTAAGAAATGCTAAAGATAAAATATATCTTTTTTTAGTTTCAAAGTTCTATATTTTAAGTTTTAAAAGGGGAAAGAAATATTATTTTATGAATCTAATATTATTTAATCTTAAAAAAATTATCTTTAAAAAGACCAATACATATCGGAGTTAGAGTAATATTTTGAATTCAATGCATTTAAAAATAATTATGTAAATAGCTTAGTATTTTAAATGAATTTGTAATTATACCAAACAAACAATTTTAAAATGTGTGTACTTATTCATATATTCGGAAACTATGTGGCAGAAAGAAATATTTTAACACTCATCTTAAATACATAAATCCTAAAAACGAGTTTAAGTAACAAATTTTTTTCATTCAGTAAAATCACGTGTAAAATAATATATAAACAGGTTAAAAATTAAATTTAAGCATGACTTAGTAATTTCAGATTTCACGGGTTTACTTATTTTCAAGGATGAAATATTGAAAAATTTCAATCTTTTAATTTGATATTTTTACCATTTTATCAAGATCCATCGGAAAAATAATTAAAATTAATTGTAAAGTAATGTTATTAGGAAAATTATTAAATCGTGGTACATGCAAAATTTGTGGAATGTATGTATGTATAATATAAAAATGACCAAAGTCCGTGAAAAGAATGCAATAGTAGTCAGATGAAGTGTATTCACACACACACACCTTTTTATTTCATCAAAAAAATTTAGAACTGTTGGACAAAAAAGTATTAATGAAATAAAGACCCATTATAAAGAAACTGCACTTAACTTAGAGAAACAAGATGAAAAAAGGGTGAGTTACAAATATCTTTAATCTAAAACCAGATTCGGCGAATGTATATCAGAATTTAAAAGCAATTTTCACGTTATGGCAAAGAGCTACTCTTGTCTAGCCTCTTCTTGTAGTCTAATTTATCACCCCTCTTTTCAGTTTAATAAAAAAATGTTTATTAAGAAACGAATTAAGTTAATTTCATTTTTCACCGATTTTCATAAGTATCATAAAATGAATATGTTATCATTTGAAGAAATAGAATCGCAAAAGAGCAAAAGAAAATTATACAAAATGAAAAAAAAATTAAATAAATAACAAAACACAGAGGAGAACTTTACAACAAATACACTTTATGTAAGCAAATACTAAATATTGTTACGTTGATCGGGGTTCGAGGATTTTATGCAAATCAGTCGCAAAGAACAAGACAGTTCTCTAACAGCGATGAGAATTTATTGTCGAAAATCAATCCTTGTAATGAAGGATTCAGCAGCAATATTCGCAAAATAAATCTCAGATGATCTTCACACCTCAACAGCACTCAGACACAATTATCAGCGTCTAAAATACACGGATGTGAAAGATTATTCACATGCACTGCACATGCTTTTCAACAGCCGAGCTAATCGGTAATCACGGTCAAGTCAAGTCTTCTAAACACTAGTCAAAACCAGATTGATTCGTTTCGGTGAGCATCTCTCTATTTATATGCCCGGTGGATCATTCCAGAAAGATCCGCTTGCGTCATAGATAATGAAATTAGTGGATTTCTCCACTAATTTCTAGAAGAATCCAGAGGGTCCCGAACTCGCCACCAACATGTTCGCCAAATTGGTCACCAAGCCGCCAAATTGGTTGCCAAGTAGCCAACTTGGTCACCAAAAATAATGCCAACTTGGCTATAACGCCAAGTTTAAATTGAATCGCCATTATACCATAAGAGATGACGTTGCTTGCGAATATATATATATATATATATTACAATTTTAACATAAATTAAATGCAACACAGAGTAGTTTAAACGCATTAAACATCCAATTACAGATTATTTACTCTATTTTATAAAAAAAATCGTAACAATATATTGCGAAACCAAATAACACTTGAGTACATTTTATCCTAATTCCACTTCATCTTATCAACATCTTTTGTGGTTAAGCATACACATTTTGAATTTTACCCAGATGTATTTAAAAAGGTTACTTTTGTTTATGAATTTAGGGCACTAC
This sequence comes from Trichonephila clavata, assembly GCA_019973975.1. Classification (NCBI taxonomy): domain Eukaryota; kingdom Metazoa; phylum Arthropoda; class Arachnida; order Araneae; family Nephilidae; genus Trichonephila; species Trichonephila clavata. Next base: position 97,053 of record BMAO01018293.1, on the reverse strand, counting down.
AATTTTGAAACAAAAAATCGGAAGTCCATTCAAGATTTTGGAAATACCAATTTTAATTAATGATCCTTTCCTTGGCTTTGTTTCAACTTGGACAATTTATTCGAAACCACAGTAATCCCATAAATCATAGTTTTTCTCTCGAATTATCCTCACTCTCCGAAAAATAAACAGCAGCTGCTTCGATTCAACCATTATTTTCTAGTGTCTGAGTTCTGTCTCTAGATCCATTCTTTATAACACGAGCGGAATTTTAATACAGAATGAATTTTAATCGAGAATATATGAACAGAGAATTCGAATGAATATCAGTGATAAATTGATATTACTTCTGCATTATTCATTCTTTAGAGGTTTTTTTTCTTTTTTTTTTAAAAAAAAAAAAACTTTTTTCTTTATTTTCTCTAGTTTTTGAACTTATTCAAAATTTGATATGTATTAATCTCCCATAATAAATATCTGGATGTTTGTGAAAAAGTTTCGGGTGTTCTTATAAAAAATTAATATAAGTTGTTTTAGAATAACTTCTCTCCTAATATTGAATTACCGATTAAGTAAATTTTGTATTTTAATAAAAACATATATCTCAATTCCTTGTGCATTCGTAACACTATTGTAAAATTTCTTTTCTTGCTTCTATAATCAATTTAAATGTTGCAATTTTCATCCACTTATGCAATTTTTTGGGGTACTTTCTACTTTTTCTACTCAACCAGCTATCAATGTCATAGTAAATATTATAAAACAGAGGGACATAAATTAACTATTTCAAATTCAGCAAAAAATATTACGATTAAAATCTAAATAAATAAGGCCGTTTTTGCATTACGATGTGATATATTTTCATAATGCTGTGCATATTTCTAGTTTAATATTAATTACGTTTGTATTTCTTAATAAACGGTTTTTCACTTCATAGTGAGTATTTTAAATCAATTATACACATTTAATTTCAGATTGAGTTAGCATTGCTCAATATGTGCTTCTCTTACAAAGTAGATTTAAAAGTAACTTTATAAATTGTTTTCATTTTCAATGAATCGCTGATATTTAAATAATCACTACTTTTCGTTTGAACTGTATTTTTTTTACAAGTGAATTCATAAAAATGAAAACTTAAGCTTAAAAAGACATAATTGTTACATTTACGCACAAAAAAAAGAAGAAGAAAAATGTTTATCACTACATATATTTATAAAGCTCAGTGCATTGACCTTATTTACTCAAACTATTTTAACTACAGAAAATCACCTCAAACCAGTAAAGTGATTACCCCACTTTCGAGTAAACAATAATTTTATTTATATGTTTCTTTTATCTTTTTGCTTTTTACTCCTGAACTTCCAGAATATTAGTTTAAGCAGGTACTTAAGCGATTATTGATTTTATCATCTTGGGAAGAAACAACTATTGAACTACTGATGATCACTATATTTCAGAAAAGTTACTTCACAGTTGATGGCTTGGCTGATTTGTTAGAAGTCAGTTGTCATGTGTCTCTATTGTGAGTATGTCTTCATAATTCGCTGGAAAATATATTGGTGTGGTAAGAAACTAACTTCAGTTTTTTTAGTGTAAAATTTTCTATATTAAAAATAAGCTTTAATCTGTCAAATATCGTTCTTTCTGTTTGACGACCTGTTGCCATTTATATGGTAACTTCATGATTCCGTGTTCACAGAGTTTCTGGTCCTTATCAACAAAAAACTTAACGAAGTGTTAATTAAAAACATTATTATTAGTGACATTTTTAACATTAAATAGTTTCGTAAACTTCAATGCAAATGGTAATCCAATGGTGTAAGGTCAATGATGAAAATTAATCGTCTACAACAGAGGACGGCATCCTATGGCATGCGTGCCACATGTGACACGCGATACAATTTTCTGTGGCACTCTGCACTTCTTGCCAAATTTTTCAATTTTTAAGTGATTGAAAATTGACAAATTTGTAATGGACCTTATTTGACAAACAACTTCAGAATTAGGAATATTTATGGCAGTACGAAAAATCTGAAAGATAACTCTATAGATAAATGTTAGGTTATTTTGTAAATTAATGAATGCCATTGCTTGAGAGATTTAATTGTTTAGAGAGAGAAAACTGAGCAAATACTTTTCGCTTTTGTTTCTAAATATTAAAGTAAAAAAAATCTTTCCTCTTATGAAAAATATTTGGAGTATATGATAATACTCATACTACTCATATATAATACCCCTGGTTTTGCGATACGAAAGTAAAGTGGTTTAAGCACTGGTTCGCATTAAAATTTTTATTTATCTTTTTATTGAAATGTCATAAAGGGGAATGCTAATATTTTACGTTGCCTATTTCTTATTTTAATAATCATGTTTATAAAAATACATAATGTATGTACAATGTTAATTTTTTCATATTTTTTTTGAAAAATATTTTTATTTTATACTTTTTATTTTTATGTTCAGAAATATTTTTAATTGGTGCAATATTAATACATAATAAAACTGCAATTCTAAATTATTGATCTCTATTTTTTTAATTTTATTAATTCTCTATTCATTTAATTCTTCATTTTTTAATTTTTTTAATTCTATTAATTTAATGAATTAATAATTAATTTAATATTTTTAATTAATTATAAATTAATTTATATTTTTTAATTTTTTATCGTGGAAATCGAATGTTTCAAAAATGTTCTACTCAGTGGCATCTGAATGATATTGATAGATTGATTTGGCACACCACAGCTAAAAGGTGCCGATCCCTGATCTACGATAACATTAATCGAAAAAGGTCGCAGAAGATGCATCTTTAACATAATCTTTAGCAAGACGTACTGAATTACTGGAACTTTAGTCTGGTAGAGATAACACACATCCGTATAGCCTCGACCTTGTATCATCTAATAATCATTTATCATTCCTTTTGAATTTTATGAAACTATTTTAAACGGTAAAATATTTAATAATAACAAGAACCTTAACCCAGCATCACTCGTGTGAAAATAATGACCTTAACCAAGGTGATACCCAAGGTGTTTAAATTGTATTTTTACCGTAAAATTCGTATACAAAGGTTAAAAAGGAAGAAAAGTAGGAAATTCAACTTGTTTATTACATTTTTCACACGTAAATTTAGTTTATCTGTTCTTTTTTATAAGGTCATTCAGTGCAATGCTTATACACTTCTTTAATCGCGTCGTGAGTGAGTGCGATGTTTTCACTGGATCTTAATTTTTTTTTAATTTGTATCTTTCACAAACTTAACATATAGTAGTAAACTCCTTTGTTCTTTAAATTTAAAATATTTGGAATTTCTGTTTTATTTTCTCTCATTTTGTTCCAGCAATACTTCTATTTTCAAAAGTTCATCTGAAAGTGGATAATAAAATTTTTGTGATCTGACAACTCTTCTGTTGCCAGATCACAAAAACTAAATTTACAAAATCAAAGATAATACATAAATATAGATGCAACAATGTGTACCAGTTATCTCCTTTAAAATTACGTTCTTCACAAATGTTTTTGTGTCTCTACATATAAAACATTTATTTTCAATAGTGTCTCCCTTTTCTAAATCTGGATCGATTTCAGTGGAGGGATCATACTGTTATACTCTTCATTTGTTTTTTCCTCGTCATAATTGCGAAGAGAATTTCTTCATCCGAAAATACTGTATTTATTAAATTAATTGAATATCAAAATTTTTCATCATAACTACAATAATGCACCATAGAATGAGGAAGATTTAAAACGTGTTCATGCATTCAGAACTGTAACAGTGATTCACACGCAGGGTATGAGTTACCCAAAGAGGTGATATCCAAAAATATACATTTAGAATTCGCCTACAAGGCCCCTCAAAGGATATGACCTTAAAGTCAGCTACACGAGAAACTATCCATTTTCCAATAAAGGTTCAGAAGAAGCGTTGAAAAAAGTTAGACGGTGGGTATGACACACCCTGCGCGAGTAGTGTCGGGTTAAATCACACTTGGTCGAGTCCTTTGCTGATAAGTACCAGGAAATATTGAGAGCGGATTCATGAAATTATCAGTAAAATGACAACATGCAATTGAACAGAATGAAAGATATTTGACAGGTTAACGTTAACTTTTTCAGTTTCATACTAAGGAACCGAAATTACTTTCTTTCCAACCCAACAGTTCACAAAGTAAAGGTAATAAGAAAAATGATAACACAGAGTTTATATACTTGCAATAAATACAAAAACGAATATTTAAGGTATCTGACTACGTTCGTAACCGTGATTTTAAAAAGCACATAAATGGAAAGTTTTCATGTCATTTAGTGTTACTTAGATTAGAATACATGTATAAAATTGTTTTAAGGACATTACGGCAAAATAGATTATTTAAATGCAATATTTTGGCAAAAAAATTAACTTAAAATGGGCTATTTTCAAAACGTTTTCCTTTTATAAAAAAATTCATCTATAATTATAATATTTTCTTTATATAACCTAAAGACATTTCCAGAGGGCCTAAAATAGGAATTTTGAAAAAATTAACATTATTTTCAGAATTACTACCAATTGAAATAATATTATCAGCGTTTTTTCTTAAAATTTCTCCCCTCTGTTGTACTGAAACATGAACAAATCCATTTCTAAGATATATATTTCCAACATCCTAGTTCAAGCTCTGTACAGAGGTCTGAGCTATATACAAACAAAATATTATTATTATAGAAGCATTTTTCATTAACAAGACACTGCTTTGAAAATTTGTCATTCTATGTTTATTTTTTTGTCAAAATATTGTATTTAAATAACTTTTTAGTGTAATAATATTCTTAAAACAATTGTAAACACGTATTCTAATCTAAGTGACACTAAATATCTTAAATACTATCCATTTAAATGCTTTTGCAAATTCATGGTTTTGAACGTAGTCGGATACCTTATAAATAGTGTAAATATAGTCACATAAATTGAACTTCTTTTACTTCAATTAATTACTTTTAAATTAAATTAACCCCAATGAAAAAATTGGGTTTATTTACGAGATTCTCTAAACTCTTCTAAAGGATTTCAATTATATATTGCATACAAGGACTCTTAAAAAAATTGAATAATTATATTAAGTTTAAACTTTAAAAAAATGAGCCATTAGTTTTTATAAAAAGATCGAGAATTTTAGCAATCTTATTTTTGATTAAAAAAAACATATCAAATTTTTAAAAAAAACAACATTAAACGCTTGAAAATTGAAACTTTTCTTCCATACGAATTTAATTATTTTAATTCTAAAATACTATTGGGCTGAAGATTTCTAGTTAAAAATGACACAGTCAATTATATATGAATATTTAATAGTCCATGATTATAATCAAACATGGGAATTGTCATTAGAATCCGGAAGCGAGCGATTTCAAAAAGCAATATATTCCTGATGTACTCTGCTCTGCTAATGGTACACTTCCAGCAAATTTCAGTGATATATGCTGTTACATTGATTTGAAATGTAAAGACGATGAATGGGAAGACTTAGAGTTTCAGTTGTAAATACATAAATTCTAAGCACCATGATGTAAATTCTACTTCAGCTATTAATTCTGTACGTGAAACTTATACATCATGTCTCGAAGATTAAAATACACTGTTATTGGATAATTGCAGTATATAAAATGATTGCTTTCATTTTGTATTGAATTTATTTATTTTATCAGTCTCATTGATTTTAATTTAAAATAAAGTGACTTAAATAAGACATTTAGTCAGATTTTTAAATATGCTTCAATGAAACATAAGGTGTGTTTGGATTAGCATGTCAGGGAGTATGCTCAGTAACTTAGCTGCGAAATTCAAACACAGATACCTGAAAGTTTCATTACACAAAAAGCTCATATTTCCTTTTATAAAATGTTAAAATTAAGAAGAAATATTCAGAAGGAAGACTGAAATACCAAGTCATTGAACGATCAGAAGAATCAAGTTATATTTTCTAATGAAAAAAAAAATTCAACTTGATGATCCAGATGACTACGGGAACTATTGGAATATATTGAGGCAGGAACCGGAAGAATTCTTTAGACAAAAAATGGAGGAGAATCAGTAATGGTTTAAGGGACCTTCAGTCAGGAAGATTGTCTGATTTATAAAAAAGTACAAGACGTCCTGCAAAATATCAAGCTACAATATAATTGCTTGATGCCATATTTTTGTTACTTTTATGATACTAATTAGGTATTTCAACAGTAAAACTATTCTTACCATATATCTATATTCACACTGGAATAGTTTAAGGAAAGAGAAAAAGCCATGAGAGACCAAACTGAAGTACAAATTTAAGCTGCAAAGAAAATTTTAAGTGTAAACTATGTCGAAAATTTATACTGGTAATAAGAAGTTTTCATCAGCCAATGAAAAGAAGTAGCTGGTGTAAAAGAACAGTACGATACTTCAGAAATTTAAGTTAACTGCTTGGTTATTAGGAATCAGGTTTTTGGTTACTAGGAAAAAATGTACAACCAATATAATGTAAGCAAGCGGTTTTATAATTTTCTAACAGTGTTTTTTATTTCCACTTGTTTTTAAAATCTTTGTTGAGGAAATTATTCACGCATTATCAAAAAATATTGAAATCTGATTATAAAAAAAGCGTTATATCACATTCATGAATGCTTGAATTATAATTAGAAATTCATTTATTTCATAATTTCAAAATATAAAGACATTTTATAATTTCTCAATGGATTGTACAAAAAAAAAGTACAAACCCTTTTTTTTTTATTGGCTTGAATGAAGTCTTTCATAAGATAAAGTTTTTATATGTATGTGATATACATATATTGTGCATCAACATAATTTTCTTCGAATACAACAAATTCCCATCAATCACTAGTATCAAGTGATATCATGTAATTAGAAACATTCTTAAATAAATTCTTTTGACTTCTTTTTTATAAAAGTTTAATAATATATTGTATTTAAATAGGAAGAGTTACGATTTTTACGGGGTATAGATTAATGAAGTTCCTTTAGTAATAAATAATTAGATTGCAAATATAATTTAATACTAAATTACAGCACAAAAAAAAACTCTACAATGATGTGTGAATGTTATTTACTCAAGAGTTGTTTAAATTTGATAAATACTATTTTCAGGTCGCCTATAATGGTCTTACTTTCATTCTGCAAATAATTGCTATAAGCTAGTCACATAAATGAAAACTTGATTAGAACGATATTAAGTTCCTTATGATATGCATTAATAGTTCTATTAAATAATATGGTGCAAACAAGTCTAATGAAAAATTATTGTTACGAAATTCCACTATTCCAACAGCAGCAAATAATTTATGATTAGATTATTTAAATTAGGTACCATATTTATGAAATATGATAATTAAGAAATAGTCAAAGTTCCTAATTACATGAGTAATTTAAAATATGAGTTCAATAATTTAAATTTATTATGTAATATAGATAAATTTTGCGAAGTTGATAAGTGACCTTGGATAAATTATTCAATTTTTAAATTACAAATTTCATTCGCATTTAAATTACTTCGCATGTTTAGAAATATTTATTTTGTGCATTAAATAGATTAATTAAATGTTATATACAATAAAATATTTATAAAATACTACACTAAACTTTTAAAAATTATACTAAAATAAAACGTCACCAACATCCTGCTAATCATAATAGTTCTGTGTTTTAGAATACTATTTTTAAGAATTATTTATTTGGGAATCAATTACTTAGTTAATTTTTAAAATAATGAATACATTTAATGAAATTTAAAAACATTCAATGAATTTAGTAAAAATTACTTTATTATGAACTTAAACAGTTTGATTTAGATTATTTTTCCCTAAAACAAATTTAGAGAGTTTCATAAAATTATCCCAAACTATCATATTTTAAATAATTTCAGTTCTTCAGGAAAATTTTATCAATTAAAATATTCATCATTAATTACATTTAAGAAAAGGGAAAATGCAGTTCTTTAAGCCGTTTTAGTAAGAGTCAGAAAATTCCTTTACATTAGCAAACTAAGTTACCAATTTGTGTCATGCGATCAAGGTATTATATGTATGTGATTAACAGCTCATTGAGTAATTTTATATAAACATATCCATTCAAAAAATGAATTTAAAATAATTTTTTCTTATTAAAAAACACCTTACAGTATGTTTAATAGTCCATATTAAAATGAAAAATAAGCAAATTGAACATACCATCAAATCCCTCTTTAAAATTAATTACATAATTGTTGGGCTTTTTTGATATACATTTTATAAATATCGACTCACTAAGATGAGGAAGCTATCCCAACGGGATGATATTAAATATGCACCTTATTTAAAATAGAAGTTAATAACCTTGTCAACTGAGTGATAATGCGCGAACGAATGAAAGGCTTTATTGAATCGTTGGTTGGATACCGTCATTGAGGACCCACTGTGTATAAGGGATGATGCAAGTAAAATCTGTCGTTACTAAAATTACTCCCATCCCCCCCGCATGGTATGGAAGCTTAGAGACGGGGTGCCACTTGCTGTTCTAGCCACTTGACCGTGATTCAAAAATATGAGGTCTTTTGTCTATAAACCTCTATTTCAGTGAAACATAAAAGTTAAATTTAAATCAAATAAAACCAATATAGAATATGCAAATGTTTGGCTCTTCTGTGTTCTAGTTCATTGCAATAAATCATCCGTTAGATGTATAAAACAGGAGACATTCCAGTGTTAAGAGATGACATAATGAAAACATGGCTTCCTTTACCCAATTGGGAGTCAAGTAATCGAGGTACTCGTGGTTTTGAAAACAAGAGAACATATCTCAGAGAATAACAGATCAGATCATTTGTAAGAGGACATGCAATTAGGCTAAGGAAACAAGGTGAGGAAGTAACGAGATCACATCACATTTGGATCAAAACAAGGTTACGAGTGACTCATCGACGGTGTTATCAGGAATGGATGAACCATGGCAGAACGCGATCAACCACAGACAGCTAGGACAGTATGATCATCCTATCAGCACTCACATACCCTGATGCGTCCTTACTAATATTCTGACGTGGCTGTAAGGACCATAGATCCCAGGGAATGTTCCAAAATTCCCAGTCAAGACGCCACTCATAACCACGCCTCCAGATCGCCTCCAACCAACCAATAGCCAGCAAGCCTCTCTGCAGAATGTAAAACTCCACAAACGTCGCTCCAACATCTCAGACAATCACGATATGGGATTGAGGACTGATTTTCAGTCCAGACGCCCACAGATACACCGTAATCAACCGTAATCAAGGACTATAGATGGGTCTCAGTGAATGCGTACCGACATGATGGAGACCGTTACCTTAGATGCCTCTCACCATACCATTGTTCAGTGGCAGACGCGTTGGCAATGGTGGTGGACGCATTCCACCTGGAAGTTCTCTTACTGGAATGGAATTGTTTTTAGCGAAATTAACCCTCTTTTAATTGAGCCCCGATAACCGCCGAAGGTGTCTTTAAAGTCGTGCAGGATAGTATTCCCCTGACTGTCGTTCGTTACATGGCTAGACAATCATAGTATAGAGTGCCATTTTATATAGCAACCAGACCCTTCAGGTTGCTATCCCTGATACCTGAAAGCATTGCAGTACCTCAATGAAATTCCATGCCCCGTGAAGTAGGCCTTCTTTCAAAGACTGTTCTTAACTTTCAACAGAACATTTCAGCACGATTCTCTACAGATTGTCTTTGTGCTTTAACAACACTTCCTAGTCGGCGTGATTGATAGATCTTTTTTCCTTATATAGCATGCATGGACTCTAATGAGCAGAAGTCTACGAAAGTTCCTGGATTGTGCCTTCCTAACTCTCCAATTGGAAGCGATAATGCTGAAAAACATCCATCAAATCTACGAGTAAATTCGTAACTGGATAACAGCTTGCATCAGGGCCAAAGTTCATTCAATATATGTATTTTTTTGCTATATTTTTTGAATAACACTTTCAATTTCTAAGCAGCTATAAGGGTTTGTTTGAATAAATGCATATCACATCTACTATTTTCATCTTGCTCGATTATCACCTTTCTTTATTCTATTTTCATCTTCCATGCTTAGTTTTTAACCCTCTGTTATTGTACATATGTGTAAATGATTAATATATTCCATATGCTTGTTCATCCAGAATATTGAATATGCTTAAGCAATTTTACCCCAAAAAATATTTTAGCAATGAAATAAATATATTAGGTAATTTATTATTAAGAAATAATTTCTTAAACCTGAAATATTTAAGCTTTTAAAAAAATGTATTACTTACTATATATCAAAGAATATTCGTGCTTATGAGCCATTTCAAAAATTTCAATATGCTTAAACTAAAATAAGGATATAATAAATCTGAATTCCAACTGAAAATTAAATAGATACATTTTTTTATAAATGTTTTTTTTCTTTCTTTTTTTTTTGTTATTTATTATTTATACCTCATTTATATCTTTGTCGTAAATGTAAGAAAAATAATTTTAAAACACGCATGCAATTTTACAATAAAACATAAATATTTTGCAAATCCTCACTTAATTTAATAATTATTATATTAAAAATAGATACATAAAAAAAATCCAGTAGATTTTCTACAACTAAAATCTCGAGTTATCAGTTTGAGTGATGATTTTCTCTTTTCATAGTTAAAAATATTGCTTTAATAGTCAATTAGATATATAAAAAACACATTTATGACTCTCAAAAATTTAATTTTACCTTTTTGAGATTAATACATGCATTCCGAAGAGTCAATAATAAATTCTCAAATGTTTTTACCTTCATATTAGTAAAATTTATTAATTTTTATACCTGAGATATGTTGATTCATAGTTGTAGAACAAACTAGCATGTTCCAGAAACATGGCAATTAGTTTGCTCTAAAAAAATTTCTTAAAATTCTATACAAACTAATTAATAATTGAAAATCACTTATTATAATTTAATCAAAAACATAGTTTTCAATAATTTAAAATTATAAAAATGCGGAATATAAAGGAAATTTATTACTAGAATTTTGAAAAGTTCTATGCTTTCTTAACATTGTTCCACAGAGTAAAGAAGCTCAGTTAAAAAAAAAGTATACATCAAATATAAAATATAACTTAAGTTTTTCCATATAAACATATCACTTAGTGAACTTTCCGTTCCAGAAAGTATATATAAAGTGAAAAATGTAACAATTCACCTCTAAATTAAAAATAACTATAATTATTTTAATTAAACCTGTATACTTAAGAAGTGTGTGCCTTCGCCTATTAGAAGCTACTTAGTTCTGGAAAAAAAACTTCACTTCTGTTTTGTATAATTAGTTTATCCATCATGTTTCCTGTAAGGGTAAATTGCGGGTCTTAGATCAATATCAGCAGTCACTTTTATTTTTTGCTTCTACTTTATGTTGCAAGTAGGTTGGTAAAATTAGTCAATATCGTAAAACGCTGACTGTCGCGTTAAATGAAGCAATCATAAACGGCTTTACTTTATTCTTTTGTGTTTACTTTTTATTTGCTTTCTCTGCAGCACAGCAGTTTATCAATGTGCTGGTATCTGAAGCATGAAGAAAATACTAACTTTTTTTCCTTTATTTTTTGAATGCACAGCGTCTAACATTGTGTCATCTCATTGACTATCCATTATTTTCTTTTTATGCTTGAGCTTGTTCATTTTTTTCCTGAATTCTTTGTCACGTAGTAATAAGGAAAAAATAGTTTTTGGTTTGTCTAGATTTGTTATGTCCTAGCTTTCGTATCTTTTTTTTTTCTTATTAGTTTTCATGTTTTTACCATGATGAATAGGGACAATTCGGTAGAAAGAGTAAAATATATTGACGTGAAAGAAACGATTTTGTCGTTAATGTTGATTAACATCGCGTCGATCAATTTTTAAATTATTTATTTAGTTACATCGTGTTTTTTAAACGGACATAAAATGTAACTTCAAGTCATTTCAAGGTTTTGTCTTATACTTTACGAATGCTCTATTTCTCTCTCTCTCTCTGTCCCCCCCTGTTTTATTTTTTTCAAACAACAAAATCATTTGTTTCTTAATTGATGTCATATTTTTTTTCTAACGAATAACATAATGGAAAACGAATGACATTTTCATGGCTTTCTTCTCATGAATGTTTCCAACGAGTTTGCATCTTGAATAAATTTATATAAATAAACTTTCACTTTCCATTTGTCAGGATCGATGCTAATCAAAAAACGATGAAGTTAATACTTTATATAAAAGTATAACATTTTACAGAAAATATTTTTAAATAAGTCCATCAATTGTTTGTATGTATATCGTTTTGTGTAAAATGTTTCACAGTGTTTTTCTTCTTTAATGTTTGAAAACAGGGAACGACGATTTTTGTTTTCCTTTTTATATGTCTCGATATTTTTTTTCTTTCTAAGTTGTCCTTGGAATATGTGATGATATTTATGATTCTATGAAACAATTTATACTTTAAATAGAGTTATCGGATTCATTGTCATTTTTGGATAAAATGCATAATTCAAAGAAATTGCACAGCTTTTGCAGCTAGAGAAAAATAATGTATTTTACTGCTATTCATGGAATACTGAAAACACGAATGACTAGTTAATTTTTTGCAATCAGATATTTAAGCGAATTTTTAATAAAATTTGAAGCTTGCTTGATTTTTTTATAAGAATCCTTCATTACAAATAACATTTAATATCTAGGAATAGTTTATAAAATTAGTAATAAAGTTTTAAAAGTAGTAGTACAGTTAACGTTAATGCACGCGATCTCTTTCCAACCAATTAAATATTTTAAAAGATAAAATGTTTAAAACTGGATTGCTTTTTAATGGATATAAATTGTTTCTTAAAATCTTTCATCATAAATGCATGTTCTACTTTTCGAAATTTTATAAGTATTCTTTTATATAATAATTGGAATAAAAATAAGATTTTATGCTTTTTTGACAATTCAATTAGGAATTAAGTGCAAATCAACTACGAAATTTGATTACATTGATTACGAAATTTGATTGATTTGTTTATTAAATTTAATTTTAAATAAACACTTATTTAAACAGAAAAATCTAAATTAACGCTTGAAAACATATACTACATAAACGCTTATTACAATTAGGCACTTATACTTGCATAAATAGAAATAGATATCTTGTAATGAAAATTTGAGAAGGTTTTGGTATAAAATGGCATTATTAAAAGTTTATAATTGTTAATTTTATATTCCAAATTTTTTCAGAAGATTTACAAGAAAGTTCGTTTTAATCTATAATGTGATTGTTCTTTTACAAATTATACTGCAAAAAAATAACAATACAATATTTGATATTAAAAAGGATAGTTAAATCAGATTCAGCTTAATTTTTGTTAACTATTTACTTATATTATGATAGTGCAATGTTTTTTTTTCGTTATTTTTTAGATCAAAAACTACTTATTCCTCTTTCAACAGAACACTGAGAATGAATCATATTCTGGAAGTGTTATTAAACAATAAAACATACCTAAAAAGGATCGAATTTGTTCATGTTACTTTTTATTTCTTCTAACGTAATTGTAACAAAATTTGCAAATAGATTTCCAGAATTAGAAATGTTTTCTCTCATTTTTTATTTGTTTATATAATAGGTATACTCTTATCTTGTAATAATACTGAACAAACCTTTAATCAAACTTTAAAACAAGATATTAAACCAAATAATGTAACTTTAATATTTTGTATATAGATACGTTACCCCAAAATAATAAAATAAAATTTTATTTAGATCATGCCTTTCATATAAATTCTTAAGTAATACCTGTATTCGTGTTAGGGAATCTTTTGCGTCATTGTCTGTTTAATTTTATTTTTGCTCCGTGATTGCCACATTAGACTGAGATTTCACTTCTTATTTATTTTACCTATATACGAAAATTGTTTCATTTATAACATTTTTAATAATTGAAATTAAGTAAAAGTTAAGTAAAATTATTAGGATATATCCTTCCTTGTTATAACAATGAATAATATGAAAAATTAAATTGTGAAAATCATGCAATCAAAAACGCCACCCACAAATTAACACTTATGAAACGGACAGAAAGAAACAGGGAGAAAAAAACGTGCAGATAAAGACTGGGATAAGTCGAACAGGAATATATTTTTTCATCATAATTTTTAATACAGTAATGGTATTAATTGCATTAAGACAGGTTCATTATTCGAACTCGTAAAGAATAAGATGATTTTAAAAGCAATATTTCTTTAAAATTTTAGAAACGCTCTCGTCTTTGTATTTTCATCCTTCTACACTATTCAAAATATGTTTTTTTATAGAATTTTATGCGGATCATTGATGAAATAGAACGATGACACAAGAATCGCCAAATTTGAGGATTTTACGAATAATTCCTCAAATTTAAAAGATTATTTTCAGAAGCTTCCCAATCATAAAATAAGAGTGTAATGCCAAGGCACTGAAGTCTCTTGGCAATTGAAATTTCAAAGGTATTTGAATTTATGAATATTCTCCAGGTGAGGGCAGCACAAATAAATATGTAATATGCGTAAACTTACTGTGTGTGTAAATTGTCGATATTATTGGTGTTTCCCGATGATCTCAATAATGATCAAATGCCGGGAGATCGCTATGTAAGCACGTGTGGCCATATGGAGAGTCTGGATCAGGAATCGGCTACCATATAGCTGGCATTTTTCTAATCAATCTACCAGTTGGATTCAGGATGCCACTCTGCAGGAAGCATTTGTAACACAATTAGACTCCAAAGATAATGCATGCAAGGGAAAGAGAGTTCAAATTAGGGTACAGAGGTCAATAATATAAATATTTAGAGCTTTATCATATATCACCGCAATACGTTGCGGCATTTTTAACACACAAAAAACCGATATTTACGGGGCGAGTTTTACGCCGAATTTAGAAATAATAGCTTAAAAAATAAAAAAAGATCTATACATAGATCGAAACATTGTTTATTTAAGAGAAACGACATGCCTAATAAATTCAAAGGGCTGTAATTGAAAAAAAATTTACTATTTCTTAGAAATCATGGAATAATGCCTCCTATAAATTACTTCAAAACATAATAGAATTGCACACGTACATTTCAGGTTCCTTTGAAAAAAGAGGGTGCGTGTCATACGGCGAATGTACGGAGCTTGAAAGTATAGATACGCGTTATACACCGGTGTGCGTTCCGGATGTTACGGTAATTGTGCATCATTTAGAGATATTTATTAACATAAAAATAAACCATATTAAGTTTTTCTATTCATTGAATATAAATACAAATTTAAAATTGTTTGCATATTTTAAATATATTTCTGAAAATAAGATATAAACAACATAAAATATAAGTATTGCACTTCAGTAAGGTTGAATATAAATAAATAAATATTTTAATGTGAACTTTGTCTCTGCACCGTTCTACGTCATAGCGCAATATCAGGTAGTATTATTCTTGACTTTCAATTTGAGATAAGTCTGAGCATTTAGCTGTTAAACTACTTATTTAAGGCCTGAACATACTTTTTCAAATGAGAAAAGATTTGTTCACGTAGATATGTAGTACTAAAAACGGAAAGCAGAGTACATGAAACTTTCTTCGAATAATTAAATCTCTCCCGTAATGACATTCAACAATTTAAAATATCTGTCCATTTATAGTTAGAGTTATCTTTCAGATTCTTTCTAAATTCTGTAAATTTTGCTTTCCATAATTTTGAACATGTTAATTCAATAAGCCCGGTTTCAAAATTATCATTTTCCATTCACTCAAAAATTGACAAATGTGTAGAATAATGTTGAGCAGCCTTTCTCAAACTGTAGGTTGCGCCCCCTAGGGAAGCGTAATAACCCTACGAGGGGGGGGGCGAGCAGATTGAAAAGTTGAAAACTAAAGATTATTTAAGAAAAACAATTAATTTTCTGAAAGTAAACAAAAAAATGTATACTAACATAACAAAAAATGAAATTTACATTCATACACTGTTATAATATACAAATGCACAATGTATTTAATAATTAATTTAACAATATTAAGTTAAGAACAAGTTTAATAATTACCAGTGGATCCCCTATGGGCTTGTCATATATATAATTATATACAAAAATTAACACTTATCTAATTTGTACGGTTTATAATTAATCCCTTAAATATCGATTAAAAATTACGCGATTCGCTCCCCAATTCCACCGTTTAACATGAAGGCGACGTATGTGGTGTATTGGGGAAGGAAGGAGGGGAGTTGAAAAATAATATAAATAAGCAAATCCTTAGAAATAAGCAAATCAGTCGTGAAAACTGTAGAGGTCCTTCTATTAAATTCCAAAAACCTTTGGAATAATTTTATGGATAGCAGTGCACAGAAAAGATCGTATTTCAGAAAGTCGTATATATATGTCCCGGGCAAATAATGCGCTGATCTGAACGAGACGTTTATACACGTCGGCGGCACTTAAGAGTTTAAAGTTGTATTATTGTTTTAGCGTCAAAAAAAGTATTATTGAATTCAAGACATTGTTATTGTATGGAGGGGGGGGGTGATGATTACTATGATTGAAAATTGGGTCGCAATTATTGAAAGTTTGAGAAGCACTGATGTAGAGTGCTACTTAGAATCATTACGCGTGCTAAATGTAGCACGCGCACCATAGGTTCTCGATGCTCTGGTCTAGATAATGGGTATGGTGTGTAATTTTCCAATTAGTAAAAAATCATATAAATTAATAAATAACGTTGTAAGTTACTATTTTATGAGTTGAATTAAATTCATATCTAGCCGCGTTATCATTCAAGCAGAAAAGAAAAATCTTAGGCACTAAAAACGAATCCAATTAACTTATCTCATCAATGACAAAATCTCTTATGTATAAAAATATTTATATAATGAAATGGAAAATAACCTGAGTACCTGAAAACTAACTCCATGAAAATGTCCTAAATATTTCCCGAGATATTGTTAAAAATGCATTTACTTATCCACACGTCAGCAATCTTTAAAAGGGGCAAATTATCCACACTTGCTCTATTACACTTTTCTTTCAAACACAAGAATATATGAAAGCTACTCTAAAGTCACTGAAATTTCTTTTTATTTTCGCCGAATGTGAATTAATATGCTTTTCTCTCAGTTTAGTAATTTATTCAGATCGTCATATTAAATAACAGGCGGGCAGACATGGTGTTCTGAAGAGTGCTGGGGTTCTGGTAGTCCCGGTAAGCTGGTTCTGTAGCTATAAACTATAATTAGGTGAACTCGTTCCTCCTCTCCTCCTTTTGGTGATAAAAAGCCTATATGTGTGGAGGAAACTAAGTGTAATGAAACTATTAACTGTGATCAACGCATCTATATGTTTGTTTGAAATGTATTATACTTCGCGTTGTTGGTTATTTTTGGAAAAAAAATGCAACTTTTAGGTATTTTCAATAGATTTATAAAATTAAATCTGTATGAATTGAGTTGAAGTTTTATTCTGAAGTGCATAAATTGTGCTTATAGAAAGCGATGAAAAATATCCCTTTCATTGCAATTATTGTAATTAGCATTAAACACATCTGAATGAAGAGAATTCACTAAATTCATCGAATGATGAACATGGCGAATCTTTTTTGCAATAACTACTGAAAATATTGTCAAATTGCACTAACCAAGCACTTCACGCAAGAAAAAACGAACGGAATTTCACCCGCAGGGTATCTCCTACCCAAGGATGTTTACATTCTGTTTTTAATGTAAAATTTGCATACAAAGGTGAAAAAGGAAGAAAAGAAGGAAATACAATAGGTTTCTAACACTTTTCACACGCAAATTTAGTTTTTTCTGTTTTTTTTATTAAGGCATTCAGTACATTGCTTAGACACTCCTTTAGTCATCTTTACGAGTGAGTGCAAAGTTTTCCATGGATCATAGTTCCTTTTTTAAAAAAAAAAAATTCGTAAAAGCATTGCTTATGCTGTTTTCTTCATTATTTACATTCTTCTTTCCGTAAATCTAAATATAAAACACTTCAGAAATCAGCGTCTGGTTCGATGTTTAGAAGATGGTTTCTGAGTACTGAACAAAATAATCTGTGCATTTACTGTCACAACGTTCAACAACACAAAAAATATTGTCATAGGCTAATGGGATTACTTTTTCTAGCCATTGAATATGTTGTGGTCATTTTACCAATCACAGTAATTGCTCCATCAGTTAAATTATCTGGATAAATTTCAGTAGAGGAATCACCCTTGCTATTATACTCTTCATCATTCGATTTTTTTTCTCATCATCCCCGCAAAGAGACTTTCTTCATCCAAAAATACTGCTGTACTATATCTATTAAATACTGTACCTATCAAAAATTACTTAAGAATAAATTATTCATCGTAACTATAATAATGTGCTATTATATAAGATAGATTTTAAAGCGTGCTCATTGGTTTAGAACTGTAGCGGTGATTCCCGCGCTGGGTATGACATACCCGAAGAAACCTACAAGCTACGACCCTTCAAAGGATATGACCTTAAAGTCCGCTACACAAGAAACTATTCATTTTTACTAAAAAGTTTTAGATGGAGTCTTGAAAAAAGTTAAGCGGTGGGTATGACACACCTTGCACCACGAGAAGTGCATGGTTAATTAAAAAGTTAGGTAAGTTGACAATTCTAGGTTAATAATGAATAGCACTAAAAACGAATAACTAAGCTAATAAATAGGTAAGACAAAAATACTCTGCACTGAACATTAGAATCTTGCATATTATACAAAGTTTGGCATCCATTTTGACCATTTGATTTGTGCATAGAATCTCTCAAAACATTTTGACTTCTGACACATATAATGCATTTGACATAATAAAGAAAAAACAATATAAGGCAACGAAAGCTGTTTCTATTGAAAATATGAGAGGGGCTATGACAGTTGAAGCTTCTATGAGGAATTGGCACAACTATATATACACACAATTGGAGATGAATATGATAAGTAACCTGGAAAATAAAAAAAACATACGTAACATATTTACTCTAATTTGGTTCAGAAACGATGGATCAATAATGCCGAGGAGGAAGAAACATGATTGATATTGAAGTGCTGTCACTCACAAACGTTTTGAAACATGGAAAAATAAATGTCCCGGAAAAGCTTTAGAAGAATGGAAAGCAAAAAACTGCCACCAAATCTTCTGAAGAAACATATTGGTTCTTCTTAGAAAGTTCAAATCGATGAAATGATTAAAATTTTTGGGGATTCTCAAAATGAAAAAGAAATTAAATGTATGAATTATATAGTTGATGGTGATTTTTAAACATTTCCATCGTTGAAAGTAAGCTTGTAAAGAGTTGCAAATTTCATAGCTTGCAAAAAGGAATTATCAGCGCTGAAAATGGAAATTATAAATATTAGAAATTAAAAACAGCAAGAATTTATCTGGATATGGGAGATAAACTGATATGATAAATAAATTTAATATTTACTATAGCAATGTCATTTGAAAAAAATTTGTATCTCTAGCGAAAAGCTGCTTGGGTAAGTTTTCAGGTACACTCGATTAACTAAAAGTTGAATACTTCACAACCTTTACGTGCTTGTATGCATCGATGATATTAGTATGAACAATCTGTCACAAAAGTTAATTTATATATTGATTATTAATTATATTACGAATATCTTGGGTGTTATAAAATATGTGCTGAGAGAATTTAAAAATATTAGTCTTCTCAGGCGGTGTATAAGAAGACGCACACAAGACCTAAATACACCTTTTAGTTTGTTTTTATGATGGACGTGCAAGAAAAACTTCAGTATATGACAAAAGTACTACGAGCGCAACCAGCTACACAGTGAGCTTCTATTATGTACAATTGAAGGTGAGAAATACATTCTTTCTTTATTATTCTTTCTTTTGTGTTTCTCTTATTCTTTTCTTAAGAATTTTTCCTGGTGTTAATTGAATAATATCACCAATTTTCTAAGAGAATAAAATTTTACAAATATTCAGAGATTCGTAATTCATAACATTATAAATCTTGAAAAGTAGGAAAAGACTTAAAACACAAAAAAAAATGGCAAAAAAAGTTGTTTTTTAAAAATTTTGCTTTGTTTTAAGTAGCACTGAGAAGTAACATGAGAACTACTAGGGGATTGAACTAATCGTTTTGAACCTCGATTAATTGACAAGGATGACACCTGAGCTGAAACAACCCCTCTCCATGGCAACACTTCGCCAACATAAAGGAAAAGAAGGGAGCAGAAAGATTTTTTAAATAGTATTGTTGAAGTTGAGGCTATTTATAATGTTAATAGAAAGAAAAATCATATTTTAAAACTTGGATAACATTTATATCTCCTAAGGAAAATTTAAATAATATATTTATAACTGTCTAATAAATGGTATAATCAGTTGTTATACAGTCTTGCAAATTGAAATATTTAAAATGTTAGTATCCTGTTGATTTCTACCAAAAATATGCATTACATTCTATATAAGTTATTAATATATATATATATATATGTGTGTGCGTGTGTGTGCGTGTGTGTAGTCATAAATTATACTACAAAGATGTATAAAAATTGCTGAAAATATTATTTGGTATTGGGTATACGGTTTGTAAATTTATTGAGAATGCTACATGTGCTTTTTTAAAACTAAATTTCGATTGATTACATTTGTTATATTTACAGTTGAATCAAATATACTTTTTTAAATTAATTTATGGTACATTTATTCAAATATAGATCAAAAACTCTTTTAACATTTTGTATGCATGCTCATTATACTTTTAGTGCGAGAAGTATTTTCCTTATAAGTTTCTTTACTTCTCTGGAAGAATTTTAAATACAAACAGAATTCTCTTAACTTTCTTTTTCTCGCTACTCTTCATCATTGACTGCACCGTAATTTGTGCTACAAAAAATGGGTCTCATCACTTGCGAAGAAACAAAGTCAATTTAAAACGGTTGACATATAATCCTCTTTTATAAATTACTGTCTTTAACGGATTATAAATCCAGAACGTTAGAAATAAGCTTTATAACTTTTTTTCGCCTTCATCTCTCAACCTTTGTTTTTCTACTCTTATCTTCAACAAAGTTATGTTTGTATTCATTCTTAGACTTCGCAAGGGTAGTTTGCATTTTTTCACGTATTTTTTCCCTCTAATCCTTTCCATTCATAACTCTACTCTGCTGCCGATAAACGAATATCTCTGCATTGAGACACTAGTTATGCAAAAGATCATAGAGAAAGTTGACATCATCAGTCATTTTAATGACTTTTAGATGATTATTTCTGCCCTCACGTCGATTATTTTGCTTTCCAAAAGAAAGCCTGAAAAAAATGACTGTGTTTGACGAGAGGAGTGATGAAGAAGAAGAATAAAAGATTCTTTGTTCTTTGTTAGTCTGGGTGTAATATATTCTCATAGGTCATTATTTACAGCGATTATTTAGAAAAACAAAAAAGCATCCGCTCACATCTTTATGTATGCTTTTTTTTCTTTCTTCTTAAAATTTGCAATCTTCTTAGTTGCACTGAAGCTAATGTAAATTGATGATAATAAGTGTTGACTGATTGCCTTGAGTTCACCGTAGTTTGTTTTAATTTGTTTTATGAGAAAGAAACTCACACTGTGTGTGTGTGTTTTAGTTTAGCTTCCCTATTTTTAAAGTTTAGTAACACAAGCATTTCATTAAAAAAACTAGTACTTTTTAAAAATTTATTTTAAGATAAATGTTGAAACACAGTCTAGCTCTTTGTCTGAAAAATTCATCAAGAACTTAAAATAAAAATAAAAAAAATGAAAGAAGGCCTTCTCTTTATCGAATATTCTTTTTCTGTGAAGCAAGGTAGGAAATTGTAAAGTAAATGTATATTACAAAGGGATAACCTTTCCTTGAATAATCGTTTCCGCTTTGTTTGTATTACAAAATTTCCTATTAAAAGGCATTCGGTATATTAAAATAATTTTTTCTATATTAAACAACTATTTCCCTTTTATAATAATTGGTCTCAATTTTATCATTTAAAGACGGGTTTTTTTAGCCTTATTATCTAATAGACTTCTTTAAATGTAAAAAGTGTGTTTTTAGGTTATAGGACACATTTGTCGCCCATCCGGTATAGTGGTTAGTGACGCTGACTGCTGTACCGTAGGAACTGGATTCGAATCCCGGAGAAGGCATGGATGTTTTTAAATGTATAGTGCCTTCGCGGCATGGGGGTACTCTAAATAGCCGTCGAGTCACAAGTCCTCACGTGAGGTTGGTGGAAGGGGAATAGAGGCGGGAGGCCCCTGACCACTCCCAGGGTGTTCTCCCTCAAAATCGGGGTGGAACCGAGCCAAATCGTACTGTCACCTGCATGGTGCTAAAAAAATGACTAATGACAGGCGTACAATATATAGCCCGTTACCATGATAAATATCATGGGCCTCGATCTGACTGCGTCAGACAGGTGGCATTAGCAACAACACAACAGCAGGACGCATTTTCACACAAGTAAATGACATTTTAATGGTTTCTATTTGACGATTTCTTTACAAATGTATGGAAAATAAATGATATCTCTATATATCATATTCCATTATTCTTATTTTTCTCTTTTTATTGGTTCATTATACATAATCTATTAATTTTGAAAATAGTTTTCACACACATACACGCAAAATGATCAAAAGTCCATTGAAGCTTTCTCCATCTTCTGTAGTATCATTCTTATCTCAATGAATTCGTTTTTATTTTATTCATTTTTTATTAGTTTATTTTCATTTTACAAATGTTCTGAGCCAAATTGCAATCATTTATTAATATCTACATTGATACTTGATTATTTTAGAAGGTACTCTTAATAGTTAAAAGATTTAAATTTTTCTGAAGTGTCCTAGTTAAAAAATGAGTCTAGAAATGGGCTTGGCAGAGCTGAAGAAAAGGAAAAATTATAACTAATGGCTAATAGGGAGTTGAGAATCCTTACATTGAGTCATGTGTGTTTATGCCATACATTTTTTAACTGTTAAGCATATTATGTTGCATTTGAAAACCGAATTTTATCTGTAATTACAACTCTAAAATTGCTTTAGAAATACAAGATAGTTTGATATTAATAAAAATGTTATAATAACACTAAATACAATTTTGAAGTCATTTGGCCGAATTTGTCTCTTAGAAGCAAATTTATTATTAGAGCCATTTATTTTAAACTTAAGAAGGAAGTCTTACAAGGGGAGAGCACGGCAAAGGAAATTCATTTTGAGACGAGACTTGGTGTAATAGTAGTACTCCATTAGGGCGTTTAACCCTCAATGTATTAGCATTGAATGGCCAATGAATTAGCAGAAAATAGCCATCGATATCCATGCTTAGCTTTTATAGAATTAATCTTTAATTACCTCCAGCGACGCAGTGGAATGGTTGGTATAATGCACCTGCTTTCTTTGTGGGCGGATAGTGTTCGATTCGCGCTCAACTATTTTTTTCGATTTATTTAATTAATTTTTAAAATAAAATAAATTTATTTAAAAATGACTTATTAAATAATTTATTTTATAATAAAATAATCAAATTATTTATATATATAATTATTAACATATATTAATTCTAAACATTAATTAATAGTAATACATTTTTTAGATTATTATATATTATATTGTATTTCCCATTATAAAACTATTTTAACTGTTTTTTATGAAGTATAATTTGATATATTTATTGTAATATATTTTATTATAAATATTACTTGTTAAAATAAAATAAATTTAGAAAATAAAATATAAGTATTTATATAATTACAGTAATTATTTTGCTTTATAAAATACAAAATAATTATATAAAATATCATTTAATATTTAATAAACCTTTCTTAAATAAATTTATTTAATTTTAAAAATTAATAAAATAAATTGAAAAAAATAGTTTAGCGTAACTTGAACTCTATTCGCCATCGAATAAAGCAGGTGCACTACCTACTATGCCACTGCGTCGCTGGAGGTAATTAATTCTATAAAAGCTAAACATGAACTTCAAAGGTAATTTTATCCGAATTGACGAACCATTCGGAGCTAATACATTGAGGTTTGAACGCCCTAAAAGAGTACTACTATTGCACCATGTATCGTCTCAAAATGAATTTCCTAAATCGTGCGTGCCCTCCCCTTGTTAGTGAAATGATGAAAACATTAATTAACACCATGAATAAGAGCAACTCAATATTTTACGAATAAGAACAAATATTTTAATCTTTAATTTATTGTGTTATACAAGACATTTTCCAAATATATTGAAGCCTTTATAAACGTAGGTCATTTTATAAAAAATATCACAGTTATTCAAAACATTATGATACATTAACATCTTAACCGGTTTTCCCATGCACTGTACGGACTACTGATATTTGACCGCATCCGATTTGCCCAGAAACTGTACAAGCACAGATATGCGTTTGCTTTCTTTGATTTGTGTGATATTTAATCATATTATTTAGTACTAGTGTTTTTAAAAGGTGATGCAGTTTGACTATGCTACTGAAATGGTTTACATTTGGAATTTTCTTTGTGATGAAAATGGAAATTTTGATCTGATGAAGGCTGAAATTTAGATCCTTAAAATATGCATTCTACTGATTGCAATGCTTTTGCAATCAGACCAGCGGCTTTTGTAATTGCGGATAAGTCAAACAGCAAAATCACTTCTTTGTGAAATAATGAATTAAATTTGGAAACAGATTAAGAAATATTTGCTGATTATTTTTGTTATTTTTCAGAGAGACGCATACCCACAAAGCTTTCAACCGTTTGAAAAGATACAAACATAGCATTTTTTCTAAGATATATGAAACGTTCTTCATAGCATGCAAAGTGTACTTGCAAAAAGCAAACATTAAAGGATTTTGTATTTAACACTTGTAAAGTAAACAATTGTGTAAACTTTAAAATTTAAAATTAAAATAAAACTCTCTCATCAATTTTCTCCTTTTATTATAAGTATTGTGTTTAAATGTACACAGTAAAAATATATTTGTGAAAATATTTTGGGTAAGAAAAATAACTTATTAAGGAGTTAATATATCCATTTTATGGCATATTGTTTTGTACTAAAATGATAGAAAATAATTTTTTCTCAGAATGGAAATGAAAACGCAACAGTTCAAGTTGATTACAGAACATTTAATAAACGCAACAGTTCAATTTGCTTACAGAACATTTAATAAATACTGTTTATTACCTCAATACTTTTTAATACCCCTCTCTGTCGGATTTTTTTTTCCGAATTTCCAGTCCAAAAAAAACATTTTTTTTTTTATTGCTGAAATTTAATATGTACTCCAGTCTTAATTTAAAAATGCAATTTTTTTGTTGTCAGAAAGCAGTTTTTCCTAGACTTACGGGTGGTCCAATATATTATATCTCATCTACTGATCTCCAGTTTTCACTGCAATGCATCAAGATTTAGGCTTAAGAAAATATACTCTGATACTATATTTATGTTATTGCTTTGAGGTTAATATTTGAGAAATAAAAGTAACACAAAAAATATGTACATAAAAAAACTGTTAAAATTATGTAAAAAATATTTCGGAAGAAAGGGGTAAACAATTTTTCATCATTTGACCAATACCACTGTTCAACTGGCTTTTTTACTATGCCCTGCATGATCCAAATACACGATAAAATTCTGACCTCTTCCTTACAAGTTGCACGCCATTCCGGCTGCTTTGAATGCGTTTTAGATTTCTAGGAATGAAAGCATTGTTCAGCATATACATTAGTTTCCTCCACTATCAGCTGGAACATAGAACCATCGAAAAAATACTCAAAATATTGAATCAAATTATCATCACTAAAATTTACCAATATTCCAGGGTTTTCTGTAAAATCAAAACGAGGAGTAGCAGGACACACTGTTTTCTCTTCTACCCACAACCTCGCTGAGCTTATATCATCATCTTCAGATTCACTAGACTCAGAAAAAATATCATCAGTTGATAAATCAGAGCTATCATCTTCCGAATTAGAAATATTAAATTCACTGTCCTCAGACTCACTCTCCGAATCCATCATAAAAGCAATTTTGACGTGTAAAAATTACACTAGCGAAAGCGAATTTATAGAAAGTACAAAATGATATTCTGTTTTGGTTCGAGCGGGAAATCTTGCTTGGAAAATTGTGAAAAAAGTAGTTCTAGTTGCGCCAACTCTTAGAAATATTCGGAAATACAAAAAATAATCGCAGAATTCACAGAGGCGTCTGCGTAGCGACCAATTCAATTTCAGTGATGCAATTTTTTCCTTCGTCGCATGACATGCGACGCCGACTATACGGGCACGAAATTGCCAAACGTATGAGATGCGACGCTGACAGAGAAGGGGTTAATAGATACAACTGACCTCCATCACTTCAAAAATTCTACGAAATGGAGGATTTCTTATTAGTAGGAATTGAAATAGTCCGCGTTTCAAAGTTTTTATTACTCTGACACCAAATAAAATACAAGCTACTTACTTCATCTCGGTAATTATACATTTTGATACATTTGCAACTTTAAGTAAAAAAATAGTAAAAATATTCATTTTTTCTTGGAGCAAAATTTCTTCAATATCCTCCCAAAGATCTTACTACATGGATCAGCGAATCAATCAATTATTATTTGCATTTATATCGACTTATCTCAACAACGCAAACTTTTTCAAAGATTTAAAATGATTTTAAACGCTGAAAATCCAGAAGAAATTTATATCTCGTTTCCATTTTCTAATCAACAACTTTAAAAAAGTTTTTCTCGCCAAAACCCCCGAAATCTCGTTTCCTCTTTTCACCTTATTATTTTTCCTCGGGGCAAAATTCATGAGAGGTGGGGAGGAAAGTAAAGACATCGATTTATTTTCCAGTAGAAATGTCACCACGCTGAACCTTGGGAATTCACAGACAAATTGTCAAAGTTAATTCTTTCTTTATAGGTTTATTTATCTTTTCTTCATTTAAGTTAGACTAAAGCTTTGTAATTTGACAATTCTTCCATTTTTATGAATAACGCAGTCGTAATTTATCGCTTAAATAAAAAATCTTTGCATGAATTATGCAATGCTAAATACTTGCTTATGATAGTAACTTTAAAATTTCCAAGTAGATAGTGAGAAATTATATACTTTGAGCCATTGTCAGTCTAGGGCAGTACGAGAGATTTGATGATAATCCTAATTTTGAATTGCAATCAATTGAGAAAACAAACAAGCCAGATTTTAAATTCTCCAAGCTTTACACCTTTATACTTGAAGAATTTTAAGACAGACAGAATTTTCTCGAATAAAATTACACTTGAATTAAATCTTGCAGAATTTTCTCAAATAAAGACTTAGTATTCCATTCCATTTGGTGAAAGCAAACATGTAATCAGCAGTCTTTGTGTTAAGAAATTAGACACCATAGATTTCTCCAAAGAGAAAAAAACTCCGCTAATTATTAAGACGAAACAATTAAGAAAGCATTATTAAAGTAAATTAAGTTTGTATTTTAATAGTTAGAATGCAGTTTTGTCAGCTGAGTAATAATTAACTTTAAACTTGGAAATTGAATTCATATATTGTGGCGTTGAAGTTATAACAGGTGTGACAAAACTTCATCTGATTAGGTATAAGGAAGCTGTATCGTATCCACTGTAAGACTTTTCCCCAATAATGAGTTCTTTGAACTCGAGGACTTGGCAAAGTGAAGCGCTTTCTTTCCCAAATTCCATAAAACTTTTTTTGTATTATAAATAATTACGTAAACCTAATGTTTTTGCATTTTTTGTAGCAACTTTTAATGTTAATTACATTCTGATTTGTAAGAATATTTGTAGCCTCGGCCTAATTCTTTCATTTGCTTTTCATTTATTTACTTCCTAACTAGCCGAGAGAGTGAAATTAAACTTTTGATACAGAGCTAATTTAAATTATCTTTATTTATGAATATCAATTGTTTTCTTTTTTGTGGACATTTTACATATTTTACAGTAACATATCAATTGAATGGTTTGAACGCCGCTTTAAAGGGGTTTTGATAGTGTATACAGTAACTCTGATACTTAAGAAGATGACAATTGAACTGTAAACTCGCTCTCTTATGACTATTTCATCTCACTACGTATATATTTTAAAGACTCAAAATCTGTAGCGATATGTTGAGTCTTTATTTTACGAGAAACACTGATCATTTCAATCACTATACAATACTTCTTCGATTGAATGAAGATTTCTTTCAACCCGTGTCACTACTTGAATCTCCTAGGGTGAGACGTTTGTGACCTAAATAAGTAAGCTAACATAACTTTTTTACAGGAGTCATAATTGAAAGTTTGTCTTACACAACTACGTTTCAACGTGTTTAAGAAAAATAATGCCTCAGTATTTCAGCATTGTAGACTCAAAGCAATCCATGTACGAGCAAAAGGAAGCTCGAGCTTTTTTTTTGCACTCCTTTTGAAAGTGGGCTTTCTATTGCATTCTCTGTGTTTTCTTGAAATATGATATCGCGTGTGCTGATTAAGTCGGGTTAGATTATTTTCATTTCAAGAGCCATTTTAATTGAAACATAAAGTACAAGACTCTTAACAAATTTTAGAGAAAAAAATTGGCTCCAATAGAGGATAGTAGATTTATTTTCTAGGATAAAATTATCTTTAAAAAATCTTCTAACAACATTCATCACCCATTGCTTCTAAAATTTAACATTAGGTAAAAAATGTACTTTCCAAAGTTACACTCTATAACAAAATATTAAAAAAAACGACGCACCAAGAAGGAGCTGCCTGATTCTAATGAGATTTTGAATGCAAAGACATTTGCACCGAACATGCAAATGATTAAAGTTTGGGTTCAATGAATGAATAGTGTGTGCTACAGTACATCAGAACTACCCACTTAGCAGGTATCTATAAGAAGCGATTCTCAATCTGATAGTCAAAATTTCTGTTGTATTGCGATTTAAAATACCTTTCAACGACTGAAAAAATGTATCACCGCAGGATTTGAGCTAATTACGAGCAACTGTCAGAGTATCATTGGATTGAAAGATTGGACAAATTGGAGAATCACTCGTCATATAGGTCGAAGCGATGCGGCCGTTAGAAGAAAATGGCAAGAATGGGCGGACAATGGCATATTTCAGCGTCAGGATGGCAGCGATCAACCTAGGGCCACAGCAAATCGGGAGGGCAGATTTATTGTCAGATCAGCTGTCCCAGCGCATAATTCATCGTTATCAACCATCACATGTGTGACCCGTACAAGAGTATCCACCATGACCATTCACGGACGGCTGATAAAGCGAAATTTACCCGCGTACCGACCACTACGCCCTCTGCTACTCACGCCTGCACATTGCACAGCCAGATTACAGTGATGTGTGGCTCTATCAAGTTGGAATCATGCTGACTAGAATTTTATGGTGTTTAGCGACGAATCTTGCTTCCAATGTGTCCTGGTGATCATCGAAAACGTGTCTGGAGACGCCCAAGTCAGCGTGCCGATCCTACTTTCACTATTGCATGCCACACCGGCCCTCAACCAGGAGTTATGGTTTGGGGTACCGTTTCTTTTGACAGCCGCACACCTTTGGTTATCAATAGAGACACACTTACAGCATAGCAGTACGTCGACAACATTCTGAGAACTGCTTTCATACCGTTCCTTTTGCAGTACCCTGGCCTTATTTCTCAGCAAGATAATGCCAGAGCACATACACTGTGTTGCTATCGGCAATCTTACAGTTTGTCAAACCCTTCCTTGGCCAGGCAGATCGCCCGATCTCTCACCAATCGAGATTAATTGGGGTATGAGGGGAAACCGACTCCATATCCGAGTGAATCTTGATTTCCTGGCACAAAAACCTTAGCAAATTTGGCAAGAAATACTGCAGGAGACCATCAGGGTGCTTTATAATTCTATGTCACGTCGTTAGGCGGTTTGCATCCAGACTAGAGTTGGTCAACACCATATTGACCTCGTTACTTTATAACTATGAAACTCTGAAATAAATGAATCAATTTTTCTGAAATTTCAATCATTTTTTATTTTGTACATAATCTTTTTACCCACCAATTTTTATCTCTATCAGACAGCTTGTTCTTGATGCGTGTTTTTTGTTATAAAGTGTATTTTTATTCATTTATTTTAAATTAAATAAAGAAATTTTAAGTAAATTGTGGATATTGATTAATATCTAGGTCTAAAAAACAAACTCAAGAAATAGCTTTTAAATTTTGGATAATTAAAGAATTTACAATACCCACTTTATGACTAAGAAATTAAAATATTTTTAAGTTAATTTTTGAGCAATCATTTTCAAACATTTGACTAAATTTTCTAGAGAGAGAATCGCTCATTTCATTCAAATATTAACCAATAGATTAAATGAAAAAATAAGATTTATGTTATACTTTGCTCTGTATTTATATACACAAATATTTTTTATAATTACATTTTTCTGTTAAATGTTTATATGTATTCTTTATTAGTTTCCCTTTCTCCAAATAATTTTGGTGTAAATCATCGACAATTTGTTGGAAAAGTATGCCACCTCTATCATCTTGATTTACTAAGTTCCATGCTAAACTTCAAATTACGAGAGCGAGTTGTTTGATTTCGTTATTAATATGTGCATAAATGTATAATGGAAATGCGCAATTACATGTACCGGAAGACGGGAGAAGGTACAGATAGTACTCTACAATTCTTTAACGTGATGTTCATTTTAAATTCCTGCTTCACATTACAGACTTATTATGAACTCACTTGCGATTTGAATTGAGAGAAAGCTGTTTTGATCCTTGAATTCCTAGATAATTAATTTAATTCTAAGCAGACATCGTGCTTATAAAAATATGTATATACATTTTTTAAGTATATGTTTCATTTCGATGCAAGCAACGATCTTTTTTAATATTTCAATGTGTGCTAAATATAGTTTTGCAAAGTTTAATTTATAAATTTTGTAATAATATTTTTTTAAATTAAATATACGGTATAATTTAGGGACCTTCGTAGAACATTTTATTTCCTATTAGGAATATGCCACATTTTTCTAATATCTATATTGCTTTTGTAATGTTTTTTATCATTGAATCCTGCTGCATTTTGCTATTTCTTAAGAAATTGCTTAGGCTATTAGGTGTCAGAAATTAAACTATGTAAATAAACTTATTAAATTATATGTTTTGATAAGAACTTAAGATTTTTTTTCTTTAAGAATTAATATATATGGATATAACGAAAATAATTTTTTTCATATAGATTTCTGATCGCATAAAAATGAAAACAAAACGAGGCTTAGTTTGATTGAATAACTAATGTGAATGTTTAAAATGTTAAGCAATTTAAAAAAAAATTCACGTAGAATAATGCATTAAATTATATATTTATTTCTTGGTAAAAATGAAAAAATTCACAAATGTATAATTCATAGATGAAAAAGAATTAAACATTACTTGGTTCTTAAAGTAAATTGAATCGTCAAAAATTTAGGATTTTTCCAAACATGTGTGCAGTTTAAACGAAAATAAAATATTTCATTAAATGATGTTATAAACAAATGCAATTCTACTTCCAACAGACAATTATTAAATTATCTTTACACTGTATACTGTGGCATAAGAAATACGAAAAAGTTCTTATGATTCCTGATCACAGTTTTTGAGCCTGTGTCAAATGCTGTGCACACATTTTTTTATTAACTTCAATATTTTGGCATTAAATTCTCAGACTTATTTACGTTAAAATTAAAGAAAATTTACAAGTTTTATTAAATTATATCATTTATTGCATAGAAAACGTAATCCAAGAAAATATAGGCATTATACAACATAGACAATACAGCGGGAAATTGTAAAACTTAGAAATTGCTTATTTTCAAATGCTCTAATATTAATATGAAAATAAATAAGGCAATTGCTTATTTCTGCAACATATTTAATGTTAGGTAAGCTATGCATCATAAAGGTATGACAATCTCGATCCTTGGAATAGAATATAACACCTTCAATAGATTTCCCTTTCTCCTTCAGGTCTGTCACACTAACACGAAATCCCTTTCAGCGCCTTCAATGATACTGACGTATTCCTGACGTATGCGGATAAATTCCAAGTGCTTGTATGTGACGTATTTGTGGATAAAAGGAAACAGTTTTTATGAGAAATAAGATAAGTTTCGATGAGTAAATAACGTTCGAAAAAATATATTTTAAATACGTTCGGGACATTTTAGTAATACAATTGCTTACATCCAGCAATTTTTGTATGAATAAGTGTTTCAGTTCTGTTAAATAATAGCTCCATTATCTCAGATGTAAACATATTTTTATAATTTCAAGCTATTAAGGAAAGATTAAAGATGTTTTGTTCATTTAGAACTTATCTGAGTAAAAAAAAAAAGAAAAATGTTTCTTGAAAAAAAAAACACAGCATAGCGTCAGTATAACGTAATTTTATATAAAACCAAGGTGTTTAAAAATTGGTTAAAATGCTAATAAATACTCTCAATAAATAATAAAGAAACTGTATTTGAAAAATGCTCTTTTTTCTTAATTTATAAAACTGTTTGTAGATAATTCGTTATTTTCATTTCATCTAGAAATAAAATTATCGAAATTTTAAAGATGGTACAGAAATGTTCTTACTTACATTATACTAATGGGTTGGAGGGAAAGTTCTGTCGTATTTTAAATAGGCAGGTGATTTTTCATGTAAATAAAAAAAAACATCTGGCTAGTGAGTCATTTGGATTTCTTTTGTTTTTTCAGCTGCTGTATAATATAAAAAAGGAGTCTTTTTTTACCGTTCATCATTTACTTGTGATATTTAGAGTGAAAAACATGTCAGTAGATAAAGTGCATTTACGACACTGCGTTTTGTATGAATTCCAAAAAGGAAGCGACGCATCGGTTGCATGTAAAAATTTATGTGTGGTATTTGGAAAAGATATTGTAAATGTTCGTACTTGTCAAAGATGGTTTAGCAAATTTCGTTCCGGGGTCTGAGCCTCCAAGAAAGTGATCGATCTGGACGACCATCCAAGATCGATAATGATGTTTTGCGATCCATATTGGAAAATAATCCACATTTAACAAGCCGAGAAATTGCAGAAGAGTTTGACATTCATCATACAACTGTTGGAGATCACATTAAATCTCTTGGGTTTGTGTTAAAGCAAAGTGTTTGGGTTCCACATGAACTAACGGAAAAGATTTTGTCTGATCGTGTAAGAATGTGTTCATCACATCTGATTAGACACAATGTGGAGCCGATTTTGGACAAGCTGGTTACTGGAGATGAAAAGTGGATTCTTTACGAGTATATTAAGAGAAAAAAATCTTACTGCAAACCAGGAACATCATCAGCAACAGTTCCAAAACCAAGTATCCATCGACGAAAAGTACTGCTTTGTTTGTGGTGGGACCAGAAAGGTCCAATGTACTACGAGTTGCTGAAACAGGGGAAAACTATTATTCAGCTGGATAAATTGAATGCAGCTATCAAAGAAAAAAGGCCTGCATTAGCGTGTAGAAAAGGAATAATGTTCCACCACGATAATGCTCGACCGCATACTGCAATGGTGACACAACAAAAACTGAATGCGTTAGGATGGGAAGTCCTTAGTCACCCACCGTATTCACCTGACATTGCACCATCTGATTATTACCTGTTCAGATCTCTGCAAAACTATTTAACGGGAAAAAAATTCAAGTCTTTTGAAAGTGTTTCTAAGGCAGTTGCTGACTATTTTAACTCCAAGGACGAGAACTTCTACAAAACAGGAATTCACAAGTTACCTGAAAGATGGCAACAAGTTGTAAGAAATAACGGAGCATATATAATTGATTAATATTAAACACGTATTTTTATAAACGAACTCAAATATTTTCCTTAAAATACGACAGAACTTTCCCTCCAACCCATTATTAAGGAATTACAAATTATCTAGAAATTTTGTGATATAAAAACAATCATTGTAGAAGTACCTAATTTTACGAAATGAGTAGAAAAACAGAAACAAAATACTTCTTCGATGACGAAATGTGAATAAAGAAAAAAGAAAAATACATGAAACAGTTTTATTTTAAAACTACAAATCGTGTGTCCTTTTTTTTCTTTCAAAATAATAATATATTTTATCGATAAAAAAGCAAATACCTTTTCCAATCATTTCTAGTTTAAAAAAGCATGACTCGTTGTTAACATCTTTCATGTAGCTCTAACGTAAATAATTTTAAATCAAATAAAACTACTCCATTTTAATTTTCGCCAAAATTCATTTCAATTAATATATTAAACTTTTCCACTCTCGTT
Source organism: Trichonephila clavata (assembly GCA_019973975.1). Lineage (NCBI taxonomy): Eukaryota > Metazoa > Arthropoda > Arachnida > Araneae > Nephilidae > Trichonephila > Trichonephila clavata. The sequence goes on along the minus strand of BMAO01018293.1, from coordinate 62,774 downwards.
CATATGTAGTGAGAAAGATTTTGCATATCAATTTCTTAGCTACCAAACTATAAGTTTAATTATTTAATTTATGCATTCTCTTTTCAAAAATTAGAAATAAAAATCAGATTCTCTTAAATGCTTTCATATTAAAGTACTTTTAATGTAATTTTTTGCCGCATATGACATTTTCCTAAGTGAATTCTAATACACCTTCTGGAAAAAATTATCCAATCAAATTTGCTATTTTTTGAAGAAAAAAACTAATTAAATAGGTTTAGCTGGAAGGCTGTGGTTATGTTTACTTAGAAAGCTTGCTTTTTTATGCTAACTGCATCATTGTAATTGCATTAGCATTGTTTTTCATTTTACTTTCTTCATGAAATTCCATTTGAAAAAAAATTACCAAAAACAATAAAGAATTTTTTTATAAAAATCTGTACAACCCGAATTCAATTAGGATGCTTGTTCCAATTCAGCTCTGGTAACTGTATATTTTGTTCAAAATAAGTAACGTTTCTTCGACATGACCAAATGAAAAACGTTTCTACAACATTCTTTTTTTCAAATCTTTTAACCTTTACTTTTAGTTTCAGACTTCTTAACTTTCTAACGCTCCGTTTTCTTTTACAATTCTATTTTTTTCCACTCAAACTTTTCAAAACTTTTTGAAATGGAAAAAATAGAGAGTAAAAACCTCCCTGTGTTTTTACCTTTGGGATAGTTTTTAATCTTTTATTTTTCTTTGTTATTTCAACTATTCTTTTAGAAAAGTAATGAAATACTTTGAGCTTAGACGGTACCTACAAATGAACATGTTTGGATTACTTCATCATTGGTAAATTTTGTATTTAAGGAACTAAAAGCCCAATAAACTAGTTTACTTTTTTTCCCATCATGTTTTTTACATTCGATTTTAAACCAACTGGGATCTCTTAAAACTTTAAACCCACATTTTTTTTTAAAACTAATTTGATTTGATTTTTTTTATTTTTGTCTTTTACACAACTGCAATATTTTAGTATACTAGTGTATTGCCTTCAGAGGTGAACATTTATATCTGGTAATGAAAAAATGAACACTTCTGAAAGGCGGTAAATAAAAACAATGAAGGAAGAAATACACAATCACCTACTAAAATTACTTGGTATATTAATCGTAAAATGTCTTGTGAAATACTGAACATTCAGGGTAATTTTGTGGTTTCAAATAAATGGATTTACAATTATTTGTCTTTGTTACTAAATTATGTCCAGTTTCTCTCGAAATATATTTTAACTTTACACACGTATAGCATAAATTTATTTAATATATAATCCCACTTGTAATCTAATGTAGTTTGATACATATTTAATTACTTAGTTTCCGCCTATTCCTTTTTGAGAAAACGTTTTATGTCTGCACATTACTTGAAATCTCTGAATTCATATGGGTAATAATTTTAAATTGGGTTTTGGTATTTTTTTCTTCATCAACTTTCATTTCAAACTTTTTTTAGTCCTTATTATATTATTATAAGTAGAAAGTCTACCTTTAAACTATAGCATTCTGCTACAATCAAATCATTATCCATTTTCTTTTTGGCTAATATATTATTTTCTTATTCAATACAAAAATGTATTTTAAAATTTATTCAAAATAATGTGGTTCATACAAGTTATGTATTTTTTATTTATCCATTCACTGTTATTATTGAAGTGCCAATGCACATCTATCTCTTACGGATTATAATTAAACATAGAATTATAATTGAAAAACGAATTATTATAGAACTATTAAGAAAAAATTAATTCTATATGTCTTGTAATCACATTGCAGTCTGTATTTTATGAACTTTAAAATTCTGTTTTTTCAAAGATTTAGTGAAGCTTTTTTTATTATATGTGATTTTTAATCGAGCTATTATAGATTTTTTTCTAACATTAAAAGTTTGACTTCCCTGAAAGTGCAATTGTATGTTGGAAATTCAAAAACAACCAATTTTATAAGGTACAAGTTAAAAACTTCGAGATACTCTACAAATTTGTATTTAATTGCTAACTTTCTTTCTCTGATAATTATTATAAATCAAGAGAAAAATATTTAAACATGCTTTTTATTACATTTCCTCGGAATAAATTCCTAAAGTTAGCTGAAATTTTTATTTTTATTTAAAAACAAATGTATAGCACGTTCCTATAATAGTGTATTAATTTTATTTTTTGTAAAATGTTGAATGAATCATTTTTTAAAAAAATTTTCGGGATGTGAATAGTTCTAGTTAACTCCAAACACACATACTATTCATTTTCAAATTCGTACAAGTAAACTCATTTTTTTACAGTAAATGTGAAGGAATATGTAATCACCATAATCGTTTAAATATGTTCAAATTGTGGATGTTTAAATGTATTTTGCATTAGCAGTACATTCGACATAGAAATGCTTGACGGAATACGAATGAATGTTAAAATAATTTTATAGTAATCTATGTTAAAAGTTTGCTTTGAATCATAATGCGTAACTAGTCATTAGTAATACTTGAATTGAATACATAAGGCGAAAAAGAGAAAGGGAGAGAGTTCTTAGAATTTGAAGAAAGATAAAAATAATATTTTAAAACTGAATTTAATTCGACGAAGATAAGAAAAAAGCCAAAATTTAAAAATATACTCCTCTCTGGTTCTTCAATAAATTCTCAATCTTAAAAATATTTTTTCCTTTTTACTGCATCCATTTAAAATAGATAAAACAATTATTGCATGGGTATTAATGTATAAGACTGAAGTGAATTTCTAGGTGAAATCCAGCATGATAATTATTTTTTTATTAAATTATTTTAAAAGGGAAAAATGTTTGGCTTTGCTAAAACCTTTCATCTAATGGGAATGTGGGTCAGAATTCTTCAGTTGATCCTTTTCTACTGTAAAAAGCGTCCCAATTGGATAAAAATGTTACTTTCTACTATTAATCACGTCAAAAAAGATTCGAAACTTTAAATTGATGTGATTCGTTAACTGTTGTTTGAAAGCTTCATGGAATTGACGTCATCAGAGCTATTTGTTATTTTGTTCTTTCTCAGTGATATATTTCTACAAAAGATAGTTTGTCCATTAAATCATATTTTTAGTGTAAAAACTATCTTCATTTGTAAAAAAATTTTAATTTAATGCATTATTTAGTTCATGATCGATCATAGGGTTGCTTTTTCCAAAAATTGAATATCTAAATTCAGTTTTATGATGCACATAAATGCAAACTCACAGAAATTCATCGAAAATATTTGGTTATAAACAAGCATATGAGGAGTTTTCAGAAACTGTATTAATGCACTTATCACGAGATGCACTAAAATAGTTTTAGGCACAAATAAAAATCGAATACCAACAAATTTTATTAGAGAATTTTGAATAAAAAATGTTTCGCTAAGAAAACAGAAATTGTTAAACTATAAAAACTTGGAAACAAAAAATAACTAATTAACAGTGAGTCAGAGCTTTCAAAAATTAAGAAATATTTCGAAGAATACTTGTCTGAATATTATGATCAGGCACATTTTAAGGCATGCTACAACTGGGCCCAGGCCAGATCTTCAACCTAGAAGGCTCGTCTTCTTTTCAACTGAATGTTGTTATGATTCGAATAATTTTAATCATCAAATGTTGTTCCTAAACATATTTTTCGAAGGATTGGTGATTTCGAACAATACCCCAACTGTGGAAATAAGGGCCAGTCTGCATTATTATGTCATTAACGTCTTCCGTATCTATACCTAGACCGACCACCTTGTATCATCATTACTCATTTAATCTAAGGGCTACAGTCGGTTTGTGCCTAGGTGTTTGAGATCCTGAGTCCCGCATATTTATTTGTTACGGGCTACATTTTGTGCAAGTATTTGATAAGGCATGCTATATATAGTATACTTAAAAGGATCGCAAGGGCCTACTTTTGCATAAGGGCCCAGGGGCTCAAGATGTCTTTATATTTCACCGATAATGATTTCATTATTGAAAAAATTATGCCTACAAACCAATTTGTTTTCATCACTATAATGATAAGTGAATGTTTGTGTTTATAAAGAAGTTAATTTATTGACTGTGTAATAAAAAAAAATTCTTATATATACATGAAAGAAATGACGAAATTTGTGTCTGAATCAAATATAATGTAATTATGCAAATTACTTTTTTTCTTATTGCTTTAAAAATGTATTTAGCAATTAGTTGTTTTATCTTCTATGTTGCTCTCTTCTGTGGTCTGAATATAAAAATACTGACTTTTCTTACTTCAAAATTTAAAAATCAGAATAATTATTCATGTTTTTTATTTCATACGCATTAAAATTAATGAATTTATAGCTCCAGTTTCTTTTAATGATTTATGATCTTTTGTATTGAACATTTTCTAAAACTTTATGTGAAAAATCACATTATACTTAAAAAATCTCTAATTAGTCACTAAATATTGAAAAAAAATATATATGCAAGTTTTAAATTGTATCAAAATTATAATTTTTCTGAACAAACACTTTTTTTTTACGTTGAGTAATTTCTTTAAAGTATTTAATACAGCGGGGAGAAAAGTACGTTAATTATTTTTTAAACAAACGATTAAAACGCTCGGGTCGCTAAATATTTCCATACTACATTATCAGTAAAGACACATTAGATATATTTTTTCTTTTACTTTCTTTGTCGTTGAAACGAATTCCGAATTCTTTCAGCTTGATAAATATGTTAATTAAAAGGAGAATGTATACAGAAGGTTTTGTATTGATAACTCTAATATTTATTGATAGAAAAACTACAATTTAAAAAATAAAAAAAAATGAAAGGAGTTTTCATTTTATTGTGTTACTCTTTTCAAACGAGAACAAAAAAAAAATATCCCATATTTGCATTCATTTATTTCGTAAGTACTTGTGTAAATTAACGCCTTTCACAGATTAACCATTTCTTTCTTTTCTTTTTCTAATATTATTCTTTTCTTTCTTAAAAAAAGAAATACGGCTATTCTTTCTCTCTGTTTTCTCTTTTTTTTTGAGCTCCGATGTTGTGTAAAGAATTTTGTTCTGTGTTTCCAGTCTTATTAATTGCTACATTTTTCTTAAAATTTTTGAAAAAAAAAAGAAAAGTAATTCATGTCAGGCAGCAAACACTAAAAAGTAAGGGAGCAAGTTTTTATGTCTATTACTCACGGTAACAACCACGAATGTGTTTTTATAGCACTTAAAAACATTTTTATTTCCAAACCTTTGCTAGAAATATTTTTTTTCTTGTAGACAAAAACAGAAAAGCGAATCTCACGAAAGCATTCATTCTGCTGATTTCTTTATTTAAAGGAAAGCGAGAAAAGTGAAATGTTTTAAGAGCTGCATTATATTACCTGATTTGCATTTTCATTGCAAGGAATAAAAATTTATTTGATAAAGAGAAAAATGAGAAAAAACCTGTTTAGATTACCATTAAAATATTCTACAAAAACTGAAAATGATAATTTAATTAAAAGCAAATATGTGTCCTTGAATGGATATTTACCACCGAGGCTTATCTAAACTTTAAGAGAATAGTATAAAAAATTAAGGGTGAAGTTTCATGGGAGTTATTAATCAAAATAAATCAATAAATACATAAGCATTAACATGGATATACATTTGACGTGTTTCGAATACATAAAACTGCGTGCATGCGTGTGTGTGCGTGTGCGCGAGTGTGTGTGTGTGTGTGCGCGCGCGTGTGTGTGTTTGGACAGTCTTTGCAAAACATGATTAAACTACTATTTTTTTCTTTGATTAATATTCAACAGAGCTGAAAGTTTCATTTGAAATAAATACATTTATTTAATATTGTAACTAATTTTACATTTTTCATATGTGTAAGTTTCTTCAACTACTTTAAAAAAATTAAAAAGCTATGCAATTATCATAGAAATATAGTTTTTTTAAAGAAGCTTAAATTGCTTATTCCTTAATGTTACTTTGTAAAATCTTGTAAGATTTATTAAAACTAATTTTAGGATTATTATTTCGTGCTGTATTGCCTTGACGGGATAATTTAACAATCTGAGACTAATTACTTTAGAAACTTAAATTACTTTCTTTGTACTTAAATATATCGTAGACTCATTATTGCATATTGTATATATTATTATATGTAATATATCATGATTATCGTAATTAAAAAGCTTCAAAATTAGTTAATATACTTTAACTGCATTATATATTATTAACAAATGAACTATTATAAATGTGACAGTAAATATCCTACGTTCTGCAGATTTATAGAAGTTATATATATAATACTTCGGATGTTTTTTGGATTATTCATACTGTCAAAAAAAATTATTTAATTTAGGGCTTTTATAAGAGCAGATAACAAATTTAACACAGTTGAATTAATTTTGAAGACAGTTTCTAAAAGAATTCAAAGATAATTATTAGGTATTTTCAGCATTTACCTAACGTTATTTATAAGGATTATTCTGAGTAGTAGGATTTTTCAACACATTCTTAAATGACAAGTACTGTCGTCAATAGCTCACTTGCAGCTTTATATTGCTACGTTAAAATAGTTATCACTCAACATATTCAGAGATTTTAAAATCCCATATATATAAGCAATAAGGCAATTTCACATATGAAATTAAATACAAAATTTAAGTCATAATGTAAAATGTTAAAAAGAGGCTTTTTTAAGCTATGTGAACCAACTGAAATTAAAAATTTGAAAATAATCTTAAACAAGAATTTTAAAATAATTTCTAATTGTCCTGTTAAGAATCAAAAAGTATTGTAAAAAATTGTCAACTCCTACTTAGGTTAACAAAGAAAAAAATATATTTGACTTACTTTTTACTGAACAATTACAATTAATATAAATATGTATATACATATAACAAAATTCCAATATTAAATGACAACATAGAAAGAGATTCTCTATCTTCCCCTTTATATATTGTGTTTTTTTAATGAGAACATTCGCAACCACGTGCACTACAAAGTATCACACGGGGACTTACGTAGAAGTAAGCGTGAAGTACACATCACAAAGAAAAGGATTACAGCACAAACATCCATGCCTTCCCCTGCATTTGAGCCTCAGGCCCTACTGCACCGCAGTCAGCGTCCCTAGCCACTATACCGGATGGGTGGCTATACACGGTGTTGAATTATTTTTTTGTTTGTTACTATTTATTCAATAATTATTCTGATCAAATAGTATAGTAAAAAAATAAATCACACTCATAAATTAGGTCATCCCAGGTGGGGTTCCAACGCAATATCTTTGTATTAGAAGTTCAAAGCGATATTCATTGTACTACAGGAACACGACGAATGATTTTCCTTTCTATATATGCTGTTGGAATATTATTTTTGTTTGTTACAATTTATTCATTTTTTAAAAATTTAAATAATGAATCAATATTTAGAAAAAACTGTATTAACATTAACTGTCATCCACTACAAGTTTAAAAAATGTATTTGAACTTGAATGGATGAAAGAAAGTATTTTATTAACAATTCAAAATTTGAACAAGATATAATATATATATGAAGATAGTGGACTAATAGTAGGAATTGAAAAAAGAAATTATTTTCCTTTATGTTTAAGATGAAATACTACAATATAAATTACAATAACAAAAATCAGAATAAAATAAATATAAATAATAATAAATGAACGAATAATATGAATCATAAAATTATTCATGGGTTTTTATTAATCACAAATTTTCTCTCTTATGTTTGGTTAAATTATCATATATTTGCTGAATTACACAATCATTAATTCACAAACATATTCAGATTAGGAGAGACATAAACCACATACGCACACGAATTATTAATCTGCATTTGAAATCAATAAATAATTCATTTGGTAGCATTATATCGTTCCATTTTATGTATGTGTACGTGTGTGAGTATGTATTTGCGCTTCCAAGCATGAGTGCGTGTTTATGTATTTATGGGCAATCATGTGTGTTTATTAGTAATTATTTAATTCTATTAGAAGGACGCAATTTAGACTATAAGGTAATACAATTTTATATGGAAATTTATTTCAATTTTGTATTTAACAGATTATATTAACACATTAATGTAAATAAATGTAAAAAAAAACGGGATAAGGTAATTATAATTGTTAAAATACACAAAAAGTTGATATATACACATTAACATAGAAAAAAGATCATTTTTTATGTTCTAATTGTAATTAAATAAAATCAAAGGACGTTTTTCTTAAAATAAGCCTTATCTCATCCGGAATATATTTATAGAATGAATAGCACAATTTCAAAATAATATATAATAAAAATAAAATTTGTAAAATAATCTATGAATAGTTAACAACATTGAATTTAATTATGTTCTTTATAAAAGTATCAAAGGAATTGGAAATAAATATATATTCCTACAATCTCTCTTGTAAAAAAAAAACATTAATATAGAACACATTTATTAAGCAAATAAAAGCTTTAAAAATCAAAAAGTCCTTAAAAGACGCACTTTTTTGTGTATTTCAGCGCAGAAAATACATTTAACTTTCGTCATTTGTTCTATCGGAACCCAAACAACAGCCATTTAAGCTTCGATCTTCATTATCTCAGCGCTCACTCAAAATATTTGACATTTTAGTTTTTATTTCAAAGCATTCATTCAACATTCTTAATAGACTTGTCCAGATTATTATCAGATATAAACATAAAAATAAAATATTTACGTTGTCTCGTCCGATATTTCTTAACGGTATCGATTTTTTGCTGCTTTATTTATGACTGTCAATTTTAGGAATGTCATTTTTTATTTTTATTACCGGCGTCTTTTGGGATTTCTTATCGAAACCAATTTATGACAAAACAAGAAGCGAAAGCGGTAATCTTTCGTCAATTTGTTACATGAACTATCTATGCTAGTGTCATAAGGTTTGAGTTTTGTTTTTCGGTGATATGGTAAAGAGTAACGTCGAATAAAAATTGACATTTACATGAAAGGTTAAGAGTCTTACTTTTACATTTACTTGCGTCGAGTAAAATGTTGGATTTTATTTCATAAAGCATTGGAGTTGAATAACTAAGCTGATATTTATTCGAAAGAGTTTCAGTACACCAAAACCTTACGAGATGATAGTATTGCATCAGAATACATTTAACTATTATTACTTTTGTAACTACTTTTCGAAGAAGATGGAAAACAAATTTTAAAATGAAAATTGTATTTATTTATTTTTATTTTTTCAATAAAACGAGTAAATGTTGGATTTTATTTTGTAGAGCATACGAGTTGGATAACTAAGCTTATATTTATTCGAAAGTTTACGAAAAGATAGTATTAAATCAGTATACATCTAACTATTATTACCTTTATAACTACTTTAAGAAATTATGGAAAACAAATTTTGAAATGAAAATTGTATTTTTAGTTGTTTTTTATAATCCAAGCACTAGGAGTTTCAAAATTGAAAAAGGTCCATCTAATATTTGTTTCTCAAATCAAGCACATAAAAAAAATTAAATTAGTCGTGATATCCGTGAAACTTGCAATTTATTACACTATTATGTGAATGTTTCTCTAAGCAAATTAAAATTTGAATATACATGTACATAACCTTATATAAGTTTATAAAACTTTGCTGTCGACCTTTATTTTATGTTTTCCATTATGTACTAAATCTATCTATATTTATCTATCTATATACATAAATAGGAGGAAAAAGAAATAGTGACTTACTTTCAACTTTCACACACAATTACTTATCATCATATCTCCTTTTAGACCATCAGCCTTTTAATCTGATGCATGTTTCATTTGTTGAGTACATATTCATTGAAAATAGGTGTTACAAAAATCAACAACCAAGAATACGGTAAAGAGAGATGCGAGTTGTAAAATTTAAAAAAGATAAATACTCTTTTCTTAACTTCTTTTTCTGGAGGAATCTTGGAATTTGGCAGTCATGTATCTTCTGTTGTTTAGAGATCTACTAAGGATTGAATATCATTATTAATTACATTTTATATAATTCAAAAGTATGTGAACTGCTTTTAATAATTGAACATAAAATTTTCCTCGAGCTCTTGGTAAGTTGTTTTGCATGTATCATAATAGAACAACCATTTAATTTTTCTTAATGGTAAAAATGATACAGAATTATTATGTCTTCTGTTTATTACTGATAAACAAAATTAGGTAAATGTAATGATTCATTCAATATTGGATAGTTAGAATTATTAACTATTTGGATTATTATATTAAATTATGTACTCGTAATTGAAAAATATCTCAACAATTTGATAAGATAAAACAAACTTATGTGGTAATATTTATTGGCAATTACCGTCGAACCTCCTTACTACGAACTTCCTTATTGCAAATTTTTCTATATACTGAACGTATTTCAGGAACATAGAACATTTCATAATTTTCTTCATAAAATAACCTCACTATAGCGAAGTGCATTTCTAAATAACAAAATTCTTTTCTTCTGATTCAATTTTTTCTCTCCTTATTTTTCAAGTATTTCTGGACATTTCAAATTGTTCTGTTTTAACACATTTTATGATGACCATAAATATTGAACTAGTTTTATGAAATGTCTAACTCGCCAAGAGCGGTAGAATTATGGTAATTTCATCGAAGAAGTACAAACCTTTACCCCCCAGATCCGGTTTAATGAAAACATCTTCCATGTCCCCTTTTGCTTTCAGTGAAGTTTTCACATGTCCCTGTGTCCTTGAACTAGTTTCTGTTCAACAGTAATGTTGACCAGTCTTACTGATAACTTCGTTTTTTTGTAACGCGAAAATGTCAAAACGTAAGTGCTTGAGAATAAAAGAAAAAAAAAACTTAATTCCTCAGGAAGTGGATAAAAGCTTCAAGAAATATTGCTTCAATGGATATTGATTTAAAATTTGTTATTCCTCCATACAGCATATCAACTATTATTAAAAATCAAGATAAGTTACAAAATTATCACTCAACAATTTCTTGTTCAAAACTTTCAAGAACATACGACTATGAAGATGTCGACGAAGCAGTTTTGAAATGAATACATGCAATGCGAGAGAAAAATGTTACGATCTCTGAACCTTTCGTAATAGAAAAAGCTCTTCGATTTGTGAAGGCATTGGGAAACAACCAATTTCTTCGTAGCAATGAATGGCTAGAAAATTTTTAGAAAAGACACAGAAAAATACGTTTGTAGAGATTTTCTGTGCATTGCAAAGATGTGAGGCGTATTATGAAACATTTAAATTTGAAACTATTTAATAAACAACTATTGTATATATATATAAAATATTTTTAAAAAGAACATATTATACTGTATAAATATTATACAGAAGTTAAAAATCCTGTACTAAAAATGCATTTATGTATTGAAACAATTATTAAAAAATACATACTGTACATAAGTAATATTTTGCCGAAAAAAATCTGTTATCAATAAAAATCTATTTAATCCGTTATCGGTTCTCTCAGACACTGTCCCCAATACCATTGGCTCTTCGAGGCAGGGTTCAGTGCGGCCCATACCCTATTTGGTGCAACATGCTATAAGTCACACAGATGAGCCATTAATCGTCATGTCAGTCCGAAACAAAATACACAATCCTAAGCGCATGTGTTCTTCACAATAGCAAACCATCTTTTGTGAACACACGTGTATCAAGGCCACGTGTTAAACGAAAGATTTGGACGGCTAACAACAGGTGTGAGTCTACTGTTCACTTGACGAAGGAAAGCAATAAAAGTGTCTGTTAGCTTGAAGAACCGGGAAACACAAATAAGAGAGGATTGCAGACAGATGGCCATCAAAGGGGCTACGTTACTGGGAAGACACGCCAAGACAATACAACACAAAACATGTAAGCCCCAATCTGTTTGCTATGGAGCTTTACATAATAGGGAGTGTTCGAATTGTCAAGAGTTTTATAAGATAACTTCGAATTATATTGCGTGTTGTAGTCTGACCAGCCACATATTTTACTTTGAAATATTGAGTGTACAAAATGTATTGTTTTAGTTCGAAATAACAAGAGTTCTTGTAGGGGCTGAGTATCTACTTCGAATTAGCAAGACGTTCGTTTTATCGAAGTTTTGAATAATAGCGAGAGTCCACTGTATATATATTTATATATTATACTCAAATTTATTCCACGAATATTAAAAGATGTTTAAAGTCTATAGGTAATGTTTATGTGAGAAACAGTAAAGCTTTCTTCTGTTATATCGGGAAATATTTTTTATTTATACGACTGTAAATGTAAATCATTTTTTTATTTACACTATGCATCGTCTTTATAGCCGAATTGCATGAATAAACCATTCCTAATCATTATAAAACAACTCAGCTAAACAAACCAAACGCAAACAAGCGATAGATTCATGTTTTATTCTTTCCCAAAACCTCAGGTTATGTCGGTAGATACCACTACATACATTTCACTACTATTTGTTGTGGTTTCCTACTACCAACATTCATATACAGAGCCTCCTAGTTTGATAAAATATGTAGAACTAGATGCATCCAAGTGTTTTTGTTTCTCTTTTCTTTTCCTCGCCTCCCAAATCCGTAAAAGTTTCTATTTTGCTTCTGTTTATTTTAGACGATATCCTGTTTTCTCTTTACGGACATTGCGTTTGCTTCCATTGAACTTTTATTCAAGCATTCTCTCTGTAAGAGAGCTGGAGGTTTTTAAATTCGAAAAATTCCTAACATGCTTTCGATTCCCTTTTTAGAAAGTATAGGTATTTCTATGACGTATAATCCTTTCCTTAGGTATATGGCGGGCATATTAATATGCAGAACGTTAGTTGTTTTTAGCATAATGTTAAAAACTGCAATACTGAACTGTTTCGAAGCGCAAACCTATAAAGTATGGGACCCATTGTGAAACATTGATTTTAAACATTTTCTTTAATTGAGTTGTTATTTTCTTTGAAATTATGGGCGTGTGATGTATTTTAGAAAATTAAAAACTAATGATCATTTTCATGTGTAATTCTATGATTTGGATTTGGTAAATATCAATTATCATATTAAATTGCTTAACCCTTAATTTTTGACCTTTACGTTTAATTACTAATATTTTCCACTGTTTTCATTCTTAACGTAATTACAAAATTTAAGTTTTTTTTTAAATTTTACATAAACTATTGTATGTTTAAAGAATATCAATACTTTAGTTACTTTTTTGCTAAAATCACATAATACGATGTAATAAAAAATGTTTACTGTAACTTATTAAATCTTATCGAAAGAAGGGGGTTATATTTAGGTATTATTTAACCATGATTGTACTTACAGAATATATATTTGTAATTAGATATAGTAAAAAGTTAAGATGCAGGAAATCTGAATATTATAAAATACAAATCTAAAATGTAATTGAAGAAGTATAGCTTGTTGGCGAAAATATTTATAGCAGAAAATTATTTGTAAAATAAGTTAAATCAGCCATACACAAAAAAAACCCAAATAGATGTTTGAAAGATTTATGAAGTGCATGATCAAAATATGCTAGTTTTATGAATTGTAAAGTTGGATTTTGACGAAAATATAATTCTTTTGGCTTACAATTACAACAACAACGAAATACATATCGAAATTTCAATCTAAAATTCTTAAAATTTAAGTCTAAATTACGGAGACTTCATCTCTGAGTTTAATAACCCTTAGTTTACAAGTACATTTTAATTTGTATCAGATTTACTTGTTAATTTTTGCTTTTTTAAGTTTTATGTTCATAGGTGTAAGACGAATTAATGGCATTTTTAAGAAAATAAATATTTCTTGCTCTTTTAATTTCGAAAAATGTTGGAGGAAAATGTATTTATATGAAAGTAAATAATGCATTGTGAATATGTTATTGTGGAATTAGAGAGAGTAAGAAAAATATTAAAGCATACGGATTAATATTTTAAATGGGAAAATATTAATAACAAAGTTGCAAATACTTTCTCTGTTACAACGAAAAAACATTTTAAAAAAAACTTTATTCATTTTCTTCATCAAAGAATTATGTATTGGCCTACGATAGGGATGGCAAACCAACGGCACGCATACCATCAATGGCACGCGACACAATATTTTGTGGACGCCACCGATCAAAATGGTTTGCATTTTAGCTCAAAATAACTAAGTTCATTATGAAGTAATCCTCACGAGGGAACTCATTCATGCTTTTGAAGCTAAATTGCATGTTTTTATAAATGATATATTACAAAAAATTACAAGTTCTTACCAAACATGAAAAAAATATATCAAAATTTAGGTATACATATGAGAAAGCAGACGAAAAAAAATTCTTGAAGATTTTATTTCCGTAATCGATTCTTCAATCACAGAATTTTCAGCGAGAGGTTCTCAGTTCAATTTATATCAGAAATGCTCTCGTTTATTATGTACCTTGATGCGACTTCATTTGTTAAATTAAACTTGTCCCAATTCAACCGGTTGAAAATTGAAAAATTTAAAATGCAATTGATTGATTTCCTGTGTAGTTTAATATTAACTTTAAAAATTATTGAAGCAAGGAAAAGGTTGAAATTGATATATAGTAAAAATGCTAGTAATGAAATTTTGGAAGCATAAAATTCGATTCCAAGCACATACAATTGTTTGAAGAAGATGATTCATGCTTTTACAACCATATTTTCATCTACCTTTGACAAAGCGTCATTATTTTCAGAGGCCAATAACATTAAGGACTCGCTTAGAAACCGTTTTACAGATGACTCTAATTCAGCACGCAGCATCTTACGACGGTTGATCAAAAAAAAAGGCTACAAGTCGAATCAAAAAATATTTATTGTTACTAGAAAGAAAATACAAAATAGAATTTAGAGGTATACGGCATAATCACCAAATCAATTTATGCATTTATCAGAACGCAGGACCAACTTGTTTCACGCACCCGTCTTGGTAAAAATCAGGTCCATTGAGCCAGGTCTCGACGGATGTTTTGACAGAACTGTCTTGGATTATCACAGCATATCAGAAACGATACGTTGCACGCTCCCATAGTTCAGTCCCAGCTTGGACGAGATTTTACGAAGGGTTAGCCTTCAATTAGTTTGAATCCTTTCTTCAATTCGTACTATGTTGATTTCTGTCATTGAAGAACTTGGCTGGCAGCCGTTCTTCCGTGTCATATTGCCGTGTCATATTGCGATTTTCGACATCCTGTCTGTCTGATTGAAAATAATGATACAAATTTGCTACATATTGTCTGCTCATTGCAAACGTGGACACATTCTTTGCACATAAAAATGGAATCACGGACTGAACTTCCAAACGAGACCAATTTGCTAAGAATCTTGCCATTTAATTGTCCTGAACCATCTGGGAACTTTCACTACCTACCCACAAACCAGTTGTAGGACAAGTAGCGTCATCTGTCTCTACTTTGGGGGGGGGGATTTCTCAAATATATCTAGTTTTCAAATGCTGCGGCTTGCAACTTTTGTACAATTCTATTATTAGTTATTTGTCACCTAATCTGACAAATTCTGAGAATCTCAAGCCATATTAATGTTACTTTAATTTGAATTAAAAGTATAACCAAAACATTTAGTACTATACAGTGCAAAATGTATTTTTTCGTAGTGAATAAAGAGTTTTGAGTTGTTAGTATTTGGTTTTATTATTTTCCCAATAATCACAAGTCAATATTATTTGATGGCTTGCCTATACCTCATGAAACATTTCTTAGGAGAAAATGGCACATTGATCTATAAAGTTTCGCTACCTCTGGCCTACGATATCCAAATGATTTGAGCGCCTTTTCTTACGGCATGGACGTTCATTCGTGCAAGCAGGGTTTGAACAAGCAGCTTGACTAAAATACCGTTTCCACGTCTTTGAAAATAATTTCTATTACGCTACTGTAAAGACAAACATATTTTTTTTTAATTAACAAAGTATTGGTGTGACAACTTACAAGGATAATAAATTAATTCAACAATGAATTTATTAATATGCAAGCAGGAGTTTATGCATATTATACATACGGGTTTTAATTTTATTATTTTGAGCTTTTAATGAAAATAATTATGAAGTAATAATAATTAAGTCTGCAATATTTATTAACATTGTTACCAAATGTTTAAGCATCAAAATGAGTAGAAAAACTATTTTTCATCGATATAGAAATTTATAATTAATTAATTTTGAAAGTGTTTACATTAGTTTAAAAAAATTAATGAGTAATTGACAACTGTTTTCCCACTGTTTGCTAAATATTAAATAAAATTTGTACGAAATAGTTTTGTAAACGAAACGTATACAAAACTATTAAAATTTGCTTAATCTCACCTTGCCTAACATCAGTGTTTTTCAAACTGTCGGGTGCACCCCCTAGAGGGGCGTGAAAATCCTACCAGGGGGATCCTGGTAGGATAATCCTACCTGCATGGGCAAATCAAAAAGTCAAAAATAATGGATTATTTAAAAAAAATATTAAAATTATCAATTTACCAAACAAAGCAAAACAAAATATACATTCGGTCATAATAAAAAAATTAAATACATTTATTTCTATTGATATAATATACTACTTATAAATTTATAATTGCACAATATATATATTTGATCATTAATTGATAAAATACTAAGTTAAGAACAAGTTTAATAATTACTAGTGACCTCAAATGGGACTGTCATAAACTAATTGTATACAAAATTTATTACTTATCTTGTTAATTTGTAGAATTTATAAATAAATTCGTATTGTAGCTTTAATCAAAGTACATTATAATTGAATTATATGCATTGTTATTGTATAGAGGGGGAAGAGGTGTAGAAAATTATGATTGAAAATTGGGTCTCAAATATTAAAAATTTGAGAAGCACTGCCTCACAGGAAACCTTCCATTATCATTACAAAATGGATAGTTGTTACAAAATGGCTTTATTGTGTGTCATCATGACACACAATAAATTTTGATAGTAAAATATACTGCCCTAGTTATGGAATTTATGATATATAGCTGTTCTCTTTTAAAACTGAAACAACTTTTTATCATCGGTAATAATCAACTTTTTTTCAATTCATTCAAATTTTTGCTGAAATTTAGACTGCCGTGAAAAATTGAAAGAAGTAAACTATAAAATAAATATGCAATAAAATGTGAAAATGTTTCACTTTTATCACATTGATACAAAAACAAATAATTTTCTTTCTAACATAACTTATCTAATACAGTTATTTTTATTCTTTACTTTAATTAATTGTATCTAATATTTTATTGAAATAAATAAGCTTAGTATTTACATATTTCAATGTTACTTAGATTGCTTCATTGAATATTTTAATTGTGTGGTATATAAAATTTCTGTGAATATTTAGAAAATAGAATAAGATTGTACTTCAATTTTTCCAAAAAGATTGAAATAAATATTTAGCTTTGTGAAAAAAATTAAGATATGCTTTTATGTTGTCGGACCAAAACTTTCCAATTAAAAATAGTTTTTTTCTTTGGATGAATTTACATATTATTGTACACTTTTAGAATCATGTTTTATAAAACATATTTAAAATTGTTTGAGAACTACATACATATAAAAATAGTCTAAAAATATCTTGAAGAAACTTATAATTCCAGTGAAGAAATTTGCCTAAAATAATTTTTATTAATGTTCTTCAAGATATGGTGATTTTTCTTTAATTTTGAAGATCACTTAGAAGAACTTCATTCGATACATTGAAATATCTTGGTTTTTCAGCAATTATTCTAAAAGGAAACTGAGTGAAATTCTTACGTTAACTCATTTTATTCATAAAATAATATTTAACAAGATAAAGAATCGAAGAAATTCAATTTATAACACTTATGTTTTACCATGTAAAATAATTTCTCTTAGAATATTTTTAGTTGCATGCAAGTTTATAGAAGTTTTTCTTTCACTCTTACACTGACTGGGGTAAAAACTTTGTTCTGAAAATTTTGATTAAATAAAAATAAAAGCTTGAGGAATTGCTTACACATCTAAAAGATCAATATAAAATGTGTAATGAGGAATTGAGATTTTGTATGTTTGGTAAAATATGTATTGTAATGTAAAAATTGTATGTATGGCTCTTTTATTTTTTTTTAAATAATTAACTAATTTAACTTAATAAAACACCTCCCAATGCATTGCGTAAATTTTTGTTAAAACTGGACTTTCCATTTAGCATTTATATTATATAGAATAAAATTGTAAATTAAATTCAATTGATATATTATTAAAATAAATTAAATAAACATCTCTTTTTGAATTTTAACTATGTAAACAATCAACTTAATACTAAACATTCCATATTTGTATCAAATATCAGCTCCAAAGTTTAAACAAATATTTGAAAGGAAACGAATCCAAATTATTTGTGTAGAAGCTTCTATTCATCCAATTAATTTTTGTTCACCTGGATATATCATGGATATTTTTTCCTCTTGAAAAATTCGAAGTTTGTTGATCTCGAAAAACTGATGACCGTTCTCAAATCTTCGCGATTCGGCTGCTTTGTTTCCATTTCTTTCAAGGAAACGGAGAAAAATTCCTACTAAGAGAAAAGTAACACACTCCAGTCGTTTCCAGAATTGCGTACTCCTTCTTTCCCGAAAAACAGAAGAACAAAAGGACACTTGAATGCATCAAAAACTGGAGAAACTAAACAATGCGCTCTGTTTTTTCTCCTGAAATGTCGCCCACTAGATCCTTATTGAGAAGAACAAGATATGACGAATGATCTCAAAATATAGAGTAAAATATTTTTTGCCGTATTTCTGGCGAAAAAAATATGGTTCAGCTGGTAAACGGAATTTTCAATCAGCTTGGTTATTTGTCAGATTTTGTGTACTTTGGAAGTTCCTCTTTTTTGCATTTTGTTCTTATTACTTTCTTTTTTTTTCGGAAAATGCCGGAAAAATTGTTGTCTCTCGAAATTTTTCGTTATTTATGACATCAAAAAAGCTTTTCTTATGGTATCTGGAAATTTATTGCACTATTTTTGTGAAATGGGATGAAAATAATAAAGATTTCCTTTTTGCTGCTGATCCAAATTTTCCTTCATTTTTGATAAATATCGATACCATTTTATGCATGAGTAAAATATCATGTTTTCCTTAAACGAGGTGAAATATATACGAGATATTTACAAATGAGGCATAATTTATTTTTATTTAAAGCTTCTTACAAAATATTTGCTATATATGTACGTCTGTTTGTATGTTTTTTTTAAAGATTTAATGATACACGTGTCACGATCACATGTGATTGGGTTTTTTAAATATTTTTTTTAAATTTCAGTGACTTATATAAACATTTTAAAAGTGTATGTATTTAATTAAAAAAGTATTCAATATTTAATACAGTATGGGTAATAAATCCTTATTTTTTTCTAAACATAAAGAATATTATCATAGTGTATTTACATTAATTTAAATAAAATCATTTATCTGATCAGTTATAATACAAATTATGCAACTTGTCTCAATTTGAATACATTACTTATCACTCATTAAATTAAATAGAATTTTCTCCAAATAAATTATTTAGTTTGTTAAATTTTAAATCATTTTCGTGAACATAAGTCAGTGGCGCAAAATGCCCAGGAAGGACCAAGTTCACTGTGCCTATTTCAGTTTTCATGACCTTATTTGCTGTTGTTGTTGTTGCTAATGCCACCCATCTGACGTTATCAGTTCGAGGCCTACGAAATTTATCATGGCATCGAGATAGATTGTACACATGTCGTTAGCCGTAGCTTTCAGCACCATGTCGGTGACAGTACGACTTGGCTCGGTTCTACCCCAATTTTGAGGGAGAGCACCCTGGTAGTGATCAGGGACCTCCCACCTCTTTTCACCTTCCACCAACCTCACAAGAGTACTTGCGTATGGACGAATATTCAGAGTACCCCCCTGCCGCGAAGGCACTATACATTTACAAACATCCATAAATTCTCGGATATTCGAACCCAGGCCCTAAGGAACAGCAGTCAGACCTTAGTTTCTGATCTGCTTGAGAAGATGTTCCGACCAGGTGGTCAGTCTAATGCGAAGCCCCCAGTGGTTAGCTCCCAAGCAAGCTTGGTGTTCAATTTATCGACTCACTGAAATCCTGAAAGACCGAGTCGACCTTGTCCAGTCTGGGATTTGAGCCCCTGATCTAAGGCGAGAAAGCGCGATACGCTACCGCTTGCTCACTAAGATTCACCATTATCATGAACATGTAATAATTACTATGCATCAATTTTGAAAGATATGAATAAAGAATATTTTATAACAATTAATGTTATTTAGTATTAATTTTACGAATCGTAGAATTTTCGTTCAAATACTTGTATGGTGTATAATTGCATAAAACCATATATATATATATATATGTAATACGACGATATTCGTTGGAATGGATTCTTTAAACTGATATTGAAGAAACATTCTTGAGGTTAATTAAATCGGTTTATTATACATCTTGAAAACATTTAAGCAAGACAATGACGACACATAGATGTACACGTAATCACAAACAGACACGCACACACAAAATACGCAAACACTAGCTGCAGCAGACTACATGATGACAAGAGACAAGAAGCGAAAAGGGCGGCGTAACCGTGTGCTCCGATTTCTTAGACTGGCGGTGAAGGTCGTACGACGCGCGCGAGCAATTAGATTAAGATGCGAAAGAACTAGGAAATGATTTAACGGGGTACAGTTAAAGAGAGTTAGCAGAACTCATTACATATATATATATATATATATATATATATATATTTCTGTGATATATTTTAATGAAACATTTTATTGCACTAGAGATATTTTCTATGTAAAAAAAATAATCTTTTTGCTGATATCGCTCAGGTTTTCGCTACCAGTTCACTAGCAAAATTACCTTTAATACATTTATGTTGGAGTAATTTCTCTAAGTATGTGTGACACATTAAGAAAAACCAAAAATAAATCTTAATTAACAACTTTTATTCGTATTAAGAGTTAATTTCAAACAATGAGATTAAAATTTATTATTCAATCATTTGCAGCATTTTTTTTTAAAAATTGATGTATTGGTGTTAATTATATCTGATAATTTTTTTTTTATCTTGCCACTAGCAACTTTTACTATTTTGAGTAGTTTAGAACTGACAAATTGCTTGGGAAATAAACATAAATGCATACAGAAGCATCCTACTGTTACTTATAATATTATTATCAGTTATATTCAATTTCTGATCCATTTGAGTATTTTTTTAAATTGTTATACAAACATTTACATGTAAAAAATTAATTTTTTTTCCTATTTTTTGATTTCGAACAATTTTTTTTCATTCAAAGGCAAAAATGTTTATTTAAATTTTTTCAACAAATAAACCTTGAGATTAATTTTTGAAAATTGTTCTTAGTTTCTTTGTTTAAAAAAATTTATAATTGTGTAAGAGAATGTCTTTACAGGAACCTCTAGTATGTTAATAAATATTTCCAATTTATTCGTAAATGCCGGAATGCATTTATTTATCAACAGCTACTGAACGATAAAATGTATTTATTGTTTCATTTACACTTATGTAAATTAAAATTCTACATAAAATAATCAAATTAGAATGAAAATACCAATTCAGGAACAAACATTTTCTTAATCCTGCTTTTTATCAATATCAAGATAAACACGTTAATATTAATAATGATACAAATAATATTAAGCAAGCAGTAATTCATACCATACGTACCAAATAGCTCGACATTATCCCTTCACCCCAACGAACGACGAATGATATTCCTACAATCCCTTCCGATACAGTAATTAAAACACCTTATCGATGTGTCTCAACGAGTTAGAGTATTTATTCGAATTGTCTGCATTGTGTTTTCGATTCAACATTAACCGACCCCGGATAAGGTATTACACCAATATTTGAACTAGTGCACCGTGAGGCTTAAATTGGAATCCTTTTCAACAGCTGGATTAATCTGATACAGTTCTGTCATTAATTTGCGATTTAAGCTCCCATTACCGGGAAGCTGTCAACCATAACAGTGATTTATTATTTCCTTTTAGCATTAGTTTAGCATGCACTTGTACTCTTCTCGTTGGGCTCTCATATTTCCTATAATACACAAAGGCATATACACGACACTTACGTTTTAACTTTCCCAATATCTGACTCGGTAACTCTGTATCCGCAGACTTAGTTGTATTTCTGCTTCTGACAAGAGATTAAGTAAAGATCTTCGGCGATTTCTACTATGATTTGTGACTGGGGAGACATTTAAATCCTTGTAGTACAACAATGGTTTTGTAAAACTATCTTAAGACAGTTAATTAATTGGTATAAAAGAGAGAGTAGTTGCCAAATGAAAACATTATTTATTGTCGCCCAATTACCAACTTAAGACAAGGTTGCTCGTGCACTAAAACCTAAAGCCGAGTTTCCATAAAAGTAAAAGTAAAATAAATATTCCAAAAGTTGAATTAAGTTATACTAATAAATTGATTTCATTAAAATAGATAATTTTTACTTAAATTGTGTGTGTGATTTGTGTGTTTCATCATTTTATATGTATATAACATATACCTATGCATTTATTTAAAAACTAAGTTAATTCTGCTATCGGATATTACATAATATATCTATATCTTCAGTAGCGATAAATGTAAGATAAAACAGAAAATATAAGAAATACAGTCTTCGTTAATTAAAAAATATTTTCCTTTAAATCTACATTTTTGTAAGCAGAACCATCATTTGCCTTAATAGGCTATCGTGTCACTCTTTTCTTCACATGTTTCGCTTTCAACCTACAATTAATTGTAGACGTATATAATTGTGATTTTTTTCAGTATTTGACGCATGTTTCTAGGGTGTTTTTAAGCTAAGAACTTCATCATTCCCCGTTGATTATTATTGAAATCAAACGATCATGTTTTTGAATTAAACTGAAGGAGAATAATACACAACTCGCGAAGAGATTGCAAGTTATCCTCTCGAGAATTTGAAGCTCAGGTTGAATGAAATTAAGTAACAGTGATGTGAATATATAATATGTGATTGCAGGAGCGACAAATACAGCACAAAAGAAGAATCAAACCATCGTTACATTAATGAGCGTGAAGACAGGAAAATTGTGCAAGTGCCAATCACACTGAAGCATCTTTTTTACACGTAAGAATTAGGGTTTCCGCTGTGCCATTAATCTAAGTCAACCGTACCACACGATTTGGTTGCAAGTTGGAATTTCCCCTCTTCTGCGCATGAAGTCGAATGATAAGGTCGGACACAGACTAGTGATGCGATGCAGCATACTCTAATTCTTGTGCTAGAATTAGCAGTGTTGCAATAGGATCAGTTATTCCCATGCACACAACTTCCCTAGCCTCACACTTGTTAGTGCAGCAACAAGAGTGGTGCAATCCTTCGCTTTGTACGAATACATTACTCCTACAGCTAACAATTCCCTTTTGGCATATTTCACTGTGGTTTTATTTCATATATTTATATCACCAAAGTCTGCAATTTCTATAACAAACAAAATGTGTCAACTTTAAATAATCTGACCTCTGTATTTTTCGATGGGGAAGGCATACTGAAGCTTTTAACATTAGTACACAATTTAATACTTGAAAACAGCCTTCCACTCATTTCATTTTGAGCTTATGACCACTAACATGCATGATATTCACCTGAATTGCACTCTAATCATTTACTTGCCTTATAAATGTCAGTGTATAATGACAATTGTCCACAAATTCGAAGATTCCTTAATAACTACAAATGAGATAGAGATTAATTTAAACCATAGTTGCTTTTAAAACTTTTTATTGCTCATTTATGTCAAAGTAAAATCAAACTCATTTTACATGAAATCTGTATATCATTCATACGTTTACCTTTGTGTAATCATTTGTGTATAACGCGGGAATGACGCGTATGTAATATTCTGATTATATATATATATATATATTGGAAATCACTTGGTTTTAAAAGATGAAAAAAGGCATGTGAAAAGAACAGGTGTTTCTTTAATATTTAAAATATTTCTGAAAAATTCCTAATTTTATTAAATGTGATGTTCTTATTTAAATTTAGATTTTTCATTAATCTGTTTTTTCTTCATTCTACTATCTATCAAACAGAGTCACCGTTTTCCTGATAAGCAAAATAAATGTAATGCTTTTTATTTAATTAGAGAGAACCTACTTGAATCGCTATTATTTTCATGAGCTATAAAGGTCTTATCTATTAGTGAGTTGTACAAAAATATCATGTTCTGAAATGAAATTCCATTGCAACCCATTGCAGAGATTATGAAGCCGAGATGAAACGACAACACCTCAAATGTCGCTTAGCTCTCGAAACTTTCACATCACACCAATGTGTGGTCTTTGATCAGTGGCATAAAGGATAACATTAGAGCCACACTACAAAGTTAGGTTATGGGCTCCAAATGGTTAAAAACGTACTTGGTTTCAGTCAGGCTTTGGGCCCCCTAGAATCCTGCCCCCCCGCGTGATGCGGGGGTGTACGGTAAACCACAAGCTTTGAACTCTTACAAATTTCACCTGAAACAGCTCCTGAACATGACGGGCCTTTAGTGGTCCCAGGACTAGGTAACGCCAGCCACTAGTTCGCGACTATGACCACACCGTTACAGTTGTCAAAAAATGGAAAAGAAAATATATTGACTTTGCACATCATAAATGCATAGTATATAACATTGTAAAATTATCTATTTTTAACATATCATCGACTGGTAAATCTTAAGAGATTATTAAACAGATAAATAAGTATATTTCTGTTCCTTTCAAAATACATTGAAATAAAATTCCTTTAATAAATATTCTCCATTTTAGCTACATAAAAAATGAAGATAATTTTTATTTAAAATTATGTATCAATAATAGAGTAATATTTTTTACCGCGCAGCAGGAATCTTGATAGCTTAAGTACATGCTGGGGGGGGGAAGGATTTTGCAAGGGACCAATAATTACTGCGATAAAATTCTACCGCAGTAAATGCATTCAATATGTATGTACGTTCAGCTTTTATATTCTAGTTCCTAATGTCTATGTTTCATGTTTGTTTCAATTTATTTCTATTTCTCATTTCAGTTGGAAAAGAAGGGTTGAAAGTACCTGTCATGGTTTATATTCATGGGGAATCTTATGAATGGAATGCGGGTAATCCATATGATGGACGTGTTCTTGCGAGTTATGGCAATGTGGTTGTTGTCACTATTAATTACAGACTTGGTATACTAGGTAAGTAGAGAAACACTATCTTTAGTAAAATAAAATTTGCTTCATTGTAATTGGTTGCTTTTTCAGAATATAGATTAAGGTAAAAAGTAATCTGAAAGCATTTAATGTGACTGAATTTTTCTCGGTACATTATTATATAATGTAAATAAATCTAAAGGTGAAAAGAAAATGACAAAAATATTACTCTTTAGACAAAATTTTCAGATATGGAGGATTTTTTTTATAAAAGCGATTAAAGTAGAATACTTTTGTTTATTACGACATTTTATATTATGTTCTTTTATAAATACTCAATAAAAAATGTATACTAACTGTCAGCTGAAAAATCACTATTTAGGATTTATATTAACCTGTTAATATCACACCGTAAAGTGTGTATATTTAGAGAAATTATTTATATACGCTCTTTTATTATAAAATAAAGAATTAAATCAGAATAACTAATACTAAAATTTAATTTTTTACAATGGAATATCTCTATGAATATAATTATTGTAATATTTGAATATAAATCTTATATAATATATTAATATTACAATATATTTAAAAATATATCTCTATTCCTGATTAAAATATTATTAATAAAAACGTATTTATGTATAATTATAAATCTGGTAAGTACACATGTAATTATAAGTATATTTAACTACTCATTATAAAAGAATGTAAATGCAATGAATATAAAAATTTTATTAATGAGCTCTACAACATATTATTACAAAATGACTTCATATTTTATACGATAAATGTTATTAATATAGTCATTACACAAACTTATGACTGTAAAGGAAAATGTAGCAATCAGATAATAATTATGTAAATGTACAGAACATTTCATCATTAAAACAGATAACAAATATGATATGCCTTCGGGAGCATTTGAAGAATTTAATTACAAAATTATTAATCATTCACGGGAAAGTATCTTTACAACAGATAGTAATGTCATTTTCAAAATAATTATGTAAAAGATTAAAGGGAAGAAAAAATTTTGTTACAGCTTTTAAAAAAGAAAAGTACTTTGAAACAATATTATAATTATAGATATTGCTATAATTTATTGCACAATAATGCAGCTTTTATTGAATCACCGATTAGTAACACATAATTAATAGTTATACTTCAGCAATTTGTAATAAATCAGGGACACATATTAAAAGTAATCTATAAGTCATATATTTCCTCAACTTTTAAATTTCGCTCAAGTCCTATTGTGTTCCAAACAGTTGATAATCATATTAACAGATCTAGAAAAATGTTTGAATATATCATACACATGCTGCTATAAATAAATTTAATGTTACAGCAACATTTAATATAGTAAAGAAATATTTGCTTTAAGAAAAAGAATATATATATCCTAAGTATGGTTTTGATTTTGAAGATTTTTGCAATTTTGTTATTGAAATTATATTATTACAAGCATTTTATAAATATGGATTTGATAATAAAATAAATTAAAATAAATTTTTCTCACTTTTTACATATATTCTACAAGAAAAATTATATAAACATCAACAGAGAGAAAATTATAAACAACTTAAAATGATTCCACGAGAGAATCAAATAAGTATGTGTTTCCAACCCCGACCTAGTTGTGCTTAGTGACAATATCAAGAGGATCACGATTTGGAGGAAATTTAATGACCAGCTATATCTCTAGACCTAAATACAATGGAGCATATTTTGGACTCACATGGTAGAGCGTTGTAGTCTCCTACAACGTAATAAATAATCTGGTATTACCATTGTATATGCAAATAAAGAAATTGAAAAATACCGGGAGTAAGAACTTGTCATTTTAGAGCATTAGTTTTTAACTCTCTTGCCGGGAAATACCATGAACACGAGAAAGATAAGGCGAAACCTGTCCGTCATTTTGACGGGAGCTGAGAAGGAAGGTGTTAAAAATTTTAAAAAAGTATATTTACTGAATATTATTGCATTCTTTTTTTTAAAAATTAAAACCAAGTAGTATTTATTATTTAAAGTCCATTGGTTGAAAACAATGCATATTGTTTCTAAGGATTCCAAGCAACGCATGCTGTTTCAAACATTGTTACATGCTTGAAAACAACACATAATCAAGGAACAATATATCAATAAATAAAAAAAAACATTTAAAAATTGTTTAATAACTTTTTTATACAGAATGTACACACATATATAAATATACTTTCATTCTGCAACAATACAAAGTTTGCTGTTAGCGTTATTCCTGACAGTTGTTTTATTAATATTTCTCATTTATTAATACACATGCAGAGTTTTTTATTACATCTTTATATAATCTGAAAAGAATTGCTCTCAGTTTCTAACCTAAATGGTCTCTTCATCTTTTCCACGCATTTGTGTTAACGTAGATAAATGCTCCACTAGCAAAAATGAGTGCCTCAAATCAGCATTAATAAAAAATGAGCTGGTTTTAAAAAAGGATTTTTAAGCCATTTTTCATCATTCTTCAGAACATGAAGCTAAATTAATTTTTTTTTACCCTCGAAAACGTTCAAAGCGAAGAATGTTGTTTTATATAATTACCCTTTTTTAGGTAAATTGTTGAAAATGATATTTTAAAAAATATTCGCATCCACATTTAGAGCAGGATCATAGTATATCTAATTTTTCATTCTAAGTGAAATATGCCAGAACCTACGTTTCATATTTAAATTTAAAGCAACAACATAAACATATTTTAAAATCTATCAGCAATTGCACATTTATTAAGAAGGAAGATAACATGCCTAAATAAGAAATGTTCCTCTTAAAAAGACTTTCATGAACGAAATAACCACTGAAAGCTGTATGCATTGCTCACTATCATCGTTTAAGATCAATATTTATGTAAATAATTCAAATAACTACAACATACAAATAATTTTCTACATAAAATATATAAACATACTACATTACTGATGATATATAGATGTTTGGATGAAACTTTATTTTTATTACGAATTATTCTTCATTTCTATGTTTATTTATATAATTGTATTTGATTTCTATTAATTTTTAATATAAAATAACTATTTCTGTGATGTAATTTACCAACGGCACGACTATATATTTATCTTTTGTGAAATGGCTACATGTTGTTTTCTTTGGAAAATGTCTGTGTAGGAAGAATCTGTGGAATTTGAGCGTTGCTGTTTGTCACTTTCTAGTTGAAGTTCACCACAAAAACTTTTGGCGCTTGTTTTAATGTTTTCTTCACAAATAAAAATTGTTGTTTTTCTCTGATAGGACTTCCATATCATTAAAGCACATGTATGTAAATTCTGCATATCATAAGTATCACATATGTTATAAATAAACCATATATATAGGCCAGTTTTTCATAAATTAAACGAAAAATTGTTTTATTTGTTCACTAAAAAAGTATAATTAATTTCTAATTCTATAGTAAACATGTGCAAAATTACCAAATATTTAAATTTCTAATATACTTAATTTGAATGTTGTAAACTTACATTTCTTTTCTTAAAAAAAATATTACTCTATTCCAAGCTAAGTAAAGATTGTTGTTTAAGTATTCGCGTCTAATGATGTTAAGTTTTTTATTGAATTTATTTTATTCATAATGAGGATAGTGCTAAAATTCAAGGACATATCAATAAAAGTTATTGTTAAATAATTGTAATTTGATGCATATTTTAATTAGTAATACTACTCGAATTATTCAAAGTAATAATTATAAATATGCATCAAATAATTTTTAAAGTTAACTAAATGTTTGAATGTAAAAAAATATCTGTTCAAATGCCAGCAAATTATTTTATTTTTAAGTTTTTCATGGGGGAAATTGTAGCTTTCTTGTAACTGTGAAAAGTGGGTTTCATTTCATATAAGATGTGGGAAAATCATGTATAAAACTGAAGCTATATATAAATACTATTTTATCTGTGCTATGGCATTTGTATCTTTTTCATTTTGAGTTATACAGAATTGCATATTAATATTGAGTCTCATCCATACCACACAATGCTTTTTCGTATTAAGTATTGATTTTAATTTACATAAATAAACAAATATATTTCTTGATTAATGCAACCTTCAATATATCAATTTCCATTTCACACGTACTACCTCTTCCCATCCTCATTCCAAAAATAAAAATCAAGTTTCGCTATTATTGCTTTTGCCTCAGCCTATCTCATCTCCATAGCGCTTCATTGTTGCTGCTGCCAATCTCAGATTTCTCGTTTCGAAGCAAGAATGAAGCAATTTCGAAATGATGCCGTATATTTCTTTGCAGAGGCAATACGTTTCTAGCAAGGGCAATATGTTTCTTTTCATTCTAGTATGGGCAGGGGAAGATGGTGTTATCGGATATCTATCTAAAATGGATAGAGCGTCGTTTCATGTGCTTTATGAGACATGAATATGGATATTGTAAGGCTTTTCATAACTTACCTCGCCCCAACGATAGATAGATGTATTCTCCCAATATAGGTTTTTTTTGCCATTTACATTCCAGTTCGTGTCTTCTGCAAAGATTGAGTATGGGGGTTTCATTTAGCAAAGCTCATTTTTCTTCCCTTTGTAGCAAACGCGTAACATTTCGAGATTAAGCTTCTTTTGGGAGTGAAAAGTAAATGTAGATGTCTCTCATCTTTTTGCTCATCTTGTAGATCTCATCGACAGCTTTTTAGGAGATGGGAATGCAATGAATCTCTAATGCCTGGTATCGGATATCCTTTCTATTTAGAATAGAGTGTCTGGGCTTAGGATTCGCTATCTTCAACAATGTGAATTTATGATTTCGCATCGCGCTTTCAAGATATTTCTAGGGTCTTCCTTCTTGCAATCCTAGTGAACAGATAATAAAAGTACAAGATATTTAAAAGACGCATGTTGTTGTGGAAAATAAACGTAAATTGGATCCAATCAATTAAGACTGAAGAAATATATAGAACCGTATATCAAATTATAGGCTTCATGATTCGTTAATACATTCATTTTACGATATTCGTTTATTCTCCAGAAACAGGCTTAGTACATAAAAATAGTTATATTTATATTTAATAAGTTATTTATTGAGTCATAAAGCGTAACCACGTGAAAGCATTTTTGAACTGTTGGATTTTTTTTAAAAAAAAATAAATAATTTTTTTTAAAAATTTAACCTGATTTATTGTGAGGAGAATAATTTAAGATATGTTAAATTTTTTTTTAATAAAATAAAATTTATTTTTCAACAATGTGTTTTAAAAATATTTACTCAACAGGAATTATTTCAATTAAATCGTGTGAATCGTTATCATTACGGAGAACAAATTTCTTAAAACCAAAGTAATTATTAATACAACAAAAGTTAAACTTCGCCCCTTGTTCTTAAATGACATACCAAAAAAATATATACATATCACAATATAAAAATTTGTAGATTTACGAAAAATATTTTAATGCTCGTAGATTCATATATCTTTTGAATCAAATGGACGAACAAAAAATTTAAAAGAACATTTCTCTCCGAGGGGATATGAAAAACTTTCAAATCAAATATAAGATACAGATACTTACTATACTAGACTATAATCAATTATTATTGATTAAAATATACGGATAAGATAAAATTTCTGAAATACCAATTTTCATTTACTATACTTTAAAAGCTAGTCTCTTATTTCCAGATTTAAGATACTGAGCATTACGCTTATTCATTTTAGGATTCTTGCCAGCAGTCGACAGGTCAGCAAGAGGCAATTATGGATTAATGGATCAAGTTGCAGCTTTGCACTGGATTCAAGAAAATATTGGAGAATTTGGGGGAGATGCAGATAATGTTACAATATTCGGACAAGGACATGGTGCCGCATGTGTCAATTTGTTGATGCTTTCTCCAATGGCAAAAGGTAAATTGTATGTATTTAATAAAATACACGTTTAGAAAATGAAATAAATGTAATAACTTTATTAATATGGCAGTCATTGCAGAATAGTCCTTAAAGTAGAATATATGTTATACAGTTTATTGCATTTGTTTTTGTCTTAAACAAAAATTGCATAAATGGTATATATGCAAACTTAAAAACTCTCTCTCTTGAAAACTTTTAACTAAAACCATACGTGCTTTTAAACTTCATCAGCACTTAAACATATGAATACTTGGTCTTCACACTAGTTAAGGGGCTTCTGAAAGGAATAATCATTAGTATTAATTATTTTCGGGATGTCAATTAATCAACAAGACCGCTTTAAAAAGCTTTAAATTTATTGTAATTATTTATTTAATCCTCGCGTGATTATAAGTCGCACAATGAAAGTAATGCATCTACCAACATACGATATCCTTTTATATAATTTTCGTAATGCTCCTACAACGTGTATTTTCATCTTGATTTAGTGGATAGTATAAAAATCAAACCACAATGCTTTGGATAGACACTAAAAATTATAAGGCATATTTTAAATTTTAACACATATAAATCTACACTGTAATTTAATTATTTCTGTGTTTCGGCTTAATGATTATTTGGTTTTATATTTTTGTCAGTGAAAAACTTATATATCTATAAAAGAAATTAGAGGTTTACATCAATATGCAAGAACGTATTTTGTTTTGCTATTTTTTAATATATTTTAATAACTTTTTAAATAATCTTTTATTTTCGAATTTGTGACATGCTCCAGCCCTCCACAGTTTGAGAAACGTTGACTTAAATTTAATCGAGGGTAATTGTAAATTGTCATATATATTTTCCTCTTAGGTAAGATTTATTATGTTGCGGTATAAATTAAAGAATCAAAATTATGAAGCTCGCAAAGTTGGTGGTAGTATATTTGTGCTAGTTGTACAAATAAATCTTTGAAAAATAGATGAGTTGTTATAAGCATAATAACAAAAGTAGAACAAAGTAGCAAGTAGAACAAAGTATTATCAAAGAAACAGCATGAAAAAAAAAACATATTTTCTTTTAAGAATCATTTTTCAAAAAAAAAAAGGACAGAAAGAAAGAAAGGAAAAAGCACTTTTAATTCGGATGTTATTTTTAAATCATATTGTGGATTCATTTAAATGCTCATGTATGCTAATGAATTTCACGAGTGAGTTTATTGCGTATAATATTAATTTTTGAAATTCCTTTTACCATTTCAAAGTTTTTTAAATATACATTTAAAAAAATTTTAATAACTGTTTGATAAAAATGATTATTGAATTTCTTAAAGTAGCTGTTTTGTAGAATATATTTATAAATATAAACATGTTTATTAACTAGAAACTGTAGTTAAAGAATTCAGGAGTTTAAACACATACACACACAGAAAAAACCATAATTGTATAGGTACACTGAAATATTCAAATATATACTTTGAAATTCAACTAAATTTTTTTAATTTAAAGTACATAATAAATATTAATTAATAATTATTTTAAAATTACTTACCTGAATTTAAAAATACTTTATTTAAACTATTACTAGTTATTTTTGTTTGAAAATGAGATTTACTTCTATTTCTAAATCTTAATATAATGCAAAAATCCAAGATCCTTAAATAAATAACTAAGATTCGAATAATTCACGTAACTTGACTTAGTTTTCCTTCCAATACTTTTGTATTAAATATACAAAAAAGTACATTCTGCTTTGAAAGTAAACAAAATAGGTCAATAATAGAACTCTAATTTTAATTTATAAATAATATTACCAATCATAAATTTTCCAAACGAATTTTAACCAACCAGGATATTTTCCCTCAAACTTAGGGTGCAACCGAGCCAAATCGAACTGTCAAATGCATGGTGCTCAAAGCTGCGGCTAAAGACATGCGTACAAATAGCCCCTTAACACGATGAATTTTGTGGACCTTGATCTGATTTTACTGTGCATCGGTAGGGATAAGTAGCAGCATCACATATTTCAATAGCATTTAATGTTTGAACGAGTTTAAACGAGTAGTCTTTAAAAGATTTTGATATAAAAAATACTCTTTATGAAGTGTATATTCATTTAAAACATAATGTGTTTTTTTCTAATACAACAAAATGGGATTTATATAGTTAAAACTGAATTGCTACTTAAAATGTGAAAAGACGTCCTTACGAAAATCCACCAAATGTAGAACTCGAAAATTATGTTATTTACAGCAATTACATCTGTTAATTTTTGTTTCAAAATATATGAGGAAAGAAAAAAAACTTTTTATATTGTAAAAAAATCATTTAAATATTAATCTTCGAAGGCAAATAAAAATTTAATTTTTGATTTTCTTATAAAAGATAAGGGTTTTATGGATTAAAACTAATTAATAGAACATTACATAAAATTTCAGGTCTTTTCCACCGAGCCATAATGCAGAGTGGTTCTTCACTTAGTCCATGGGCCATAGCACGAGACGCCATTGCCCATACATTGCACATTGCTCGTGTTTTGGATTGTCCTGCACAGCATAACACAGCTCTGGTCGAATGTCTAAGAAAGAGAGATCTGCAAGAAATTATGGATGTAGAAATCCAGACTCCGGATTATTTATCCGCTTTTGGTCCTACAGTGGATGGGATTGTCTTGCCTCAAAACCCTGCTGAGATTATGGAGAGAAACTCTGCATTATTTACTCAGTACGACCTTCTGTTTGGTGCTACTAGAGTTGAATCTTACTTCCAGTTTTCTGCATACGAAGAAAGATTTGGTATGGATAGTGAAAAAAGAGACAGGGTACTTAGAACTATGGTCCGAAATCTTTTCACATATCACTTGCAAGAGGTGTGTATAAAGGAATTGCTATATTTGGATATATTACAATATTGTTTATTTAGATATAATATACTGATAATTTATTATAAATTCTTTAAATTATCTGCACGTATTATATAAACATATGCGCAGTTTTATTCTCTTGATATAATATTTCTTTCTTATTAAACTGGTTTTTTTTGTCTAAATTTCTCTAAATTCTCAATGCATTCTATACGTTTAAAACGTCATTTTTTCTTCCCTTCTAGATATTTCTTACGATAGTTAATGAATATATGGATTGGTCGCGACCATTCCTTCACTCATCTGACATATTTGATGGAACTATAGATGCCATTGGTGACGGACTTGTTGTAGCTCCTATCATAAGGGTTGGATCATTCCACAGTGGGAATCCAAGAGACACTTATCAGTACTCTACCTCGTCGTCATCTAGAGAAAAGAAAAGTTTTTTCTATGTTTTTGGTCACCAGTCAGAGTATGGAGACTACTCATCCAGATTGGGAGCAGTGACTGGTGAAGATCTTGCTTATGTTTTTGGTGCTCCTCTCGTGAATTCTCTGTCTCATTTCGCTAACAACTACACTAAAGCTGAAGTAACACTCTCTGAGATACTTATGCTGCAGTGGACAAATTTTGCTAAATATGGGTAAGATGTATTCTTTTGTAATAATGTTTGTTTTCTTATTAATATGTATTATGTTTTTTTTTTAAATGACTTATCAATAGTTTGAAAACATTTTGATTTTCCATCATTTCTCAAAAAAATTGCCATTATACATAAATAAAATAAGAAATTTAAAATTCCACATATCTCACGCTCACTAAATCAAATAAACCAACCCAGTCTTTATGAGCACGTGCAGTCAATCTATCAAATTACACCCCAATTGTGATATTATAGTTAATATTTGTACGAAAGGAAACATACAACTCATCTGTTTTCTTCGAGTAAATATTGCAAATAGGCCATCCATCTCGGTGGTCTTTGATCTCGCGTCAATAGGAAATAATGCATAGCAACTTATTAGGCAAGCATAAAAATCTAATAGTTCTAGCAGTTACTAGTTTAATTTGATCTATATTTATGGGCAATACGTGACAATTTTTATTGCTTTATTGTAGCAATTTTTTCTCTGCTTTTATTTTTATACCTGTTCCAAATCATCACATACATTCACAGCATGCAACGATTTTCAAAGGAAATGCAGGTGAACTTATAGATATGGGTGGGAGTGTATTTATTTTTACTATGGTATAAAAATAA
Organism: Trichonephila clavata; assembly: GCA_019973975.1. Taxonomy (NCBI): domain Eukaryota; kingdom Metazoa; phylum Arthropoda; class Arachnida; order Araneae; family Nephilidae; genus Trichonephila; species Trichonephila clavata. The sequence goes on along the minus strand of BMAO01018293.1, from coordinate 27,614 downwards.
TAATTATAGAAAACTTAAAGTCGATGAACTCATTCACAACGATTCAAGCAAATTTGTCTCTTAAAGAATTTAGCCGTTGATTAGAATCCTGGTGTTATTGAAGACCTACCATGTATAACACTTAGACATGTTTCATCTGTTCGGAGAGTGAGAGTGACACTTAAATTGTAGTCCTCGTCACGTATCCGAGGCTCAAATTTACTATGTATTTCACCAATAATCTTTGCGTTTCTTCTAACGGCGTTGTTAATAAACACCCCCATCAATTACCTTCTTAAAAAAGCCAAAGAAATTGTCTCTTATTCAGATAATAAAATAGCCAGACAAACCAATTTTATATTGCTTAAAGAAAATAGCTGGGGAATAAAAGGAAAATAAACACTAATCATTAAATGTTTATTGTTTTACTATATTTTTAAAACTGATTTATTACTATCTTTCTTTTGTTAAAATAAATATTTAAGAAAGGAAAATAACATACACGGGAAGAAATCAAGAATTGGAATAAGACACATCTTCCGCTGAGTCATCGCTGTACAAAGCCTCTATTGTAATGCGATTTGATGCGAAATCAATGCATTGGATTGAGCAATAACTTTGTGAAACCAGTTCCAATCATCGGATTACCGATTGATGCTTTTGTAGGAATAGTTTGATGGAGAAGAAAATATATGATAGTCTTAATCTGATAGTGTTTATCTGATTGTTACATAATGCATTTCACTGGAAATTATTCTTCTCTGATGTATAAATTTAAGCCTTATTGTCTTTTAGCCTCATAGGCATGAGAAGCTTTAGGAAACTGTCGACTATCATATATTCCACAAAGAGCTCTATAATCTCGCTCTTTTATTATTCAAATAATATTCTACGGATAATCAAAGTGGCTTTATGGGAAATTCACTATTGTTCATTCACTTCGTTAGAATATGATTAATTCTCCTCGAGTTCAGCGTCAATTACTTTTAATTATCTGAACAAAAGGAATAAAGCAGTAGTAACTCATGTTGATTCTAACGTTTGCATAACATATTATATAATTTTCTCCATTTTAAAAGGAAATCATCATGTTTAAGCAAATAAATTAACCACAATGGAATAAAATTAGCGAATACTATATATTTATTATATACGAATAAATTATATCCCATGCATTAATCTGCTACTTTACTTTAAAAAAATATTTCAGAATCTGTTAATTAATTATTGTACCTCATATTTTAAAAATATAGAACATTTAGTTGATTCGGAAGCTATTGAACCTTGATGAAGATTTCAAGAGCACATAATTATTTTAAATGTTCTTCGAACGAACTTAAAAGTTTCTGTTTTATTAATAAGTACAGTAATACCCCGAACATAGCTATAGGTGGGACTCAGTGATAACCACATAAGCGTAATACGGGAAATATAGTTTAGCATATAAATACCGTAAAATCCGGCGTATAACCCGCATTTTTAACTCAAACAATATGATCAAAATTTATCGATATGCGTTATACGCTGGGTATAAAAATGATATAGCTTCAAAACTAAACAAAAAGATGAACTTTAAAAAAATTAGATTTCTACATAGATCGGAATACTATTTATTTAAAAGAAATGACATACCTAATGAACTTAGAGGGTTGTAATTCTAGAATATATTATTTTTTCAAAATTTCGGTATAATACTTCGAATAAATGACTTGAAGATTTAAGAGGATTGCACTTGCAAAATTCAGGTTCCTTCGTAAAAAAGGCCATGGATTCCAGTTGATCACGCTGTTGTGACATTTTTCATTCATCTTTTTCTGAAAACAAAAATTTAATATTGAATTTCATCATCGAAACAATGGAAAACAATAGTTTGTACGAAATTACGATTTCCGCACTTATTCTCTGCTTTTTGCTACACTTAAAACTACGTATGTTTTGTTTTACTTTAATTATCAAAAAAATATTTGCATAATTTCATAAAATGTATGTGCTTTTCAAATTTATTTCAATATTTTATATTGATATTAATTTTCAATTCAATATAGCGACCGATGTGAAATTATTACACCAGAAATGTGTCAAACTGAATACATGTATTGATAATTGTAACAGTATATTTTTTAATGCTTGAAAAGATTGAAAAACTTACTAAATTTTTATATTATTTCCAGGATATTGAAGAAATGTGAGAAAAAATTATTCTTATTTTTTAATAATATTAACAGTTAAATTATACATCTCTCTAGGTTGTTATTTTTGTGTCGTATTTTGATAATTTGATGTGTACAACTTATGTAGGTCACAAATCAGACATTAAATAAATAATACTTGACATTAAGTACAAATTGATATTCAAACATTTTTAAACTTATGCAATTATACTGCACAGTAAATATGAGTTGAAGAAAATACTAAATTTTCTAAAAATCGAATAGTAATTTTAAACCATGGTCAAGTGACGAGGACGACACCTGAACTGGTACCCCCTCTTCTAACTACCACACCACACCAATGGGAGGACGTTTGAGCAATCAAGCTTGAAACGGACATGCTTATTAGCAGTTGGCTAAGAATTTTTCTTTAATAAAATAAATAAAATAAATTTTAAACTATCGTTTTTAAAAGGACGCGATTTAAATTCATTTTCTGAATTAAATATTATCCTAAAAAAAGCAATAATAATAATTTTTTATTTTTTTAATAGCTGTACACACTGTGTTTTTAAATTTTTAGGGACCCCAATGTTTCTCCACCTGATGGTGACAGTCAAAGTGAAAATTTAAAAGGAAGATATGAAAAAGTTAACTGGCCTGCATACGAGCCAGTTCATCAAAAGTATCTTAGCATCTGTAAGATATATTTTTAACTTATACATTTACTTTTCCTTTATTATTATATGACAATTTGAAAAAAAAAATTGCGGCTTTTATATTTTAATATGAAATTGAAATTTTAAGTTTACTTAAGCAAATGGTTTTTACTTCAAATTGCGGTAAATTTTAATCAAACAAGAAAAATGCATTTTAGATTGAGAATTAATGCATTATTATTATTTACAAAACTAGAAATACATAGTACAAATAAATAAAAATGCTTATTCTGCTGGAATTTAAAAAAAATATTTTTGAATTCTAAGAAACAATCAAAACAACATAAGCAAACAATTAGCAAATGCTAATCATTCAATAAAATCCAACAATAATTTATCATATTCAGACGTTTAATTAGAATATTGTTCCTTCGACTACATTCATTATTTCAAATACTCTATATGCAACTATTTCTTTCCCAGCCCATTCCTTATTTTTGAGGAATTCGTTTCGTGCAGTAAATATTTTTTATTGCTGGATATAATTTGGATGATATAATAAATATAAGGAAACGATATATCTTCTGGATTCTTTTTACAGTTTAAATTCGTATCCTTTAGACAGTTATAAGAGCTGTCGGGTGCATTTATAATTTATAGTTATTTTTTTAAGACATTGCATATTTTCAAAGATATAACTTTGCTACAAAAAATAAAAAGATAATTTTTGTTTAAAAGGGCAAACAAGAAATATAAATATAAATAAATGAAAATAATTCGTATCCATAAACTATTAAATAATATACTTATACACGTATCAAATACATTTTTTATTCATTTATTAATAGTTGGTATGCTTTAAAATAGCTTTATTAGCTTCATGCAAAACTACCAAAATATGTTAATCTCATTCTTTTTATACTGACAAGCAATTTTAAATTAAATAAATACGATAATATGTTCACACCATTTTTTTTCTTGATGTACTTGTAGTAACTTTGTAAAAATAACGCTAAACCAATATTTTACTGAACGATTCTTTCAGAATACCTACAGAATTATTTTAATCGCAATAAAAGTATTTTAAATATTAAAAAAAAATTAAATAAAAAAAAGTATTTTAATTTTAAAAAAAGATTCCTTTCATAGTATTTAAAAATAATTATTGGAAATATTAAAAATATAAAAAAAATCATTTTTATAAAATAAATAATAAATATATATATGAGTGTGTGTGTTTTTAGTTATTTTTTTTTCCTGTAAGAGGCAAGGTTTCTAAGACTGATTCTTTATTCTTTTGAAGCTATGAAACCAAGGGTAAGGGATCATTACCACGCCCACCGTTTATCTTATTGGCTGAACTTGATCCCTCGTCTTCATAGTTCTGGTGACGCCAATGTATCCGTTCAACATCATAGGCTGCATGACCACGACAATCCCCTAAGTTATGACGGTACAGTTCGCAATTTACCCGGAGGGGCTGGGCCATTCCCGTCTACGCTTTCTCCGTTTGGAAATGGTGATGCAAATGAACACCTTTTGGATCTTAGAAATGACACCAGAAGTGATGCCAACATTTCGTTGAAGTTAGATTCTAAGGAAGTTGAATTGATTTCAAATCGTGAGGATGGCAACAACAGTCTATCAGCAAGAACCCCCCAAAAGCTTTATTCTACAGCTCTTATTATTACGATTGCGGTCGGATGCACGTTGCTGGTATTAAATGTTGTTATATTTGCTGGCATTTACTATCAGAAAGAAAAAGAAAGTTTGGAAAAAAAGTTACAGAAGAAGTTTTATCAAGTAAGTTTAAAATATTGTATTATATATATATATATATGTCAGGTTTGAAAAGATTAACTTTAAAATTAAGGGAGTAATAAATAAAAATAGAGCGAACTCTTTATCATCGCGTAAGGATTTGTGGGTAAGTAAACCTATTTAAAGGTGGAGCGAGCGCTGACGAAGGCGAACGCGTACTGGAGAGAAGTAGCTGGTGGACTCCTGGCCTGAGTACCGTCTATTGTTCTAAGGTGTTGCGCGCCCAAGGGCCGCCATGTTGGATATCTGATGATTCACACACACACACAAGTAGAATAAAGAAGCATTTTGTAGAGAAGATGTCTCATCATTTAACCCGCAGGCCTGGGGCCTGTCATATATATATATATATATATATATATATATATATATGACACACACACAATCAAATATATTACTGATTATCAGATATAACTTCTGAACAAAAAAGTGTTGTATTTTCAGTTAAATTAGAATTCAGATATTTTAAAGTCTTAATATTTTATGCATGTAAAAATAAAGGATATTCATGGTGATTAATGCAACCGAGTTTAAATAGAGCTGAGTTAAAGCAAAATACATATGTCGCTTAATTAAATCTCCATTCATTTAGCTTTTGTAGAATATGTGTACAAATCAGTGCCCGCACAAGGATTTTTCAATTGGGTGGGGGTCGAAAGTGAAAGTCCTCCATTCCCGAATCATGCTCTAATACGTCCCTCAATATATTCTTTTGATTTTGTCGATTTTGGAGGACAAAAAACATTCAAAAAATTAATTATTGAATTAATAATAATAAAAAAAAAAAAAAAAAAAAAAAAAAAAAAAAAACATTAAAAAAATTAATTATTGAATTAATAATTAATATTAATTCATAAACTTAATTATTAATTCATAAACTTAATTATTAATTCATAAACTTAATTATTAATTCATAAACTTACTTATTAATTCATAAACTTAATTATTAATTAATAAACTTAATTATTAATAACAAATACTTAATTAAATATTTTATGTACTATATACATAGGATTATAATGAATCGGAAAAGAAATCAAGAGCTTTGGGGTGGGGATCCGGACCCGGGGACTTCCCTTGTGTCTTCCATTGATATGTATATATGCATTGATAAAAAAAATTTAAGCATACGGCAGAGAAATGGTGGCTGAATGTAAAACTATTGTCAAAGGCATTAAGTAAGCAATCGCAAAAGAACATTAAACTTATTTATTAGTGGATCCAGTGTATGATTAACCATAAAAATATTTGGAAGGAAAATGAACATTTCTTAGAGAAAATACACGTTTGTATCCTTTAATGTAATTAACATTATCATCAGTATTATGTTTAGCTATTATGATATATTATTAAAATTATCCTTTCATCTAATTAAATTTGGCATTTTAGTATTAAGATAAGGATTTTTCTTATAAATGACATACAATAATTAATTGAATTATTTTAATAATTATTCTTAATAAAATCAAATATGAATTTTCAATTCAAATTATTCTTTCCAAATCAAACATGAAATTCCAAATGAAATAAATGAAAGTCTTACAACTTTGTTCAACTATATTTCCTTTTTATCCCATTTAGAAATTGCATTTTGGGGACCTTTCAAATAATTCATTGCAATATAAAATGTATTCAATAGAATCTATTTCAAAATTAACTTTTCTTGATTAAACATGACATTCCAAATTAGATAAATAAAAATTTGCACCATTGTTCAAACATATTCATTTTTTATTAAATTTAGATACTGTATTTGAGTGATCTTTCAAACAATTCATTACAACAACAAAATTCATTCAATAAAAAAGATGCATTTAGAAAAAAAACCTGGAGATATCATATAAATGAAATTTATCCTGTGACGGAAAAAAAAATATTTTAATAAAACCGTTATCATATCAAAAGACTATCAATGCAAATACTTCTATGTCAAGCACGCCACTTAAAAATTATTTTTTGCAGGTGTTTGGATTCAATCATTCCTTCGATTTACTTGAATATGAAAGAACTCATAAGTTAAGCGGGAATATAATCAAGGTTTTTCTTCAAAAGTAATATTTCCGAAATGTATGTTTCAGTATTATTGTCGAAAATTAAGAGTAAATATTTATTTGCTCGGAGCTTTTTAAATTATGTCCTTATGCATATGTAGATATATTGTTTCAAATAATGATTCAGAGGAATTGCCTTATGTTGAACAATAATATAAGAGTTATCAATACTTAAAAATTATTTGAAGTAACTGTGCTTTGCCTTGCAATTATATTCTTACTAAAGCACTTTAAGTTTATTTATCTAATTGAAATGACACCTGAATCAAGCACCACTCAAAATCTAAGTCAGGTTTATCTAGTCAGTTTAGTTGCAATCATAATTATCACAATTATTGGTTGTTCTCCAAGCGCAAATCCAAGAGGCTCAGATTTATTCTGTCAATTCAATAGCTCGCTTACTTCTAAGTAATTAAATTCCAGACAATTTGTTTACTTACTTCATTACATTTTGCAATATTGGATTCTCGAATGCCATAAATTTAGCTAATTAGGTAACTTTCTCTTCCGTGAAAAGCATTATGTATTGAACTGTTGACATTCTCTTTTCGTTACCGTTAAACTGGCTAAGGAATTCCGGGATGTGATTTCATTCTTACCGAAATGTAAGGATAATACTCTGTAACCGTTTATAACGGAATTAAAGACTATGCTAGTGTTTATATTCTTAAAAATAGCTTTGTAAAATGTTAATTAAATATTCGATTGTTAATTATAAGTTTGGTAAAAATATTTAATCTCATTTAGATCACGCAATACTTGGCTAAATATGTTTCTTCTTAAGACTTTAGTAGTTGATTATATAATAGTGTTATTTAATGGCTGTTTGATAAATTAAATCCAACAACATGCAAGAAAAAATATATATTTGTAGAACTATTTATGTTTGGAAGAATTTATTTTTGTTTCTTTCTTCTTTTACTTAACTTTACAGTTTAATTCTGCACTAAATAAATGTATTTTTGAAGAAACTAAATGTAAATAAAGTCTTTCTGAAACAGGAATATTTGTTTCTAAAAAAAATGGAAATAATTTGTTGCATTTCTATTTTTTAAAAAATTTTTTTGAGAATATTTATAAATTTCCGTGCACTAACTACAAAGTATCACAGAAGTAAGCATGAAGCACACATCGCAAAGGAAGAAGAAATATTGCATTTCTAATGCATTTATAATTTTCTTTACATTATGTTAATACCTTGATTATTTGAAGAGCCTATCTTAGAGTAACTTTCGATTTTTATAGGAAAAAAGAAGCGATGACGAAGAAGGACAACCTTCAAGTGAGAAACCATTCCTAGTGAAAGATCTCTCGTCCTCCATGATGCTCAACCAATACTGTTCCCAACAAGAATTCGACGGCAGCCAGACCTTGGATCTCGTTCAACCTAGCAAAGTCAAACAATACCAAAACCAAACTATGTCTTCTGCCAACAGCCGTGAATCTTGCGACTCCCAGTACCACATGAGCAGCAGAACCCCACAATCTGAGAAAGGAATTAGCGTCAGAGAAGCACAACCACTGCTGACTCCCCCGTCCTCCAACCCTCACACCATCACTGCAACAGTCGATTGCTTGCAAGGATGGCCCAATGCTCAAGAGATGTCTGTGTAAGGTGGTTGTCTTCTACTTTTTGTTATAACAAAAGAATGCTTAAACAAAAAAAAGGGGGAAATATTTTCCTTGAAAATTTCCTATGGGCGATTGACGCCTTCTTAAAGGTACCTGTCATTCAACTCAGGAATTAATTTATAAGTTATTTGTCAGAGAATACTTTTCTTTGTCTCCAGATTTTTGTAGAATGCTTTGTTTTGTTGAGTGTTTGTAAAACATTTTATCATTTTGTAAGCTAGCACTTAATTAATGTTCATTTACTAACCGTTTTATTGCACGACTAAGGGTCTGATTCAAGAGCGGCGATTAAAAGCGAACGTACAGAGTTTATTTTAAGAATGAAGCTTTTATTTACAATTATAATAAAAAAATCATCCTTGATTACTTCGTTAATCCTAATCATAATGGCTTTCATCATTACTGAGAAACGGAATATTTCTGTATAATTCACCACAGAGTTATTCATTGTCGAATAACTGCGCATAATAATTATAATTTCACTACTAGAAAGACTATCCTAAGAATTTTTATTAAACCAAAACTAACTATTTAAGAAAGTGACTTGATCCAGATTTTTTACCACCTTTTAATGTCAAAGTACAACAGAAATTTCTGATGTGCAGCAAGCTGAATTTTACAAAAACAAGGAAATAGTACCTATAAGAGGGAGAAATGTATATTTATATGGAAAGAAAATTAAAAAACTTTTCAATTAGTTTTGAATTTATTCATATACTTGGCTAATCTAGCAAGTGTAAAGCAAATCAAATATCTCATCATCATCTCTCTTTTTCTGATAAAAATTGAACAAAAAAGTATTATTCGTTATATATATATATCGTTATATTCGTTATATAATATAACGAATATATATACCTATGTCTTGCATATATATAAGACAAAGGTATGCATTTAATTTAGAAGTATTTTGTATTAAATGTTTATTATTAAAATGTTTTGTTTCCGCTAATTTCTTTAGTATCCAGAAAAATGTAAGACAAAAAAGATCCTTCTATTTATTTTTCAAATAACGCGAAATCTAAATTTAAACAAAAATACTCAAAAGTATTGAATGAATGTATTTTATTTTCATTTGTCTTAAAAAAGTTTATATTAAAAATACCTTATTTTTTTAATAAGGATTCTTAATTAGATGATACTTTTGTAAATCAATCACTACTTTTTTTTTATTTATAAGTTTTCTGAATATACAGAGTTGTTATATAATTATACTTTTTTCATATTTAGTGGACTGTACCGGGCATTTTCTGGGCAGAATGGCATAATATTAAAGCTACAAACGTTGACAGCAAACGCTTGAGATTTATTAAATAAAAAATTAGTACAAAAAAGATGTTCATAGGTGGCGCAGTAGATTTACAAAAAAACATATGTAGATGTCCTGTATGAATAAAATGATTTTTTTCTTACATTATTCTAATCTGAAAACAGTAAGCTAGCTCTAGAGAAGAATGCAGTAAATGCGCGTTTAATTCACAAATATGTCGAACAATGCAGTCTTTTAGATGCTTTAAGGGTATGGGTCGTTAAGGATTTGTTGCAGATTTGCTTATTAAAATATCACCATAACCAAAAGTCGTAAAGGATGAGGTAAGACAAAAGTGGGGAAGCCAAAATGTAAGAAATCAACGGAATATCACAGTAAAAACTTTCCGTAACATGATTTTGTACACCATGATGAATGTAAAGAGGTGCACCGCCTTGCATAAAAATTGCTTCCTGTAGTTAGTTACATTGCTACGGGTTGAGGCTGAAAAAGATTCTCAACATATGATACCGGCATCCAGAATTGGAAAAGGTCTTTACTCCTGCAGAAACTATTTGCTCGAAAGAAATTAGGGCCAAGGAGGAAAGTTGCTCGGAAATCACACAATACCCTAACCTTTGCAGATTGCAATGGCCCTTAATAAGTAGCTCGTGGATTTTATATTGCTCTGATGCGTTCGTTATGAGTACTCACTTGGCCATTTAAAAGAAAGAGGTCTTCATTAAAGTGTTTGTTTTTAATTCTTGCCTACCCGTCGACCAGAGAGTGAAGTCAGTGGATTTTATAAGGACCTTTCAACGTAAGATTCGTCTCATCACTAGAAAATACTGAATAGAGCCCATAAGCAGTGCCAGAAATAATTTGTAGACTAATAAACCATGTGAAGAATGGCTAGATGATTCCATGACTATCAAAGTCTTTTACGAGTGTAGGGTCTACAAGAAGTCTTCCTCTACCTGGAAAAATATTCCGCGGGACATTTTTTTCTATCTTTATACGTGCAGTGGTGTGTGCTATTGTTCTACAGCGTATCTCTTTTAGTCGTCGAGATGATCGTAATTCAGCAAGGAAGCTCTACTTCCTTTGGTAGGAAAAAATCACAAAAATAATATTGTCTTACAGCATGAGCATGTCGCAAAAGTGGACTGAATACAGTCACCTGTACTTCACAATTTTGTCAAAATTGTCATTTAAATACTTTGTAAAGATGCCCTGTTGTTACAAATTACGTTTAACCAGTGTTAAAGCCCTAAGTATCAATGAGTTTATACTATAATTTTTTTTTTATTTCTTAAGTCAATAGTGCATATATTTTTTCTATTGGGATGTATTCGCTGAGGTTCTTTGGAATTCTCGTAGGTAAACCTATATACTTGTGATCCCATTCCAGTACTTAATATTCCAGTTGGTCAACTGGCATCAAAGACATAATATATAGTGTTTACTGTTTACATTCCACATTCCGTGTCATTGTGATATAATCAATGCTCTGCAGTGACACCTATCGGTTATTGTTTACTCCATTTTTTTTTATTTATTCATAAATGTCGAGCGCATAATCTAGTGTTTCTGTGGTTTAAATTACATACCAATTTGGTTCATGGAACACCTTGTACAGCTTCTAAGTATGGAAAATTTAATTATAACAATCTTGGATATAATTAAGAATACAAAAATAAGTGTCGCAGCAATCCTTGGACAGTCCATTTTGAAATTTTGAATTTTTCTACTCATTTAAAGGGCTGGAAAAATCAATGCCTATTCTATCATTTATTCTTTGGATTGTTAAATTACGTGCAAAAATCGTATTATAAACATTTCAGTCAACGGACTGCAGTATAACCTATTCCAGTATAATATTCCTTGTAATAACAGTTACATTTAATTTACTGAAACGTCTCTCGTGTTTTGTAAAAGTAATATACTTTATCTTTTGTTGTTGGAGAATTAATATACATTGCATATTATTGTCTTTTTTAGATTTGGTATCGATGGACGTACTTAGAATTCATTTTTTTAATTTGCTGATTATGTACCAGAATATCGCATATGAGTTCTGCAGAACGATGTAAATACATTATCTTATCCTTATGCCAAAACTACAGTTGAAGCAATGTCAAAATGGAACAAAGAATCAGTGTAACATTAAATAGGTGGAATGCAAAATTTTACGTCATGAACTAAACTTTGTAACATTTTGTATCAATTTGTGGAATGCACGTTTAAAGTTTTTAACTGTGATGTAACATTTCAGTATAAAGTGTGAAATATTTTTACAATAAAGACTCATTTCATGACGAATATCATAAGTTTAACTCCAAAAGATGTTTTTGTCAGTTGTCTATCACTGTGTAATATATAAAAAGAATTTTGAAGTATTAAAAATTTCATTTAAAAATATAGTTGAGAAATTTATTTTAAGCATATTATTACTATACATAATACATAACATGAAATAATAATTTTTTTTCTCATTCATTTTGAAAACAAAGTTATAAAATTTCTGCTCTCAACGTATTTCCTACAAAGTTAATTATTTCCATATTTTAAAATGCACAAATATTCTAAAATTCTAAACTACGTATCAATGGAATGAGTGAAAATGACAGTCAGTTTGGCAAAGACTTAATGTTGTGTTTGGGAATACTTCTATATCTGCGAAAATACATCATTCCATTTTACTTGGATTAATATACCAGAAACATAAAATTATTTATTATTTCATTATTTTAAAACTACTTCTCAGAAAAATAGCAATAATCATAACAGTGTTCCAAAACAATACAATATACTATTATTTTAAGACTGCTTCAACAAAGCATATATTTTTTAATATCCACGTCACAGTCGTCATCTCTTCCAAGACTTCGAGGTCCCTTCAAAATACAACTTGTGATACACTAAATCAAATTGATTTAGTGTATCACATTTTTATAGTATCCGACTACTTGCGATAACTTTTTTTTAAAAAAAAATGGAGATATGGTTTTTTTTTATTTTTAGATTTGTTTAGAACATTTTAAGAAAAATATGTTAAAATTAAGAAGAGAAAAAGAAATTATTATTACTCAAGTAGGAAAAAATGGGTAAAAATTTACAAAAAGAAGATAAGCGCGGCCCATTCTGTACCAAAAGTTTATGAACAAATTTCCTGTTTTCCAATTCTGATGTGTTGCTATGTTCTTCATTTTTGAAATGACCTTCCGGATACGAGATATATTAATTTTTACAAAAACTAGAGCACTTTATTTTAGTTATTATATGAAATTGCTTACAAAAAACTGTGATTATATTCACATAAAGGACTGTAAATTTAGTAATGAAACAGTGGTTGATTAATCTGAAATTTAAAACACTTCTACTATTATACAGAAAATACGCAAAAAATTTCAGTTAATTATTTTCAAAACTTTTTTAGCAATCCTTGGCTCCATTTGAGCATTTAAAAAAAAATGCATTGTGATGAAAACGTGTTTTAATGTATGACATCTTGCTTAATGTAATAGCATCTGCTTTTACTAAAACATTCGTATTGTTTGTTCTAGTGAACCGAAAATAATAAACTTGGTATTTTTATAAAGCTAATAAGACGGCCTATAAAATAAAGTAAAAACATTTGTCAGTTTTTTGCAAAAATAACAATTTTTGGGTAGTCAAATACCTTAAAAGCATTAATATTAAAATACTTCAAATATTAATGAAAGTCAATTAATGACTGTGGTAGTTAATTTTATCGATATATTCCCATATCCATATTTAAATATTTAAGTGTTTTAAGAATATAAAAATACATTTACTTATAATTTATTTATGTATATATTATTCTTCGCGTCAGGCTGACCGCCTGACCGGAACATCTGTTCATGCAATTCAGGACCCTTGGTTACGTATACTGAGCTGGGGAAAGGAGGTCATGACCCTCATGGGGTGTTGAGCCACTGAGTTAAGTTTTAGTATTATACGAAAAATAAAATTACTCGAAATTAGATTATGCTTAGAATATATTATTATCCTTGCTTAAAGTAATGGCATCTGCTTTTACTAAAACACTTGTAGTTTTTGTTCTAGTGAACGGAAAATAATACACTTGGTATTTTTATAAAGCTTATAAGATGGTTTATAAAATAAAATCATAAAAAATTGTCAATTTTTGTCAAAATTCACACTTCTAGGGTAGTCGGATACCTTAAGAAAACAAACATGTAATACGAAAGTAAAACACGTTAAAAAGAATAACAAAAAGAAAAATATATATTTCAATAAAATATGATAGTTTGCTTCATCCTTAGTTAATTTATACACACAATCTACTACATTTTTAATTACTTTTTTGCTATATATTTCTTAAAGTTGAAAACTATTGTTTGGATTTATGGAATTAAATTTCAACATTATAACATCAAAACGTGATTCTAAATTCATTGTTCTAGTGATTGGTAGCGTTACAAACTAATATCGAAGACTGATTGAATTTTGTTCTTTTACATTAATATCATGATAAATGGATCTATTAACTTTAATAAATACCGATTCTGGGGTATTTATTAATATTTGCTTGTATCAGAAATCCTGTTAATACATTTCATTCTTATTTTCAGTTTACGTTCTCCGTAAGTTATTCTCAAAAACTATGCCCAACACTTACACGTGTATTTTGAGGAAATTTTAAAAACTCTTATATAGATATTAATATACAAAAATATTTTACAATTAGCCTATTCAGTAAAGAATAACTACTACACTGAATACATTTACCACCTTGACAATGAAATCATGACTAAAAGCATTCAGTTTAAGTTAAAAAATTGCAGACTTGGTTGCATGATTTTTAACGCAAAATACTAGCTAATTGGAAAGGTGATATATTTATCCAATAATATATCGTGCAATTCTACTGTCACACAAGTAAAACAGAAATAAAATTAAATATTCTTCAGCTTTCAGTTAAAATCACAGGAAAAAGATTTCACCTTTTTTTGAAAAATTTTTATGAAATTTTTAACCATGTTGATGAAAACTTCATGAAATTATTAAGATTTTGTAAATTCAACAATTTCACTTAATAGAATCGAGTTTTAAATTACAAATAAAACCTATTAAATTTTGTTTTTAAATTTTATGTTTATTATGACTGAAGTAAACAGCATCAAATATAAAGCAAAAGCTTTTTTTTATCATAAGGTTTCTATCAAAAATTCAAGAAGCACTTCGCATACTTTACAAGAATTGATTTTTGATTACATTATTATGCATTCCGGCATCACACGAATTATTCTATAAAGGCAAAATCATCAAGGAGATGAAGAATTTTCAAGTAAAAAGCACTTATGATTTTTGTAGTTTGAATTTTTGCCGAAATATTACATCAATCACTTTGACAGCTCATGTTTTATGCCATTTTGAGAACGAGTAATACAAGAAAAGTAAAATGTTAGCAGTTTTTGCTAACCATTGACGGAATAAATCCTCTAAATACATCTTCCTATCATTTATCATTAACAGTATATATTGCAATTAAGAATATTATTTTAATACAAATTATTTATCGGCTTTAATTTATTTACTAAGCACTTAAAAGACAATTAAAAGTTACGTAATTTGTTCTCCAGTACCACCGTTTTTCAGATAGGCGTAGGCATGCTGTGTATTGACGGGAGGGAGGGAAAAAAGTGAACAAATAACTAGATTTTTCTCTGAAATGAGAGAATCCTTCCCAAGCATTGTCAAGGTCCTTTTATTGCATTCTAAGCCCAGCGGGATAATTTTAGTGATAACTGCGCAAAGAAAAGAATCGGATTTTTGAAAGAAGCGCACTCAACTCACCAGTTGAGCGAGACGAATACATAAGCCGGTGGCAGTTAATGTGTTAATAAAATGTTCTATTGACATCTGAACAAAGTAGAGATCTCTCAAACTCATACCAGGCTCAATGAAACGTTTTGAAAATCGCATGATTTGAAAGCCTTTAAATTAATCCGAAGACTAGTCAATGAAAAAGATTGAGATCAATAATGATAACCAGAAACACTTTTGATAATATCTTTAAGCTCATTTCTTTGGTTCAAACTTTCATGATTTCAAAATTTGTGCGAAATGCTGGTATTTTAATAACAGAAAATCATTGCATGTTATTATAATTGATTTAATTTATTGCAGTATAAGAGAAGCAAGAAATATAATTCCATTGCATGAACAACTTCTATGATTATGTTCCTTTCGATGTTCCGAACTAAGTATTAACATTCGCATCCCATCCAATACATTAGTTGCTTTAAAGTCTGTAACACACACACAACCAATTCGGATCAAATTTAGAAATCCGATCAGTTCCATTAACTATTTAAATGGAGAGCAACTAGAATCCGTTCACTGGTTTAGGCGATCATATTCTAATATTGCGGTTTTCCGGATTTATACGCATAAATGCAAACGTTTTGGATACCATAACATGTTTAATAAGGAAGTGCATGAAATCTTATCCTTCTAAAGTATTTTAATAAGTTGTAAAGATTATCCTTATAGAAGGAAACGAATGAAGTTCTATACTTTAATAGTCAATTTTCTAAATTGACAAGTCAACAAAAATTTTATGTGGACTCATTTCATCAAAGACATTAAATTCCATGAAATATCTGTAACGGATTTATCCTCAACGATTGAGAAATGATAAAATGATAACTTCAATTTAGGTAGAACAGCTTAAACTTTTCTTTCCATTTACTTATATACCTATAATGGTATTTATATATTATCTGAATAATTTTAAAAGCGTCAAATGGGTTAATAACACATACATTCTAATGATTTCATTCGATTTAAACTATGATATTTAGGATACAATACATGCTGTTAAAAGTTTGTGCATTAATATTTATGTATGTCACCGTTAAAGTCTTATTTCATCAAAATGCATTTTAATAAAAATACAGCAATGAAAAGATCATCTTAAAACCGTTTATAACTGGAGCAAATCATAAAAAAATATTAAAAATTCTTTTGAGCTTTCAATTGAGTATTTCCTTAATTTAAAAAATAATCATAAAATTGTCTTAAAATAGTATAAATGATTTCTTTAAGTATTGATTATCTCTGGTTCAATATTTTGAAATAAAAATTTTACATATATTTTAGTAAATTTAAGGGATCTTAGTTTTTGATATCATTATTTTCGAAGTAAAATTCCATTGCTTTAAATTTTTTATCATTGTTCATTCTATTTTATGAGAAAGAAATGAAAAACAATAAATATATGGAAGAGCCCCATGTTCTATATTAAATATTTTATGGAGTCGAGACATTTTTAAATTACTGAATAGATTTGATTTTCACCTTGACTAAGCATTTTAAATTGATTGCGTGGATGATACACATCCCCTCGTGTTTATCTTTATATCATCTACATTTTTTTTTCAAAAATATACATTTTTTTTTTTTTAAATTTTAAACAGTTTATTATCCATAAATAATGAGTATTAATAAATAACTATAATACTTGAAATAGTTTTACTTATAATAAAAACGCAGGATATATTTCTCAGCTAAACTATTTTTATCATTAGATTTGAATTACAGTAAATTATAAAAAAAAATTGCAATGCATTTTTTAAATGAAGTAATTGTGCATGAACAGATATAAATATTTTGAAGAGAAGCAAATAAAAGAATTTATTGTCATTCATTCATATACAATGCTTAATCAACAGATAACTTTAAAATTCATTATTAAAGCACTTAGTTTAATAAGCATAAAATATGATTATATTAAAAAATACAAAAATAAACCTTAAGTTTTGAAAAAAATGTAAATATATATAAAAAGTCATATAGTTTCTAAAAGTAGGAACATACCGTAAAAAGCGTACTTTTCAACTATTATTAGATGTGATTTCTAATTAAAAATGTTTTTTCCTGAAAACATTTTAAAATTAAAAAAAAAATCTTAATATTATATAACAGTTTTCCTATTTCTTATATTTTTCATGGCATGGAATAAGAGCGTGTTAAATTACATATTCATTTCAGGTATTAGCAATTACACTTTACTTTGAACAAAAATGTTTTGTGCAGTAACTGAGCTTCATAATCGTAAAAACATTTCAAATTCGTAGAAGAAAATTTCGACAATGGCATTAGCGGAACTCAGATAAAATTGTTGAAAAGGTGCCATATACTAACGGCACTAAAACTTATCGGCATGAAATTTACACTTATAATCTCTCTATAAAAGAAATATTTCTATAGCTGTAAATTTTGAATTTTTATTTTAATGCAATAGAATAGCAATCTGGACATTTATTAATTAATAGTGAATATACTCTAAATTATTTATAACTTAAATTGAGATGATAGTTTTTATTTAAATGTATGTAAAATTAAGAAAAAACAATAAATATTTATGTATTAAAACAATAAATATCTATTTATTTTTTTCCCGAAATAGTTGTCTCAAAATAAATGAGTTCAAGAATTCAATTTTAAGTGTTGTTTTCCTTCAACTACAGATGTACGGAAAAACTAAATGTCATAAGATTATTTTTACTTAACCCACACGCTGCGCATCCTGATATTTCCATGGTCAACATATATGTAGCAAAATTTCTGCAACCTGCGATTTCATTGGGAATGCATTTTTCTCGAATATTTATCAGGGCTACTCGTGCTGTTTTTTTATGTTTTTATTTTCATATACACATATTATGATCTAATTCTATATTTAAAAATAAAAACTCTTTTACACAAAAAGGTTTTGTGTATTTTTACTCTAAAATGTAAATTTTTGGAATAAATATTAAAAAAATACGCAATTTCTTAACCTATTTTGATAAAATAACTACGCAGTGAGAAGATTAATGTAGTTTTAGTTCAGCAGTTGTAAGAAACTATACTAGTATATAGTATTTTTTTTTAACTTTTATAGGCAATAACGAATCAAATGCTTATTTAAAAAAACACACTCTGAAACAAAAACTGTTTTACTGACTGTATACAATGAAACAAAAAATAACTTTATTGTTCTAGAATCATTAAATAACATTAACGTATAAAGAAGAAATTAAAGTATAAGTATTTTGGGGTAGGAACAATCATTTTTGTTGCTTAAGATAACTGAATAAATTATTTTAAACCTTTAATTTAAAGTTATTTAAAAGTTTCCACTGAAATGTATTATTTTCATGTTTATTTTTCATTTTAAATATTGAGTTTCAAAATAACGACAAACATCCATTTCTATCTATTAACCACCATTTAATATGTATAACGTGGAAACTATTGACTAGTGTAACCTAGAAAGTAATTTAGCTCAAAGAAATTATTTTATAGTTATTAGTGAGACATAACTTTTGATGTGTAACATCTTTACTCTCGGTTGCTGGATATTTGTTGGAATGATTTCGTGAAAAGAGACGGAAATGCGTAACAGGAAGTCGGGGAAGCACGCGCTGTTTGATTTGACCAATTCAGCGCCTTGGGGTGTCTCTTCGCTAGCCTCGCACGGGGTCCAACTCTACTAGCCATCAAGCCGGCAGCTTTTTTATATTGATGAATGTAGCTTTTCAAAAGATTCGAATTCAAAAACTGGATTTTGTTTTCATGACTTTAAATACACCTCTCTCATACCAGCAAGTTTTATTAGACTTCATTCAGGATAAACTTGCAATCCTTACATTCAATTGTCAAAGTGTCAGGGTGTGTGAAATCTGAGGATATATTTATATATGTGTAAACTATATATATTAATAATTATATTTCCTGTTAAGTGTCTGACACAGTTCATCATTCTTAAAAAAATACGAGAAAGTAATATGGAATTATTTGAATAAATATTTTAGTGCGTATCAGTTTCAAACTTTGAGGTTAATTCCTGTCGCTGTCAATATAATATTTTTAATTGTGATTAAAAAAGATTTCTCGATTAAAAAAATAACTAATTAAGAGTAAACGGGTATTTTTGATTTTCTCTAATATTTCTAATTTTTAAACATGCGCTTGATGGTGTCTCTTCGCTACCCTCGTATCGGGGTTCAATTTTAGTAGCAATCCAGGCGCAAGGTTTTTGTTTTATTTTGTTAAATTTAGCATTTGAAAAGATTGGAATTCAAAAACTCGGTTTCGTTTACTTGAATCTAAATCCACTTCGTACATACCAGCAAGTCTTATTATATTAGACTTGATCCAGAACAAACTTGCGCATCTTACGGTCAATTGTCAAAGTGTCAGGGCTCGTTGAGTATGATATCTGAAGTTATATTTATATGTGTAAACTATATTATTAACTATGATTACTGTTAAGCGTCTGACAAAGATCATCATTCTTAAAAAAATACGAGTAAGTAGCATATGGACATTATTGATCGTCAAACAAGTGGACTGGGTATTGTTAGTCAATATATTGGGGACATTTGTGCAACAGAATGCTCATTTGAAAATGTACAAACAGTCATTTCGGTGGTCGCATACATTTTTCCGAATCAAACAGTTAAAAAAAAATTAAAGATTTCCTGCATTTTGTACATTTACCGTATACCGAAGGTGGTTCTGCTCTTTTTTTAAAAAAAACGCACTCGCTTCCCATGATTTTTAATGGTGATTTTAACGTTAATTTTAGTTTGTCAGAAGCGGAGCTCCTCATAGTTTTCTCAAAGATGAACTCAAGCTCGACATGAACACAAATCGAAATGTTTCGACATCTAACAGTGGTACTTTTCAACGATTTTTAAAATACTTTGAAATCACAAGTATATGTGTCATATTTCAGTTTTCATAAATCTATTGTCTCAGCTCTTCCACAAATTGAACAAGAATAAATTTTTTTGATAAAAAATTGCATTACTCCTTGTGTTAATTAAATAAAATTTTCATTAAACATATATTTATTCGATAGAAAATTATTTCCAATCATACCCAATGCATTTTTTCAGGATTAAAATCACTATTGCGTATTTACCACGATAACATGTCAGATTTTACACATCATAGGCGACTACTGTAAGGCTCATTTCTCTTTTTTTAATTATGACATAGTTTTTAGAAGGAACTGTGTGTGTGTTTTGAGATAAATATTACTCCTTAAAGCGTTTTATTTTAAAATTAAAACATTCATAGTACAATTAATTCATTATATAGTGTTCAGCTCATGTAAGTCATGTTTTCAGTTATGAAATTTATTATTTATTATTGAGTTCATTAAGTCGAGTTTCACTGAGTAATTAATTTTATTCAAAATACCCACAAATCATTTAATTAAATAAATTTGATTGTCAGTCTTAAATCTAATGAATACATGTCTACTACAGAAATGCTTAAGAATTCTTTAAGATTTATCGTAATCCTTACTGAAATTCAAATCATTATTAAATAGCAAACCTTCCACTTATAAAACAAGAAATAATGCTGTAGGAAATATTTGTTTCGCGTAGAATAAAGTCACACCATTAATACTTAAATTTCCCTCATGTCCACAATTAAGGCCACAAACACCAAATATGTGAAACTGATGAACTTTTCAGTGCGCTGCCACGAAATTTGCACATACACAGGTTACAATGTGAGAACAAATAAAGGAATGTAAAAGTATAGAAAATAGTTTTATTTTGGATTAATATAAAGGTTTTACCAAAAGGTGGGAAATCATGAATTAATGTTATAGCATTTAACTCGGGAAAAGTCTGTCTTATATGGAGCGTGACCACTGCTATAGTAACCTCCTATTGTTTATGAGGGTGTTAATAAGTATTTGTGGCAACAAAGCCCATTCTTCCATAAGGTAGACCTTTATACCTTGCGAAATCCTGGGAAGCGAGCTCTGCTGAGAATTGGCTTTTCCTATACCATTCCAAACATGTTCAATAGAATTGGGATCCGGAGGGTCAGTATGGATATCGCCTTCTTCATGAAATTCATGAACAATGTGAGTTCTGTGTGACAGTGCATTATCGTCCATAAAAATGTAGTCCGGGCCCATAGCACCTAGAAAAAACATCACAGAGGCTTTCAGGACATCATCCCTATAGCGCTGGGAGATGACAGTACTCGCATCGAAAATATGCAGTAGCGTATGACTGCCGAGCATTATGACACCACGGACAAAGTTCTCTTTGCCACCAAATCTGATACATAGGGAGGATGACAACGAACTCCAATTTCTCTCCAGGTGAAGCTACGACGAGAATCCCTTTGTCTCTTACAATGCGACTCATCACTTGAAAAAAAAACACTGTCTTCATTCTTGAAGTGTCTACGACTAATGTTTCCAGCTCCTGAATATCCATTATTTCCTGCTGAATGCAGTCAAAAGAACGTACCAGACTGGACGGTGGCCGTAAGTTTTATCTCCGTAAGACGGCTGTAGACGGTTTACCTGAAAATTCTTCTTCCAGACCTAACAGCAAGATCACGAACAAGCTGAGGAGTCGTTGGCTGCCTATGTCGTAGTGCGCTTAAAGGCCAGTAGCTATCCTGTGCAGATATCAATGCTCTCTGTCGACTAGGGTCAACCATTCTGGTGACAGTACCACCTGTTTGGAATTAATTCCATAAGCAGGGGATCACTTTCAGGTTACTTGTAACCATTGAGCTACCTGCTTCAGGCCTACCAACTGCTTTCCATCTCAAGGAATCTTCTAAGTGATTATGAAAAGTAATCCTCACTGCAAACATATTAACTTGTTTGTTTTAATACATTATTCACAAAACTGGAGGCTAAATTCCCTTATGTTTGAACGGACTCAATCCAGTAATTCTGCAAAAACTAACGCTAAACAAAATCTTTTCTTAAACTGTATATAGGTTGATATTGTACTACCCGTTCTCCAAAATATATGTAAGGATAAATGAATGGGATATAGAATAAAATCCTCTATTTACCACTTATTTTTTTCCAGAACATCTTCAAGTCTTAAACTAAACACCCAATTATTTCTCCGAATAAATATTCCAAACGAAATACTTTTAATCTCAGATCATTATTTTTATAGCCTCCATATGCCATCATTTAGTTTCAAGTGGAACACTTAAATTAAAAAGAGTTATTTAACAGTTCTGGACATAAGTAGGCAGCCCAATTAAAATCTCACTTGGCGTCCTTTTTCTCTCAGCGACAGATTAATTGCTCGCTGAATAAAACTGTTTTTTTTTTAAATTTTTTTTTACAAAAGCTTGATGTCGACTTGAAACATTGCATATATAAAATACAAATTCTCTATCAGTTTTTCTTGAGACATTTTAAAATTATGACCAAAAACATATTTTTTATCTTAATTTTGGACATGAGAATATTTTCAAACTAATTTATAAAAATGTGGAATTAGAGAGAAACTACATTTATCAGGTTTCAAATGGCAATAAAATAGTTTAAAAATATTTAATAAAATTTTATTTAATCTTTATCTTTTGATACTTACCTTTATTCAATGATATCAGCTAGTTGATCGGAAGCCTTTATTTTTAATTTTAAAAAATGGTGTTCTTAAGTAAAAAAAAAGCAAAGCACTTATTTTTCAAAAAATTAACTTAATTTTATAACAAAAAAACAAATTATATGTTGCAGAACTTTATTTAATATTTCCAATGCATTTTCTTAAATTAGCACATATATTTTTGCTCCAAACTTCTAGTGTTAGAATCTAGAATTAAATGATACTCGTTCTTTGAATACATCATTTTACTGATTAACAACTGCAATAAATGTTAATGTACATAAAATTTCTCTTAACCTTCGTATGCATTTTTTTAAAAAAATCAAACCAACATCTAATGTTAAACATCTATAATTTTTACTTTAAATTAATGATTCAAAACATAAAAGAAAGAAAAATAAAATTTAATATTACTCCGAACAGAAAGTTTCCAAAACAGTCGTATACTTTAAATTATACTTATTAAAAGAATTCCGTTTCTGTACCTTATTCAGCAGACGCAGATTAATTATTCTCTGCATAAAATGTTAAAATTCTGCGAACATTCCTTCTACATTAATGGCGGCACCGCTACTTTGGACTCGCATTGATTAATGATTAATGGACATGTTCTACAGGCAAGGTAAGTATTAGCCAGGAATAAAACCTTTGAATAGACAGCTGAAATCACAGTTCTCCATAAGCAGATTAAATTAATCCCAGCAGATTTACGGATTTTCCAATGTATGGCATTTAGAAATGCTTTACGATCCATTCGAGTTGATGTTTAAACATGTAATCTTTACCATATTCATCCGTATCAGATCTCCAAATTGCCAAATGATTCCTGAGCGGGCAGTGGACATTTTCGCAGTTTGTTTATGATTGCTTCCTGTATGACAATTGTTTATTTGTTTAGATTAAAATCTGATATTGCTCCAATTATTACACATGTGAAATCATCGGGATGCTATGTAACAATACAAAAATCTGAACGTCTTTTATGAATTTTAATTAAAGTATTACAGGAATTTTTTCTGCAATATAAAGTAACAGTTTTAATTTTTTTTAAATATTAAAACAGTAGCTGTCGTTTTTTTTCATTTCTAATAGTTTAAGAATATATTACTAAAGGACATTTTTCTTTAAAGTAACGGAGTAAAAAATTCTCTTTGTCTCTTTTAGCTTGAAATCATAGTTAATAAAATATGGAAAAAAAAATTCAGAATTTTTGATACTCATTTTTTTTGTGCTAAATATGTAGAAAACTGAATTAATTTAGAAGACTGAGTTGCCTTAAAATCAAAAAAATGTAAATGTAAACCAATGATTATATCCCTATGAATGTGAATATGCCTGTGCAATGGATCTATGGACCCATGTCTAGTGGACTCAGAGAGAAACATTCATTTTTAGTCCTTATCCAGGGCTAGCAGCACCTATGCTGCGTAGATACAATTAAATACAACCTGATACCTATTCTCTTTCGTATTAATTTTTTTTTGTGCTATGATGTCTGTAAATAAATCCTAATTCAAACTAGTTAGCTGTGTCATCAGTGTTAGACATGTTAACATGAATTTAGTGGCATGGATTTCCATTTCTATGTAAATCCCATAGTGAAATTAGTTATTATATATTTACTAGCTGACCCGGCCCGGCCTTGCACGGGCTTTTACCGAGGGTATAACTTAATCCCCATGTTAATTTCATCCTTTCTTTCTGACGCCAGCACTTTTGTGTGGGTGTGACGCGTACGATGTGACCGTGAATGCGTGTCATGGCTTTCTCGTTTAACATTTTCCCTTCTCTTCACAAAATCAGCACTTCCAATATAATGTTTCAAAATTACTTTTACTTCTTTGTTTCTTTCCTCCTCGCTTAGCCCGGCGTTTCACGGGCCTTTACCAGTGAATAACTTAATCCCCATGGGAATTTCCTGTTTCCCTCAGGACGATAGCACTTATGTGTGTATATGCGCGATGTGAGTGATTTCTTTAACTATGACATTAAAACTCCCTTTTTCGAAATTTGTTCTTGCTTAGGTGTGGTGTGGTACTTAGGAGAGGTGGGTAAAAGCTTAGGTGTCGTCCTCGTCACTTGACCATGGTTGTAAATTTTGAGGTCCGTCACTAAAACCCTCGAATAGGCGAACAGGGCGAATTTATAAATCATTCACACACTGTTCAATTCTTTCGTTGCAATTTTTTAGTCCCCGAAAACGAAAATGTAGCCTTTTTAAAAGTAGTTGCATGTTGAAAAAAGACAGAAAAGTAGAAATTTTTCAAATTACAAAATGTTACTACTATTTTAAATATTGAAGTAAAATTGTGAGTATATTTTGAAATGTTCGACACACGGAAAAAGTTTCATGCAACTATCTTTATAAGAAAAGAAATTATTAAATCATTGTTTTAAATATTTTGAGTGTTTTGTTAAAATTTGTTCAAAAAAGTTTTTGGCCTTTTATTTTTTAAATCACTGATTCTAAAAGTTTTAAAAATCATTTTTATTTAAACGCAACAATTTTGATTCATTTTAGAAAAAAATCATAAAATATGCAAAATATTATTGTTTTGTAAAAAAAAAGTTTTCTTTTTAAATGCTTAAAAAAAAGATAGTTTTAGGCATTTTAATTTTTTAATCACTGATTCTAAATGATCAATGAACTTTTTAAAAATCATTTTCATTTAAATTCATCTATATTTATTCATTTCAGAAGAAATCATAAAATACAAAACAAAATTAATTAATTATTTTGTACTAATATTGATTAAACATATTCATTTGGCAATTAATTGTGACATGCCAATTTAGTGATTTTTGATATATTAATAACACGCAATTAATAATGAAGCATTTTTTATTTGAACATAGCTTTTATTTTTTTCTAAGGAAGCTATGCTTATTTAACTGAATAATTCAGCAAAAAAAAATTCGATAAGGGCAAATTTTGCGTTTTTATTATGAAATTATATGTCAAAAAAAGATTTATACATTAGGCATTATTTTAAAGTAAACTATAAATTTTATGAAAGAGAAAAAAATTTTTGATACTGATAAATATTTTAAATGAGTCTCAGAAATGTATTGACTACCTTTTGTCATCTTAATCTAACATCTATAATGATTTAATTTTGAAAATTATCTAAAGAAAAAAGAAGCAAACTGAAGCAAAAATAACTTTTTCACTCGCATTTTTTTTCTACTCACCAAATTTACTGATTTCCCTTTGTTTAAGGCAGAACTTTTTAATATAACCCTTGAGTTAGATGAGGTCGACGTTTAAACAGTTCAAAGGTCTTTGGCGCGAAACTATTTTTCGACACCAAGGTTTGGCTAACTGTAAAATCGCGTATTTTTTATTAATTTTTTTTTTTACTTTTAGGGCATAATTTTTAAGTTAATGTTTTCAAACATCACAAATTAATTGCAAAAATAAAGTACTTTTAAATACAAAAAAATGTACAAAAAATATTGTTTAAATTATTTCTCGCAAAAACGGTTTTTTACGAAAATCACAAAAAAATTTTAAAATCCGTAATGTTTAAGCAATTTTTTTCAGTCTCAGTATAGATTACGGATAATATTCCTTTACACACGGAAATAAAGTTTCGTGCGATTATCTTCATAAATGACAAAGTTATTCAATGTTAAGTTAAAACTTTGAGTATTTTTTGAAAAATCTTTAAAAAAAAAGTTTTGGGAATTTTATTTTTTAAATGACTGGATCTAAAAGTGAAAGGCTTGAAGTTATTTAGTGCAGAATATCTTTTTAATAACACGAAAACAAATTCATACGCAACAATTTAGAAATAATTTTCATAAAACGCATCAGTTTCAATCCTTTTTCAAAAAAATTATTAAAAAATAGAAAATATCATTATTTTGCAAAAAAACATTATACCATATTGTGGCGAAATAAATGATCTTTCCGATTCTGAAATTATTTTTTGTCTGATTTCAACAGTAAAAATTGGATGGAAATTTTAAGATGGTGGAAAACGTCGGATCACCGCTCTGCCGAAACGGAATGGAAGTACTGCTAAGTAAACAACCCGCAGGAGTAAAACAATTAGGCGTTTTAAGGTTTTTAATTAATATCTTTTTAACTAATTACAATATCGGAATGAAAAATAGTTAACATCCTATTCTCAGACCTACTGAATATACTCACAAAATTTCATTAGAATCGGTCTAGCCGTTTCGGAGGAGTTTGGTTACAAACACTGTGACAGGAGAATTTTATATATTAATTAAACAAAATATTTTAAATAATTTTATTTTAATTCTTAAGAAACAAAATTAGTGATTGTTTCTCAAAATTTAATATGTGTGGTAAAAAGTATAATTCTCTTCAAAAAAAGATAATGATTCTTTCGTTGTATTAGTAGCCATAAGATATTGATAGAAAATTATACCTTATTTGCTTAAATATAAGCCCCAAAATAATATATAAATAGGAATAAGAATTATAAGAGCAAATAATATACCAATTACAGTATTTTAAGATTTTTCATATTGGTTCGCTGTCTTATTAAAAAAAAATAGAAAATCTTCATAGGTATCTGCAAAGTTTCAACTCGCACATACCACAGTGCAAAATATATCGTCCTGTGCTAAACTTAACAGCTGCTACAACTAGAGTTTGTAAAATT